>OX246737.1:115043852-115554005 GCA_945910005.1 Isoperla grammatica
CTACCGGGACGACATAAACTAACTTCTATTAAATTGATTAATTTGTTGTTGTATTGTTGACACATCGAACAGTGGACTGCATATACCGCAAAAATGTTTTACGTTTTGTAATTATATTTTAAAGTAAAAATTAATATATTCTCTTTGTATATACTCTCGATTCGTAATATCCTCGAATACAATAATCATATAAGCAAGTTGTGTTTGTTAAATTTTATCTTATTGGTAATCTACTTTGAAGAAATGTCATGTGTTTCATCACTTGTAAAAAAGAAGTAGAACACTTCAGATTAATTGGATGATTGATATAATTTAATTAAATAAAAATACAAAATTTGTATTTTTATTTAAGTAAATACATTTAATGTGTTCATATTTACGAAGTTGTCAACTAATTTAGTAGAAGATGAAAATTAAAAAAAGAGGAAAATTCCCTTTTAAATACGTATTAACATTTGTTTATTGATAATTCGCCAAGACTAATGCCGTGTATAGGGGGGAAGGGGCTTGGGGGCTTCAGCCGAGTCAATTCCCCCTTAGCCTCCCCTGAAATCCCGTCGTTTAATTAAATTATTACATTTTAATATAATTAAATAAACATATGATCACAACCATTTTTTATATACCAACCACTAACCATTTTTAATATATAATATAATATTAATTTGTAAAGTACAAGACCAACCCTCATTTAAACCTTGGACAAATTTGGAAGGTGACGATATTTCGGGTCGTCTTACATTTTTTTTTTTTTTACCACCAGTGAAAATCGCGACGATGAGTGAGTGCTTAATTTATGAAGAAGCATTCATGTCATGGTTAACATGCGCTACACAGGATTCAAATCTGAATGCCAGAACCGCGGTTTACTACTCTAACGACAAGCCGTCAATGACCGCCTATCGTTGGCTTTGGTTCATTTTACATGCATATGATTTACCATGAAAAAGCATAGTAATATTATCTGAATATTTTAACTCCAAGTAATGTGCGCGTGGTAAATTAAAGGTTGCTCTTCTTGTGTTATTAAGTACATAATCGAAATAATCAAATCACTTACCGATACCTTACATATTCATAACAAAAATATGCTGTCTGCGCTGTGTATTATACCGAAATGGACGTAAGCGCAAATTTGTTATAACTAGAGTTTTTGTATGTGTCGTTTATCTTGATTTATTACCATTAATAATTCGTGAAGCAATAAGAACCTGGAATACACGAATATTACTTTTAATATTACTGAATAGAATAGACATTAAATAAATAAATAAAATAAAATGTGTAAACCAATTGGGTGTGATAACGTGAACATGCTGCTTGTGTGGAGACATCATTGTAAATAAATCACTGTATTGTTAACCTACATCAGTATAAGAATACTTATTACTACCTAGTAAAGTTACGGTGAAAACTAAAATACTGGGAGATTGAGATATCTATTTTCTCCACATCTAAATAATACTTGTGTCAATTGTGATTGAGTGACAACGTCATTTGACGTTATCAGGAGTGGACCACCTGACAGCACAAAATGTATAATACGTGATATATAATACGCAAACAGGTAACATTAACAAGCAACCGCTCGCAATCGGTGATGATGACGGGCGATGGTGAGGGGGGGGAAGGGGGGGTGACCCTTGGCGGCACGGTAGGTTAAGCGCAAGAACGGCACATCAATATTCTTGGCAGGCGGTCTGAGTCGAACGTTTTCAGGTCCGACAATATACACAGTATACCTGACCGCAGATATCCTGCTGCGCCTTAATGCAAAGAAAACTCTAATGCGCGAAAGTTCTATTGCGCGAAAACTCTAGTCCGCGAAAACTCTAGTGCGCGAATAGCCTATTGCGCGAAATTTCTAGTAAGCGAAACCTTAGGTGCGCGAAGAGTCTAGTCCGCGAACACCTTAATGCGCGAAAAATCTGTTGCGCGAAAACTCTAGTCCGCGAAAACTCTAGTGCGCGAATAGCCTATTGCGCGAAATTTCCAGTAAGCGAAACCTTAAGTGCGCGAAAAGTCTAGTGCGCGAAATATCTAGTTAGCGAATCTTCTAATGCGCGAATACTCTAGTGAGCGAAAGTTTTATTGCGCGAATGATCGGGTGCGCGAATTTCGCTAACTAGAACTTTCGCGCACTTAAATTTTCGCTCAATAGCTATGCAGCCACTAAAAACACATCTACTTTCTGACACCTTTTTACTGTGAATGTTCCGTTTATATTTTAATTACTGTAAACAAGTTAATTCTGCATTTGTGTTGATTTTTGTAAAGTTCACTTTCTTAGTAGTTTCAAGTATTTAGTTCTATACATTATTTTGTTATTGTAAATACATGTTCCGTTTTCTGTTCTGTTCTGTCACTATGTATAATATTTTTTATTATGTACCACAGTTAAGCCAAGTCTTGGCTTTGTGGGTTCTTGGAGTCATAAATAAAAAAAAAAAAAAAAAAAAAAAAAATACCTATGATAGTTTTATAGTGGACTTTGATATGACAGTAATATTGATAAATCAAATATCTCTTCCTTGTAAATTATTATACCCATGAGAACCATATTATAATATGAAATCAAACTGATGTCAGTGAGCATTGCTGTTTTTGGATGAAGATTATATGTTGAATATATCTCCAGACATTTTGAAAACTCATGCACACACCCCCTATTGTTTCAGTTCTTGAATCACTCATCACATTCAGACTTGGAACATGTTTCGTAGATTACTCTCAACCGTTAGGGAAGTGGGAGGGGGTGGAGGGTGGAGGGATAAAATAGTCAGTCGAGAGTCATAACCTCCATTGTTTTTTGCTCAACGATAATCTGTCTTGGCGTAGAATGGGCATGGCACTGAATTTAGACTGGTCGTCAGACTTTCCCCGCACCCGTCAGAGACGCTTGAGCAAGTTCCCCACGTGCTAATTGAACTGCCAGTAAAACTAATGGAATGGCAGTGGGGGGGGAGGGGGGTGGGGGGATCGAGCGGGATCACCGCCTTGCTACCTTCTCAAGGGACTCAAATCACCGCCCGCTTGGCTACCGAGCCAGTAGCCATTACAAGGCATACGCCATCTACTACCTTACCTACATGGCCGCGACACTAAATTACTTTGTTAACTACATGTCACGAAAAGTGACGCCACTGAAGAGCGTTGGACCATTCAATCCCCCCCCCACTCCCCCCCCCCCCTCCCCACCCCCTACACTCATCTCACGACCACCCAGAGACAGGGACGATTATTTTTCTTTTACGAACTTCTGACTGTTCTTTATTGTGTTTGGAAAGGATAGAAAATTAAATTTATTAGAAGATAATAACAAGTTTTTTCCGGCCAGTAGCTTTCTGTACTCACTGGCACTAGCGGCTCTCAAAGGCGTGGAAAGAAATAAGATGATCTGGCTATTCACTATAGCTTAGCTTATTCTTTACAATATAGTAGCTTTTTCCGGGGTTCCACTTCACTGTTATGGTTTCCATTAGTTTCACTACAAACAAACAAACAAACAAACAAACAAACAAACAAACAAACAAACAAACAAACAAACAAACAAACAAACAAACAAACAAACAAACAAACAAACAAACAAACAAACAAACAAACAAACAAACAAACAAACAAACAATTTTGCTTCAATGAGATATTCAAGGCCAAAAGAGAATTTAACCTAAGTAGTTTTCACAATCACAAGTTGACCAGACAAAATATAAGTTAATCGTTTCATTTTATCATTGTCTTTTCATTTAATTCACGTGACGTCACTGCGTCCAAATTGGTGTCATACACGATTTAAGAATAACCTAGAAAATTAACTGTAATGATTTTTAATTTGCATACAAACAGTTTTTATAATGTTAAAATGTGCATATTAAATGAAGAAGCACAAATAACAAAGAAAATCTATTTTATTTAAAACAACACGTGTAATCTTAACGAATCGAGTTATTTTGTTTCCAGCACAATTGGCTTCAACTGTTTTTGCATGGCAAAATAAATATATCACCAAGCTGGCCGTCATCTGCATAGTTTTGGTTAGTTAAAACCATTAATAGAATTGTTATAGGATATTTATTTAATGTAAAATAAATTTATATTTAGCGTAGCATGATACAAATTTATTTGGCTATTAGATTATGCTTATACTACGAACGTTCCTAAGATGCCATATTTCAATGCGATCCTTGCATAATACACACGAGGAATATTGATAATTAATTCACATAAGTTCTCTAAACTGCTATATCTAGCTAAGCTCTCTACTGAAATAATTTGAATGTGATGCTTAAATGTGCAAATTATTTTAGGCGAATCAGAACTTAGCTACGATTAGCCAGCGGCTATCTCCAAATTAATAACACTCTCCAGATAGGCTTATGGGATCGGCTTAGTAATTGAATTGATAAGCTTATAGCCCAATTCAGTAAACCAACATATTATAGCAAAACTTAATATCCGAGTAGGTAATCTCACTGAGTCAGCACAACTAGTGTGAGTGAGGCCCTGGATGTGGTGACTGGTGCGTACATGGAGGGAACCATGTCATTAAATCATTTATTAATAATATTTATTTAATTTATTTTGTGCTATTTTTTTATACCCATTATAAGCCTGTATTACACAGTCAAATTTGTCATCAAACGTCTTGAATTCAAGGACATAAATGCATCTATGCAAAATAGCTTTTGTTGTGTTTTACTATATTGCACTGACTTTTTTGTATGTTCTTTTGTCCTTGAAATCAAGAATTTGGATGACAAAATTTGATCGTTTAATACAGGCTTTAGGTACAAGCTATTGTATTTTCAGTGTTTATCTGATGATATCTATTTATTATAGCGTTTACGTTCTAATTTCATATTATCATAGTACAATTTAAATAATCCCCATTTCAGGATTCTTGCCTTTACCAATACGCACTAATGCATATTTATTAACAATGTAATATGTATATCGGAAGTGAAAAAATAGTAAATAAAACACAGCAAATGAATGGTATTTATACGGATGTATATGCTGAACGATAAGAACGTCTTCTCGCAAATCCATTTCCTATTGGAGATTTGACGGTCTTCTGGCTGGGATGCAGAGTTGTCCCTAATGGTGAATTCACGACCTTGCGTTGCGCTACGCAACTTTGAACTTCGAAGTCCTAGCAACCAATCATGAGCATCATCAGTGCGCGACTGTGCGATGCTGCAAAATTGATTCTAGTTCAACTTTCCATCGCAATAACGCAAAGCAAAGCCTTCTTGATTCTCGCGGCATGTATGATCCGGGATACTCGGTTTAAAGCACAGCCTCCTGGAACGTCGATTCAATCCGCGCAAGGTCCACTTGATCGGAGATCAAGTAGACCTTGAATCCGCGGTTTGACCCGTCGAGAAGGCTGGGGTTTAAAGCAGGGTCGTGAACAGATGATGAAGTCAACGCAACGCAACGCAACAAAGTCCAACGCTCAGCTCAGCGCAACGCAAGGTCGTGAATTCACCATAAGCGACGACCTTTGCTCAGCACCAGGACACTCCCTTATAGATGTTGGTTTGCTCAGTGACAAGCAGAGGGCGTCCTTTAGTCCCGCTGCGGTTAGCAGTCGCCCCTGCACATAATGGACATACTCGCAGTATACCCTGGAGCTGCACATTTAATTTCATGCATTTTCAATGATGCCGTGTTGGCTATAGGATGGAATAGATTCTCTCTGTCTCTCTCTCTCTGTCGCTCTCTCTCCCTCCCTCTACAGTTGCATTACAATTATAATTTAACTAGCCGTCAGTCTAGGTTTAGTAGTTAGAATTAGACTGGTGGGGAAACACTTGTGTGTTAAGGGGCTATGCTCTAATTTTTCCCGCCAGCAATGTGTTTGTTACATTTAAAAATGTAATTAACATATTGAAATAAATAATAATAATAATAATAATAATAATAATAACTCTGTTATTGCAATAATACTGTTCGAGACGATGAGGGATGAAAGATGAAGATGGGCAACTACAAAAAAAATACCTAATGAGAGATTTGAACACACACATCCCGGTGAGGTACGCTTAAAATTTGCCCCCCAATCACATGAGCTACCGTGAAAGGTGAGTATGTAAGAGTTGGTAGGTTGTTGGTAGGTAGGGGATTTTTTAAATCGAAAGATGAAAAATAATACAATCAGAAAATCCAGCTAAAGAGTGATTTGTCAACGTTTAATTGTTTAACATTCGAGCAGATAGTATTCATATGGTCTTATTATGAATAATTGTATTGTATTTTTAATTCAGATTTTTTAAATATACGAATGAGTTTTCGATTCTAACTTTAGTTACAATTACTGGATGACTTTTAAAATTGAATCGTTTTGTGATTTGGTTAAAATAATGAGTCATTCTATCCCCCCAATCCCGCCAATCTGAAAGTAAAATTGTCAATTAAAGCGTATAACATCAAACATTTGTAAACGAATGTTACAACGCTGCCATATTATTTTTGCAAAAACAGTGTTGTAGCATTTCGGTTTTTCAAGAACGAACGAAAACACACAGTTATACCGGGATGTTTATTTTCGAGCAATGTCACTGTCTATTTCCTCTTTTTCGCTAACGGAATTAAAACTGACAGCGTATAAAGAGTATGCGTGGATGAAAAACATTGTTTTGTCCACAGGCAAATTTGTTTTTTAAACTCGTTTGTAGCGAAACCGTATTGCGTCAACTTTCCACAAAAACTTGGCTTTTAAATTTACGAATGTTGTAACACAAATCTTTGGAAGATTTGGTGTTAACAATGTTGTTTATTACTAATCTGTAAACCATTTGATATGTATAAAAGCAAACCTACTTTTTTCTCAGATATTAACTTGAATGATTTAACATGACTTTGGATAGTTTTTGATCACCAAAACAAAACAGTTGGCTATTCACCTTGTAATCAGAAACGTATACGATAAAAACAAAATGAATAACTGTCCTGAACAATGAATATTACTGAAAACAAAACGTTGTGAACTTGTTTTTAAAACAATCTTCATACCCATTATACATGTTCGTAACAATTAGATTGTTGTATGAAAGCAAAAACATTATGCTATCAGCTATAGTGTATTACACGTAGAGATTGCAGTCGAACCTCTGAACGAAAAAGTCGCTTCAAAGTTGAACTAAATAAATGGTTAATAAGTTGTCCTCAACAATATGTTGATAATTTAACCAACAACGTGTTATCTAAATAAATCATCACATTCATCTCAAACATGCCATTACTATCTCATTTGTATTGCAATAAGTATATTATAACTTTTCGTTGTTTATGTCTGTTTGTACTTTGTAGCCATACTTAAAAAACATTGTTTAGACAATATATTAGTTTTCTTTTAATGGTACAATTATCTTAATAATTCAATTCATTTGATTCAAGTCATTAAATACCTTACTGTATTGAAATATATAGATCACTTTATCAATGTGTATACCTATAACTAATAATATATTGTGTTCATAGTATTATCTTTAGTTTTTTAGTAATTTGTAAGATCATATAAATAATTCAACAGATCCCATTCGTCACGCAATATCTTTCTGTGTAGAAAGATATAGCTTTCATTGTTTATGTTTGTAACCATAATTAATAACTATCTAGTTTTAACAGTGCTGTTCTTAGTATTTAATAAGATATCTAAATTATTTAATTCATACAATTCAAGCCAGTCACTATCTTTCTATATTGAAATATAATTAGGTTTTCATTGGTTATGTTTGTAACTATAATAATATTATTAAGTGTTACTGTACTAGGTTTTAATTGGTTATGTTTGTAGCTATAATAATATTATTTAGTCTTACTATGTTAGGTTTTCATTGGTTATGTTTGTAGCTATAATAATATTATTTAGTGTTATTATGTTAGTACTACTATTTTTTAAGTACTTAGCAATGCGTATATATTTCCAAATATTGTATTGTTATACAAAGCATTATAATTAGATTACATTCGTTAATGCTTTATAACAACTATTACATATATAGCTAAAATACAATATTCTTTTAAATATCTAGTTTTAGTGACTGTAGTTAGTTTTTATGAACTATGTAACGATAGTAGAATTAATAGTTTCATTCCAAACATGGATGGCTATTATACAAGTACAATATAACCCTGGCATCTGCTCTCGGTCAAACCATGTTTTTGAGGGCAGCTTACCGGATTCATCTATTTACCAATTGCAATTACCTGTAATGTACTGATTAAAATAAATAAATAAATAAATAAAAATAGTTGCATCTTCTCTGCCACTGTCTACCCCCACCCACCCCTTGTGGTGAGTGCAGAAGACTATAAGGAACATCTTGATAGGTATATTTCACATATTTACGTGTGCACTCGCCACATGGGGTGGGTGGGGGTAGACAGTGGCAGAGAAATGCAACTACCTACTGCAATCTCTATGTGGAATACACTGTATACACACACCGAAAAATGACGTACTTTCATTTAGGTATTGTTACAGTATTACATGACGTCACAACGATTATATAAGATTTCAATATGTTTGTTTACATTGGGTTGTCACTAGAACATCGACGAATGCTTACTACAAAAATGAAATTATTAACATGTGTATCACGTATTAAAGACTACACAAATGATCAAGTGTGCTATTGTAACGACTATGAGGAGTTTATGTTCCAGTAATAAAAGCAAACAAATAATGGAACACAGTTGTACTTAAACCAATCGGTATCTGTAACATTGCAACAATGAATTGACAATCGAAAGTAATCAAATATGGTGATTTGGTACCATCGCCACGTGTGTTATGTGGAACACCCTACCGTGCATATTAATATTAAATCTGGTTTAGTAGTAGCCCATTCGCTGCCTTCCATAAACCTCCAGTTAGAAATTATCGTTGGTCTTTCCGAGGTCGAAATCTTGATTTAACTGGCTTCCTGGTATTATCACGTCCTTTGAATTTAAAATGCTGAACCATTTTCACGTCCCATTCTTCAAATAAAGCCTGACATGAATATGGAGACTGAAAACCGTCCAAATTATCACATTTAAGGGTAGCTAGGATTTGTCAATAACAATTTAGTCTTCTTCAGTATGTTGTATTAGGACTTACGTCCTGTCCCACAGAAGAATTGCCACGACGAAATACCTTCTTTGTTAGGGGTGATTATTCCTATTTCGTTCCAAATGGGATTGGTTTGGATTTGCTGTGCCTTTATTTGAAAAGAAAAAATCCATTTCCTAGCCTGTTTGGACACGTTCAAAGCATTTGCTCGATATTTCCTCCCGGGGGAGGGCCTTCAACGCAACGATCCGCGCTACAGTGCTGCCACCTGGCGGTAAATCCCTGAGGCTGTCTTCTCTTCGCTTTCGCTCTCTTTCCAAACTCTGAACTGACTGTCACTTCCTCATTGCGTTTGTGTGTGACATTCTTCAAGTCTTTACACACACGCTTCCACGGCCTGAGTAGAGATTATGTATCTTATAAGCATGTACCAAAGTGTTTGTCAATAACATAAAAAAGCTTGGTATTTCAGCAAATATAGATTATATTAACATTGGATTGAAGCCGATACATGGATACTTTTTAAATTTTAATATATTTAGGAAAATGTTTTACTTGAGAGGAACACTTAAAGCATAACGGTATTGGTTGTTAAGAGTTGCCCGTATAGTTCGGTAAAAATCTTTCAATTTAGTTTTGTTTTGTTTTTTGTTATTAACATCAATGAATTGTAAAAGAAAGAACATCGACAGTAAACCAAGCTGCTTTGTTGGCTACCTATAAAACTATTCAATTTTAATTATTTCCTGTAAGTACTGTTTTATTGCTTATTAATATTTTAGCCACGTCCAAAATAATGTTTGAAACGTGCATGCAAATAATATATTTATCAATATTTTCAAAAAGAGGACACAAGGAAAACAAGGACAATTGTAGATAATGTGTCATTCTGCTTTCAGGATGCAGTGTGTGTGTCCTTTTCTGCTCATTACGAGTGTTCTACTGACCAAGAAATTAGCAATGTTTCGGTTGAATCGCGTCAACCATCTTCAAGACTTACTTCTTTCACAAGATTTGGAGTTTTAAGTCGCAAGCCGAGCGCAGCTTGCTAGTAGAACATTCGTATAGAGCAAGAATGGACACAGACTGCATCCCGAAAGCCGAATTACACACATGTATATACAAAAATATACTTCAAAATTCAGTGGAACATCATTTTGTTCATATCATGTCTATTATACGGCCATGCGTTATTTTCGACTCATCGGTAATTGTTGGCGGTCCTATAGCTTTCACATAGGTCATTAGTAGAAAAATGTTTACTCAAAGTATTGGTTGTGTCTAGTGTGTGTTGTACAAATGATTGATGTTACCTATTACTTCAGTTTTTCAGTAGCAAGTGAAAACAGAGGCAACATGAAGCTAGCTTGTGGACAAACAGTACTCGCTCACTTACGCATGTGCTATTTCACAGGAGATATTTCATGATTATGGATCTATGTTGAAGTCCATTGTTGTGTTAATGAAACATAGCGCAGTTATTATGAACCGCCGATGTTATTTAACAGAATTTGGTCGCGAATTTAAAACAAAAAAATGAAGCAAAATGCTCTTGGCACACTTTTTATTTTGTAACGTTTTGACAGGGATTAGTCACAATTGCCGCGGGTTAGATGTTGTGAACGTGGTGGTTAAATTATATCAATTCAGTAATCAGTACGATTAATAAATACCTCAGGGTTCATACAATTTTATAAAGTTGTATTATTAAATTAATATAGACAAGTTTATTGTGTATACAATGCATGGTTTGATAGAAAATAGTTACATGTTCATTTATATTCCAAAAATTTTCCTACGAATGTTTACAAGTGGGCTTTGAGCTGTGCATGCATATTTTATATTTTAGTAATAAGCTCATCGTCAGTATGATGAATCAAGTGAATAAAATGTAAAAATGAAACAAATACACGCACAATATAACCACGGTCATAATCCAAAACTCTTACCAAAGCGCGTAAGGATTCGAGAGTTCTGTTCTCTTCCTCATGCGTGGTTCTCATGCTTGACGCCGGCGTATAGCGTTAGTCGTTGGCCAATCAGTCAACGGAACGTCGTACGCGAATCATCCCATTTTCAAATAGGATTAATTTCTATTTGCCCAACGAAGAACGCTTTACGCTGGCGTTGGACCATGAGAACCCAGCATCAGACACAAGGTAACTGCACGCGTCTGACGAAGCGAGCGGAGCTCTCGAAAATTTACCCAATTTGGTAATTGTTTTTTTAATGAAAGGATTATTATTCATGTTTGTTTTATTTTAATATTCTTCCGGTCTAAGTCCCTTGGTTTCAACAACTGAATATATGATCTTGATGTGTCTAAAGAAGCTCTCTTTGGAACGATTCTTCTTTCTCACTTATACAAAAACGAATCGTTTTATTAAACTGTTAGATATAGTTGCCCAATTACCTTGTAACAGGATGTAATTCAGTCCAGATTTCAGCTTCATTAATTGGATCGTCTCGTCACGCAAAGAGGGCGGGGGTAAGATCAGTGCTTTGCTCGCGTAATGACCCAGTTCCATCTTCTTGATGCGGCAACGAGGACTAGACTGCCAACTAAGGCGGGATGGCGGCCACAGACTAGATTCCCAACCAACACCCAAAGACAAGCGAGACAATCGCACCACTTTCGATATTAACTCCGCCCTTAAAGAAATCTCGTTTCAAAGTAAGATTTGAGAGTCGTGTTTTCTATTGTATACATGCGAGATTTCTCAGCAAGATTGGCTTTTAGTGGTAGAAGTGCTCTTGTCTCGACGAAGCGTTGACATCGGCCAATAGTGCTCACGTTCACAATTGTGTATACTTTGATGTAAACGTAGTAGCTCATTGATTGTAGAGCAAAATGTCTTTGTAAGCGTTTGAGTTTATGTTTTCCATCAGTAGATTGCTACGATTATAGTTTCCTCAAACTAACTTTGTAGCGCTGTATTCTTCTGAGCAAATTTTAATCAGTTAGTGACAATTGAATACGTATTTTCAACCACAATTAAAATGTACAAATATTAATAAACCATCGAAATCACGCCCACTGTTACAGACAACTAGCGGAAGCTTGTAAGTTATTCTTATAGTGGACATTATAATTGATTAAGAATTAGACGGTACAGTTACGGTACGGATGGGACGTTTGAATTAGACGGTATGAACTATAAAGAAGAAGAAGAACTATAGAGCAGTACAAAATTATCTTGGTACCATTGGACTGGGCTATGTCGTAAGCATGAGAGAAGTTACGTTGGTCCAAGTTTGGCAGATTGCATGAGAAACCTGAAAGCGGGCATCAGCTGTCTAGCTTCAACGCCCGTCATTCAACGTAGATGTGGAATCACTTCATGTGAGTTTACCACGGGAGTTAACCAATCACACAACTCACGCACCACCAACTCAACTTTAATCAATCTTTTTCGGATGGTTTGATGAAAAAAAGCGGAAATTGCATCCTGTCACAGGTTTTACGTTAACTCGATTGGAGCTCGATACTTTTTTCTGAATATTCGGTGAAACTTCGTGGAAAATATCGCAGGAATGAACCAACATCTCATTATCATGGAAAAGAGGCCGAGGGGGAATAACATAGTGTCAAACATAATTTGAGAGTTTGTGTGCGAACTTTTTTCCCTGGGCAGGCCAAGAAGTATGAAATATGAATAACTTCGCCAGGCTGCATGATGCTTATTTTTTGTGGCTCATTTGTCTAATGGGTTTATTCCTGCTTCCAACGAAGAATATACAGACTTCGATTCCCGGTTAAAGCTGGGGAATTTAAACCTTTGAAAGTGACTTTAATCTATCTATATGATACTTGTAGATACGTAAAGAGTGACTTAAGAGCAGTCACAGTAAATACGACATAAGCGAATAATTTTGAATCCAGTGTTTAGTTCTAACGAACCCACATCATGCTAACTAATCATCATTTCATATTGTGTAGCGTTCTCAAAATATTACTAAAACACGCTAACTTAGCGCGGTTGTAATAGTGAGACGACCACCCTGGTCGTCAACTGAATGCAAATAATAAAATCGCGGTGAACACGCTATGCAAACGAAGCGTATATCACAACACACATACACCACTGTTGACAGTTAAGAACACCAATTCAGCTATGTGAAAGTAATATTTCTGACACAGTCACGCACTTCTCGCTGACATAGTCACGCCGTCCTTGCTGACACGTGCGTGCCCTGTGTGGAGTCGTGAGGTCCAAGTATGCTCAAGTAGTTTTGGAGGTTGAATGATTTCAGCTGTTTCAGCGTTGAGTGATACAGAGTAGATATCCCACGCTATCGGCAGATTGTCTATCGCCTTTTACTACCCAAAATACTTGAGTCGGGTAGTCGAAGTTCGCCATGCGAAGCGATGACGGGGCCTGATTGGTCGGCTACTTCACCGAAGATATACGAAGACAGCCGAAAACTCCGTCATCGCGTCGCTTGGCGAACTTCTACTACCCTACTAATGTATGTTGGGCAACATAAGGCGGTAGACAAACTGGCGATTACGTTGCGGCTCTACCCTGTTTTACTCACTCAACGGTTTCAGTTCTCCTTGCTGTCTTTATTTTAATACACGTTTCTAGAGGAAACGTCTATGTACGTTCCTATAATGATGAATAAAAATATTATGATGCACAGACAACTTTCAAGCTAAGTGCATGATTTGTTGCTATGGAATTGTTTTATTACATCCTATTTTAAATAAAAAAACTAACTCCATAGCAATCATAAACAAATCCTGTACTTGAATCGACTGTGCGTCGGGCACGTAAGTGTCGGCTTAAGATATACGAATCCAATCGAAAGTCGTGTTCGAATGGAAAAGTTCGAGAATAAACATGTGATTCAACAACGTATGTCTTATGAACAGTGAAGTGTTGGAAGTATTAGAAGACATTCAACGTAAATCCCAAACAGAAATGCTTTCCATTTAGATGTTTTCGTCAAATATTCAACATATAAACACAAATTGTTTTATTGTGTGTAACATTTACTGGTATACATAGAGTTAAGTTAACGTTTGTATTTCGTTTGTGTTCCACGCTGTTCAGATTTGTATATCATAACCATATTTGGGAAGAGAAGACAAAAACAAGTACTATAACTTTTATTCCTGGCTATCAAGCAGTTTATGCCATAATATACTCCTTTATATTACCTTTATTTTCATAAAACTTCTACTTTGAGATGTTATTATGTTCTTCACATAAACCGAACTTAATGTGTTTACATTATTTATAAAACATTGAATAATGAATCAACAACAAGATAACAATGTTGTACAACCAAAACTTCATTCTTAATTTTCATTTCCATCCAGCATACCTCTATACGTTTTTTATTTGATAAACCTTTGCTTGCATGATGGGAACACGAATAGAATCAATAAATAAAGAAAAAAAAAGAAGTATCGGTAGACAATCATGGGCCTCTTGTTTCAAAATTTTTAATTTTATTCCTGATATGTGCAAAGTTCCACACACTCAAATTAAGAAATAATAAAAAGTATTTGCATTTATAAAAATATATAAAGGTTTAAAGATTCGATATTTTTTGTAACCACAGCTTACTTAAAACAGCTAGTAAAGTAATTACAGATTATATAAAGTATCTTTCGCTAGTTGATTTTTAATTGTGATTAATTTACTATTGACCTAATTTGTCTACGACGGAGTTCTGGCATACTGTTATGTTCAAGTGTATTGTTTGATTTTATATGGTCTGCATTGCGGTCTTTTGTTAGAGTGAATGTCCTCTTAAACTTTTCAGGACACCACATTTACCATAACCGATGGCAGTTTGAAGGTACGATTCAGTGAGGAATCTAAAGAATGTAATTTTTCACCCGAACAATATATGCGCTCCCAGATTGTTTACTCTCAATTATATTTATCTAATTATAAATACCTTATACTAATATAAAAAAGAAAATAGTGTTGTACTAATAAGCTATTTTACTTCTTTATTCACAGTTTTCATTATTTGTATGATGATTTCGAAGCAACATGAAATAACAATGACCAAATAGCTCAGAGCAATTGTGGATTTTAATACCATGCAATTCTCTGTTATAAACAAATCATCTGTGACGAAATGTTCCAACACTCATGTATAGGTCAACATTCACATGACAGAATGAGCTGTCAAACAATAATGGACGCATAATGCGCGTTAAATTCATCACAATCACGCTGACAAGTGCTTGACAGCGTTTTCAAAAACGAAGTAAAGCCTATAGTATCACACTAAACAAATATACAGCCAAATGTAACTACATTTGTGTTTACAATTATTCACATATACTAAAAATGAAAGTATGAAGTAAATGAAAGTGAAGTGAAATGAAAATCAACAATTTGATAACAATTTTGTTGTACTGACAAAAGTATTAATAAATACGTGAGTTTAAAATAATTAATCCAAGATGCACCCACACGAAAAACATGCATTGTTTATTTGATAATAATTGTCATGAAGGGTGGTTTTGGTACATGTATATGTTAGTAAATACACAGCGGAAAAAATTGAAAATTACTTAAGGTGCAGAATGTAAATTAATTATGTTGATTAAAATATACAAATTATTTATGATTTCAGAGACATGCACGTAAACTTTTTATCAAAGAGGTATTTCTTGTTTCATCTAAGATCAAATCTAGAACGTAGCCAAATTATTTCTAAGTATAATAAAATGAAATGGGAACCACTACACGAGTCTCCTTAACTTTTACGCAGTCACAACAAAGCAACTTATGAAGGAAGAAGATAAAAATCTGAGAATCCTGCATTTTTAAACGTTTTGGATGAAACCCAAATAGGGCTCAAGGGAAATGTATTTTGGGCTTTCATTGCCTGCTTTGGTGGCCGCGCTTTCGTCAATGAGTTAAAACTGTCCACGACATGAAAGAAACAGTATCTTTCTATGTTTGCCTTTTTCCAACAGATTGTCCCATATTTATTAACAAGTTATAGCCAATTTTTGCGCCTAGACTTTGTTTTGATTCACAACGCCCCCTCAGTTCCTTCTTTTCGTTATCTGCTACCCCTCAGTGCCCTCACCGTGTTATCGCTCAGCACTTAGTCGTAGCCTGACCGTACAGCTGTTCACAGCATAACATCCCTGGTCCTGTGACAACACACCGACCTCTGCTCGACTCCAGTCTGGTATACTTCAGTACCTTCGTGCTTGCATTCTTCGTGCTACTTCTCTTTCTTCATCACTACTAATCTATAGTGTTTTTTTAGACTTTACTTTTAATATTGTGGTAATGAAACATCACCGTTATACTCAGTCAATAACGTTCAGACAGTGATAGACACTCAAAATAAATTAAACCATTCTCTTTGTATTTATAAAGTCCACACTCGCTCGGGCTTCTCGGCCCAACAGTCAAGATTATATCTTTATAACTGATCTTTATATTATGACTTAGTTAAATAATTTCTGTGATCATTCAAACCATATATTTCCAAATAAGGTGAAATACATACATTATTATACGAAAGTTTCAATTTATCTCGTGTTGACATTTCTTTTCTTATTACTAGCTAACGTGAACGTGTTTTTTACTCTAACGAGGCATGTGCTCAAGGCCATTCTTATTCTTATTCTTCTAGCATTTCCAGTTACTTCAGGTTCGTGAAACATACTTCGTTTCTATTTTCATTCCATTAAGTTTTCCATTTTCTTGGAATTAGGTGTTATGATGGAATATTCGTGGTTCTTTTATTTATGTCTTGAGTTAGTTTTAATTCAAGTTCTACTGTGGAGCTGGAATACTATTTAAATTAAATTATATTCAGCATTAAAATGACTTTAGGGTGACCTTATTTGTTTTCATCTCCAAATCTTTTAATATATTTATTTCTTTTTAACTCTACACTTACATTGGAAAACAAAGCTAAAATGAATGGTTTTGAAATGAACTTTCTTTCACGAATTTTAATTGAAACGGAAGACAAGTGCATTCGACTGTGCAACAAAGTTTATCTAACTAAGTCTGATTTAGCTTTTCACAGAAATGGCTAATTACTAATTAATTACCTTTAATTTACCACCCTACTTCAACAACATGTTAAGAAAAGGAAAACGCATCGCGTTTTAACATCTCTTAGCAAAGCTCTAATAACTGCATGGGGATTCTATTACAACTGACACCAATAAATGAAGTATCAATAATAATTAAATAAAACCAAAAACATGCAAACGATTTTTGCTTGTTCGTCTTCCACGGATCCTAAAGTCTATCCTATTGAATGTATGGTAGGGTTTTTAAAAAGTGACAGTGACGAAATATTTTTAGCACATTTAGATAAAATTCACAGCTTGCATTTAGTTTTTATCTCAATAATCCTTTTTGTTGCGTCCGATAAAGGAATTTATTTATAAATAATAGTTCTAGTAGATTTGAATTTTGATAAATATGATTGTTGTTTCAATGTTTTCGGTTCTTATTACAACTACTGAAAACCATGTTATAACATGCAAAGAATATATTAAAAGATGGTTAATGAAAGTACCTCAGAATCAACAATATAATTATCATTCCATTTAGTAAAATAGTGCGCAAACGAAAGCTGTGAGTTCTGCAATTAGCAACCATATAAAACAGACAACTTGAATCTTTTCCTTGAATTTAACCAATTTTTTACATTAATGAAAGAACACACTACCTTAAACGGCAAAGCACTTTCTTTCTACTGCAAACTATTTTATAGTCTACTTTATCGTAAACGGTATTCTCTGATGTAGCTTTAATTATTTCTATGCCGCGGAGAAAAGCAGACTTAAAAGACTTCACTTGCGGATGCAAACGCAAGACAAAGAAAATCACGTGCTAGAAATAAAATCTGTTCATCCTGGATACATTGGACAGTTTCAAAAGGGGATTCATAAAACTGCAAGAGCTATTTAAGAACGCAATACCAGCATTTACATTTAAAGATTCGTTTTGTTTAATTATTTTTATGATTTCAGAAATCGGATTTGTGTATCAGAATCGCGTGTAGTTTTTCAAATTAGTTTCAGTATTTTTTCAAATTAGTTAGTTTCAAATTACATAAATTGTGCTTTAAAAAAAAAAAGTAACCATGTTATTCTGTATCAATCCTGATATCAAAATAATTACTCGTCCATTTTTATATAGCTAAACCTTTGATGCTTTCTTTTCATTAACGATTGAAAAGCGGTTTTAATATAAATATGGCGTATTGCCACACCAAGCACTTTTGAATTTCGTGGGTATAGAAAAAGGAAATGTCATACCTCATTACATTTTCATATAAACATATTATTCTAGACAACACACAAATAAATCCGCTCACACGAAAGATTAACTGCGAAATATGACCATGCACCATTTCATAATTACTATCGTAATACTCATTATACGCGCAAAAGCCGCCGACCCACACATTTTGTGGAGGGTTTACGTTTATAAATAGTGAAAGTAGAACGCCTAGTAGTAAATAATACTTACAGCAATACATTGATGATTACGGACGTGAAGCGTATTCTTGTGATACGTAAGCTCTTCGTGAATACCACGCTAAATTGAGTGTTGTATCATGATTTGTTTTATACACAACGTCTTGTAATTTGCGGTATGGGACACGTTGCTCAAAAGAAAACTTATAAACATGTAGGCTACCATGTAATAATACCTATCTAAAATACTGTCTTCTTTAGGTCCGAATTCACAAATATTTTTAATCGGCCGATTTACTAATCTCGGATTGGTTACCATGGTTTCAACAAACATTACATATAAAATGTATGGTCGCTTTTACCAGGCGCCATTTTTGATCTCCGATTAACAGAAAATCGCCGGATTAAAGTTTAGTGAAACTGGCCCTTATTGTGCGAATCTATATAATATTTACCCCTAAACACCTTACAGGTACTTTCGTCACGGACGAGTGATTCGTGGCCAAGCAGAGAGTCTCAGTATCAAATACCTATTGCTGATTGGCCACAAACCACTCGTATGTCTGAACGCATCGGTAAGGAATTGTTTCGGGGCAATTACCACTTGTTTCTCATATATTCAAGCCAGTAGCGAATTGAACTAATTAGTTTGAAGTGTTCTTTGATTTCACATAAGTAGCTTATTTACTCATGTACTCATGTACTAATGTGCTGATTGCGATGCTGTTCCGTAACAGAATACATGTACTCATGGTTACTTAATTATCTCTGAATTAAGGTCAGGATAAGGAGGATCATTATAACTAAACTAATAATTATCTATGTAACTCACTTAACATAGTTTTCATCGTTTAATTATAATGTCAGTCGACGTATATTTGAATTGCACAATAAATTAAGTCAGATTAAGTGATATTGAGTATATAGATGGGAAGAACGGGTGCTCTTTGATTTAAATAATAATATAACTATGGAGGTGTTCACAAGTTGATTCAGGGGGTGTATAAACATCCATACAGATTGTATCATATATATATATAGCCATACACGAACCCTTAGCTGCCGCGGTTTGTCACACTCTTGAACCTGAAACACACTCACACACACATACCAAGGTCTCGACAAGTTAAACTAGCTTATGGAGACTGAGCACGCGCGCATAAACTGACAGACACAATTCTATTATTTTAATACGCATGTTTTATTCAAAATATTTTAGACGATAAATAACACAATTGTGTATTTAAAATATATTCTTGGTATGACATATACGATAACATCGATATTTCTGTCTAAAATCATGCCTATAATATAGAGCAGTAGTTAAAACTAAAACGTGAAACGTGATTCACATAAAATATATTGGTTTGTGAATGTGTTGTTCCTCAACCGTATGGAAATTTCACTCCGACTCTTTTCGTTACTTCATCTCAATAATACTTTGATCTAAACATATGTGTTACTGATATATCTGTGTCTTAAAGCAGATTTTAGCTGCCCGACGAATACAACAAGAATGTATCACGTTTATCAATGGCACCGTACCTTAACAATATAAAGCCACACTATTGAGTGTAGCGGTTAAGTTTATTCACTTCCTGGAACTGATGTGTTGTTCCCAGTTGCGCAGTCTGTAAAATTTCCTACGTATACCTTCCAAAGTGTAATTTACTTAAAACGATATTTTGTAATTTCTTTCTTTGTCAAGTGAAACGGAATATCTCGCTGTCACACCGGTTAACGTGTTTTATTACTTGAGGGAGTACACTTACTGCAGCAAGGTTGTACAGTCTAGAGTAAAATCCGTGCAACGTAGTCTTGGTAATCAGTGCATCATGGTTGTACAGTCTTGAGTATAATATGTACAACATACAACAGTGAATGTACAGTTTGAGTATAATCCGGGAAACAGTATTGGTACTCAGTGCATAACGGTTGTACATGTACATACTTGAGTATAATATGTATAAAAGTGGATGTACAGTTTTGAGCATAATATGTACAACAGTCTGGGTACTAGGAAATCTACTATCATTGAGATGTGGTTAAGGACTTAGTGCTTCAAGAGTCAAAGCACGTATTGGGTTAATACTCAAAGCTAAAGCTTCATTAAACAGCTTTAAAGCTTAGTTTCAAAATGACTTTTGAATAACAAATTAAAGCTACATGTATACATTCATATATGTTCATTCATACACTCCATGGTTCACCTCCGAATAATGGTTTATGTATTATATAATTTATAATAGTGACATCAAAGCACCAATTGTATCAGTAGTGCCTATAGTTGTTCAGAGTTTAAAGCACTGCACAATTAATACACTATTATTTTATTCTTACAGATTTACCTTTTGATTATTTAAAAATAGTAGTTCCTGTATCAAATTTGTTGTGTAAATGCTCAAATGTAAGTCAATTCATTTTTGTATGTACTCAAAACAATATCTTCTTCGCGTTAATTTTGTTTTTAAAAACTATGTATTAAATAAAGAATCAAGTTTTCGATTTACTACCTTGTTAATTAACTATATGATTGCTTTCAAACGTATATTACATGTGAAGCATGGCAGGCGGATAAAATGAGGAAACAACTAACGGACATTTCCAATACTAAGCTAAAACGACAATCACTCGAAGTGATATTTGATTGGAAATCTCGTTATAGCGACCAAACGCAGGTGCTTAAAACCCTATATCAGATATCTGTTTGAAACCAACTAATTCGCTCCGCTGTTGATAAGTGATTACTGCTCCCTGAGTGCATCATTCGTTTTATTCCCCTTATTTGTAGTCTGTGGTGGGCAGATAGCCCAGTGAACGGACTTGGGGGGTGAATTGGTGCGTGGTGAGCTGAAAGCGTGATTGAAAGCAAGGGTTCTACAAACGCACCAGAGCAAATATAGATTCTCAGCTACTAGAGAGGAAAATAATAAATTGAGATTGAAGTGGCACAGTATTACCTGACAGTGATGTTTACGCTCTCCGTGTCTTGACGAGAAAAAAGCAATAAAATAGCGCTCGTCGTTTTGAAGCTGCTGCTGCTGGATGCTTTTATTGCCAAGTAGCTAAACAGGGCGGGAAATTCCGATATTGTGCTGAGCTGCGGTGATCGAAATAACGGGTATAGTGTGTCGGATATATATCCATGCAAAGCGTAATTGGAAGATTCCTTCTTTTAGATTAATCTTATGTCTTACCAAAAATGTTTTTATTATATCCATGAACTTTAACATTAAGATTTTCTAACATGTTTGATATTTGACGTTTTTATGATTTTCATTTTTCAAATTGATGGCTTGTTTACTCGATAGAACAATTTTCCTTACGGATATTGGCAATTACTTTCCTCTTTGATGTATTTGTGTGTACATTTATTTAATGAATATGAAACTGATTAACAAAGGAGAAATATTTCAATCATAGAGAGAGTTTTGTTAATTTTGTTTGTATTGCTTGGGATTTCTTTTGGTTTGTTACATTCAAAGTTTCAACCCTAAGTTTCTGCAATTGTAAAATATTTTCTACATAGCGTTTGAAATTTTGAAAATGCTAGAAATAATCTTCTCGGATATTCTGGTTAGTAAATTTTGAAGCCATATTTTTGTAACCGGGATTTCTGTCTATTGTGATGAAATAATATTGAATACGCGCTGTTGTGGTTTGATTGCCGGATAGTACCTCCTTTCACCGTCTTCGTCATCAAGATTCAGCAACTCATCGTCTCAATTAGCAGTTAAGCGTAAACAATGTATTAATTTATACTCAACTTAGTTGAAAGTTTCGAGGTCACCAAATTATGCATATATATTTCTAGTCCAGAAGTCAAGAAACTATTTAAAATTTCGTAAAAAAAAATGTCCGTCTTTTATATCCTACCATCCGATTGTAGATTCAATCGTATCAGGCCTATTTGAAAATAAAGAATTCAAAAGTTTTGTTTCAAAAGCTAACCCGACTAGGGTTGGTCGCTATGCTTGGTCTCTACTGGGGCTCCGGCCGAGACGGAAGACGAATTAAAGAAGAAATTGAAATCGCGAACGCGGGGAGCGAAGACAAATATATAGAAGTGCACCCGTGGACCCGCGAGCCACACAACTCGAGGCGAAAAGGAAGTGACGAAATTGAGATGTTGGTAAAGGAAACGAGAGAGAGGTGTGTGTTGAAGACAAAGACAGATTTTAGCTGAAGGTGAAGACGGAACCGACAAGATCACTTTGTGGAGCGATAAGAATTTACCTCGAGGAGCTGCTCCGAGGCCTTGCTTACAATGTGATGGGATTCGGCTCCGATGAGAAGAGAGAGGCATTGCAGCTTTCAAAACATGCGCTTTATAAAGTAGTTTATCCCCATAAAACATTTTGTGTTGAAATGTATCGAGCGAAAAGTGGTTTGGGAAAAGGCGATGGTATCGCTTCGACAAGAAGATGTATAATATGGAGGCCTTTAGGAATTTGAAGAGCATCTTGTGTAAACTTGTATCCTACATCTCGAAATTGCTTGATGTAGGATTGTTTCCCTACATTTGGACAGAAGCCCACATTGCTTTGTTTTAAAGCTTAAAACAGGTTGCGCCTATACATAACGAACAGGTCAGATCAAAATGTCATGTCGAGTCCTCTCATTCAAATACACCTCCTTTTGATTCACGTGATTAAGCCCTGACCAGGATTTTAGAACGATTCCATTAAATTACATGCATCCATTTACTTATTTTACTTGAAACGTTCTGAAAAAATAAATTTCACTCTCAATGTGTACAAATAAAAAGTAAAAAGATTACAATTACAAACATTTGGTATTTTATTTTGCCTTTTGTTTGAGAGCGCGTGAATTACCATTTCCTATAATGTTTTTGGTGTAGGAATCTTTACTTTAGGGTGATGGGTTAGCATAATGGCTGTAGCATATGTGCCCCTGACACTCGGTATATTAGTGTGATAGTTAATATATGGGAAGGAATTGACTCTTCGAGTTGCTTCGTACGACAAGCAGTGGACCTTATCCACGCCAGGCCCAGTTGGAGCTAAGGAATATCAAACTGCATCCTTCCGTTGATAACTCTACTTTTATATGCAGACGTTCTACGTGTACCTGTGAATTTACAATAAAATCGATGGTATTTAAATATAACTCATCTACTATCGTTGTTTTGTGTACACTTTTGATTAAACCGAATGCTAGGTTTTGGTCTGTTATAATGGTGTTATTACAAGGCCGACTATGGCAAAATAGGAAAGCGAGAATTTAATCTATTTTGAAATTACTTTTTCGTTAGCATGTTCACTTCTATGAGTTATGCACAAGCAGACCCTACGAGTAAAACATAAATTTTTGGTCACTTGGGTCCCATTATGTAAAATAAATTATTGAACTTTAAAAGATAACTAATTTTTAATGAAGGCGTACATTATTTAAATGGTCTCTTACTTGTTCAGGTATATACAAGCTGCACTACATTATTTCTTTTCACCTTTCAGGGTGCTCATGTTTCTGTTCGTAGATCAATAATAATTTCTCTAATTCAAAGAGTTGTCTAGCTTGACATATAACCAAACATTAAGACATATCGACCAGTCGTTCTCCTTCCCACAAGCTATTCGAACAATTTGATTGGAAGAAGAAAACAGTAAGTGGTCGCGGCCATATAAAACTTGCTGATTCCGCGATATCGAATTGAATATCGGAGTCTCATTCCAGTGTTGCCAATCTACTTCCATGCGGTTCGGTGCCTGCCACAGTAATAACGGCTCGAGAAACTTCTCGTGCCTAATAAAATAATGGATGCGACAGTCATAAAAACAAAAGAATAGTTTCGGTCGTATAATCAGAATATGTGCGCAGTGTAGCGAGACAACTTGAGTTTGGAGAGGTTACTAAAGTTCACGTCTGAGTTTTCGATAGACATCCTGAAAGTTTCTCACATGTTACTTGACTAGAATGACAAAGACAAGCTTTTATCTGCGTGTTACCAATTATTGTTGTTCGCGTTTTCAAACGAAGCTTTCGACTTCAAGAAGTTCTACTTCAATTCGATGTCGTTTCAGTGACAATGTTGACAGCTGTATAAAAACCGAGTGGAAGTAAGACGAAATGGTGGAAGAAAATATGAAAAGCAATTTTATGGTTAGTCCCATTGAGAGACGGAAATAAAATAAACTATAAAATTGACATTCGTAAACAATAAGTAATGGCATCGTAAAAACGTACCACAACAGTTTGAAGATTAAAACCGCACAATGAATGTTAACCAGCTTGGCGATGTGAATTTCTCATTTAACTGTTTTGGGGTTTGAAGTTATCTTTTTTTCTGAAATGGAAGAACTAAATTTTTTTTTTTTTTTTGTAAGTGATTTGTTTAATGTTAAACTACATGATAATTAGGTTTAAACTGTGCATTACAATTAATGCTGGTCGAACTTCAATAAGCTTTTAGTTAAAAAGTAATAATTTAACATATTCTGTTTTATAGTTGAGTTGATAACATTTTTGCGATCATTATGTAGTTCAGAAATGCATGTACATATAAGAGCTTATTAAAAATTTAAACAATTATTCAAAAAAATAGAATAATTTATCAAGTCGTGGCTCCTCAACCTGACTAATTAAAGATGTATTTCACACTTTACAGCAAATTAATTGTCGGTTGTACTTGTCTAAACGCGTTGTATTTGGCCAACACGCATCCAAAGAAAAAAAAATGTTTAAAAAAATAATATGCCCACAATCCACTTAGGTGCCTACAAAAAAACAAACACACGATTCTACTGCACACTTGACAAAAAAGCAGGTCAGGTTATTTTCTTTTCACGGCGAGTCGCTATTTTTAGCGGATAGAAGCTTGGCCCTTAAAAGAAAGCCCGTTGACATTCTATCCGAAATTTTATGTGCCCCCTGTATATGAGAAACGTGATAATACTAAAGTTCGCAGCGGTCGTGATCTAACGATTACGGTAGCGCTGCGACGCTGCTGAGCTCTGGTGACGTCAGAGACTCCAAGCCTGACCTGTTACCTGTCTCCCACATGTGCCAGCTTAGGCCCACTTACTGAGCTAACTATTGGGCGCAGACGGATTCTTACGGGTATAGAGGAATATAAACTATTGTTTAGAACTCACTTTAAGAGCGTTCGGAAGAGTTAGTCTAAACTTACACTACTCACGCCTAAACCGATAATAGATTTCTCTCTAATTTTACGTCTGAGTATAAAAGTGTCAAATTGATGACTTTCATTGCGAAAACAGAAGATAAATACATAAAAAAATCCAAATTATATAAATTTGTACACAATGTAGTTTCAAATGTCTCTAAGTTTTATATGCATAGTTTATGGTACTTTGTACGGATCACTTCATTAAATATTTGTTTGCACGGAACAAACTTAGAGTATGTTATTTGTTTAGCGAAAAATTTAACAGCTAGATGATATAGGCAACCCAATACAACCTTACACATGCTTTCGTCACATCCGCGGTATTCCTATAGCCAATCAGCGAACCGCCCGAGACAATAGCGCGCAAATGCCGATCGCTGATTGCCTAGGAATACCCCGGATATGACGAAAGCATATGTAGGGTAGTCTTGGATTGCCTATATTATAGCGTCGGGTGAATAAGACAAATAACACATCGCCGGGGATGTGACAAGGTCGCCATCTAGTTAATGGTCTTCGCGTCCTTTGTATATTTGTATATTGAAGTATTGCATTCCTATATCGTAGTCCTTATATATATATTCTTTACCTAGACCGAGGATTCTTCGTGACCAGCGCATTAACCTTCCTGCTTATGGGCAGATAAATTGGAATAAATATAACACATAAATGATATGGAATTTATTTCAATAGTTTTAGGAATTTAAACTATATTTGTTTCGTTTACTAAGAAAGAAACAAGGTAGATTAATAAAATACAATATGAAGAACGTTACACGTTGTTTTCAGAATCAAAAAGTGTATTTTATTCGTTGGTTCGTACTACATTTCAAAAGCGAGGTAGGATAAAAATTAAACACAACAGATATCAAACATTTCCCAAAGTTTTATTTCCTTGCAGTCCGCGTTTACGACTGTCACATCAACGTTTTATTTCTTTGTATAAAAATAACGGAGGCGCATTAAGAAAGCTCATCTCATTTAACATTGTCACAGCGACGCTTGATTGTTATCAAAAGGTGCATTAAGACACTTTCTTGTTTTTAACCTTAACGAATGTAATATTAAAAGAAACAAAACGTCTCGAAACCTTTTCAGAGTCTCAGATACTTTCGTCGTGTCGATTGGGGTAGGCAAGTCTACGGGAATGGTGCCCGCGCTAATGTTCAGTGAGAAAGAGTAGAATGTAGTTCTATTGTACTTCTGACACCCTCTTATGGAGCCGTCATAACGGAAATATTCAGCTCGCAATATACAGGTATTGTATTGATACCTTGAGAATGCCTCAAGATATTGAAAACGTGATACCTACTCAGATTTTTTATATCGGCTAACAATGAATTTAAAAACTGTCAAATATGTTAATTGTTATGATTTTAATTAATGATAATTCATAGTTAAAAAATTACAGACTTAACAATAGTAACAACCTCAATATTTGACCGTTTTTAAATTTATCGTTAAGCTTATATAAAACAAAATTTTGCGTTAAATTTCTTGAGGCTTTTTTTAATGTATTAAATTTTTATCAGCTAAACAATAAATTAAAAAAGTTTTAATTGTTATGATTCTTATTTATGATAACTCATAGTAACTAATAAATTACAGAATTAACAATCGTAACAACCTCAATATTTGACCCGTTTTTAAATTTTTCGTTAAGCTTATATAAAACCAAATTTTGCGTTAAATTTCTTGAGGCTTTCTCAAAATAACAAAAACCCCGTTAGTTGATCTAGTTAGGTCCCCCTTTTACCCTTAAAGTCAGTGAGCAAGATTAGAATGTAGTCTGATTGTTCTTCCAACCCCTCCAAGAACCCCGCTAAGACTTAGATGGAGAGAAGACAACTCATTGCGTCGTCTGTTGTTTTAACGAGTAACTCAATTATCGTTGAGATGCTATCGGATAGTGTTTACAGACAAACAAACCCTGGTGACATGAAAGCGGCCATTTGTGTCACGTGTCAGGCCATCGATATCGGAAAGTCGGTTCATGAAAGTGGTTGGTTGCCCCACTGGTGATGGTCTCAAGTATTGTGCGCAAACAAACACACGAGAAGCGTAGGGTTATTACAAGCTTCTTTTACTAGTCCGCTGTGCTGGTTTCTAAGGCAGAGTATTGGTGTTGGAAATATATTTGCAGCCGATAGTACGTCGAAAAATACAATTTAAGAACCATGGGTACGTTTACGTCAAACCCGCAGCAAATTGTTATGCTCAATAATGCATCTTGAAATCGAAAATCTGAGAAATCAGCGTGTTGTGGTTTGGTAAGCCCAACAGACTCAAAGATTAATGTATCTAACATTATAGTCAGTACTGTGAGTCTTAATATTTCATTAGTAATTGAATAAAATAAAAATCAGTCATACTGATTAATTAAATACATTTTTCACTCAGTTTGTAAGGCTAACGAAACTACAGCACGCTAATTACTCAGATTTTCGATTTCGAGGTGCATTTTTGGGATATAGTTAAACATGAAAATTTGCTGCGGTTTTTGACGTAAACGTACCCATCGTTTGTCCTTCTACTCAGCGGAAACCCCGATTTCGGTTTGTTAAAATAATTGTATAAAACGCTTCAAAATTGATGCTTAAGTAAGTAAATTGAATGGTGAATAAATATCTGGACAGTGAATTACGAGCCTTTGATGGAATTGGTTGCGTACAGATACTTAGCAACTTCGAAAACTCATTAGTCAATATTATATTGAAATCCAATGCTGCAACTTTGGCTAGACTTGTAAAGGCTGTAGAGTGAAACTTGATTAATGTAACAGACCTATGTGGTACAGTTGCCCATGACGAATGAAAATGACAAATTATAATGAAACCCACGTACCGGAATTCCATTTTTTTCGCACCCGTGTCTTTCTACTTTATGTTGTACAATGTACATAGCTAAGACCTCTGCCTCTATTGTATACTCAAGCAAGGTGATGTGCTTCTTTGAAATAAAGACAAATTTATTCAGCTTTAACTTTTGAAATATAAGCATTTATTAATACATTGGTAAAATCGTTTATTTTAATATACATTTCGATTTAACATATTTTGTTTCCCTGGAAACTATTCACAAACATAAAATGTATGCAAAATTAAATATCGCGATTATTTTCACTTTCATACTACTTACATTTTGAATTATTATGAAGAATTTGCACAAATGAAGTGATAATAAGACAAATAATTGTAATAATAGTGTACTCAATTTTAGCACTTATGACAATATTTAGCATTCATTAGCAAATTTGAAAATTATCTATTACACACTCAAGCTATCACACGCGACAAATTGGTTTCATCACAAGCATTTACAGTTTTAACTAAAAAAAAACACACACGTTAGATAGGCGTGCGTTTGGTTGTTGAAACCTGCAGAGTCTTCAACCGCGTTTGTTGATGGTGGCAACCGAACCAGCAACCCCCCCACCACAGCCCCACGCCTATCGAGCGCAAAGCCACCAACCAATACTGTGCAGAGTAAATAAGAGAGTGATTTCCAACTTTCCCGACAGTTCCACTGTTTAAATTGTCACCTATTCTGATAGATAAGTTTCCGAGTGAAATTCATTCAGCGCATGTGTTGGCAGGATAACGCAATCCGCTAGCTAACACCGCAGTATAAACCAGAGAACGAAACCACGAGGCTACCGTCTGTTTATGGATGGAAACTCAAAGCAGTGCGCGCTCTGTTTGGCCACCACTAGGAAATAATTATCAGATACGTGTTTCCAAATTATTTTAGTTTAATTTCAAGGATTTGAGATAATTATATAGGTTGATTACGGATGGCTGAAGTTGAATGTAAGTGGTTCTTCTCAAGTTTGTTTGTAATTGGATTTTATTGGACTAGAATCTATGGTGGATATAAGCTGTTTTTTATCAAATTTTTGTCGGATAAATCATGACATGGTGTTTGAATTTCAATCGTTGTATGTGCTTTCTGAAAAAAGAAAACAAATCAAAGTGTAGTACAATTCACAAAGGGATCAACAGTTTTTCATAGAATGTCGAATGGCTAAACAAAGATTGCAACAAAATATTTTATAACGTTATTGATGCAAATGTAAAAGTGTATATAGTTTGTATTGGTAAACACCCTACACTGTTCAATACAATCGGTTTAATATCTGCTTTCACTCATTATTATTGTTCCAATTCTCTTCGCTACCTTCACAATTCGTCCCACACAACTGATAATTGATGTCCCTCCATCGTAACTCTTAATTTAGTCGTTTTAAATACCTGCACAGCGGTTATTCAATTATTAAACAAAGCCAATTTTAAATACTATCAATGTACAAATTCAGGAAAACAAGTCTACCCGCATGGAATGAAAAACTAATAAAGGACGTGGTTTAATCTGATGCGTATAAGCTTGTAATCAAATTATAACCCTAGACTGGAATAACGTTACTTGTAGACATGATCGTAAATGACAAGGTAACAAAATTTGGCATTTGCGTTCGCCGCCACCGAGAGGGGTTGGGACCTGTGAATGGGAAGGCGGTGAGGGCAGGAGGGGCGGGGGAGGGGTAAACCCTATTGACGAACCAACTTCCTCCCAACGAGGTAATGTAATTTCCGCGGGAGTAATGACAACCCAACTCTACTTCGTGGGTGGCGTAACATACCAAAATAATGGAGATTACAACTTAAGTAAGGAATGTAGTAGCTTGCCGATTAACACCATTCACTCCGGTAATGTTAATGCGTGTCGTTTATCAACTTGACTTGTGTATTAAGCCAATTTTTGGTACTTGCTTTATGCGTTAAAATTGTCAAAATTTACATTGCTGCGTTAATAGAATTTGTAACTAATATAAATGTAACTTGAAATATTCAGGAAAGAGAGTGGGTCATTTGAATCAAGTTGCGTTTGTCTTGCTATTAATTTTGTGTGGAATTCTTGATAAACTTTACTAGGGATGAGTAAAAATATTGAGCTTACTTCTATATGCTTTTGTAGGTTTACTCTCCCTAGCCCAAAAAATATATACAGTATAAACATAATTTTATGATTGTGTATACTTGAGACTTTACAAGTTGATGTACAAATTGACTACAATGATTTTAAAACCGTAAAGCAAAATATGATTACATATAATTATGTTTCCAAATGCTTGTGAACTTATATATGTAAAACATTTTTTAAACTAACTAACGAAACCGAGTAAAAAGTGAAGCAAAAGTGACGTTGAACACTAACACAGAGATCTTGTAATCTTGAGTATTTTCAAATAGACTTTTACGTTGCGGGTTTTTGTTGTATTTGTGTCTTGTGCAGATAATCGAGTACCGGTTTTTATATTGTTATTTAAAAATATAGTTGACGGAATTTGTTTCCAATTATAAAACATCATAACAAATTAATTTCCTTTATTACGTCTATAATTTTAGTTCAACGTCTGATAACGAGATTCTATTTAGAACCATTTAACACCTACCAAGCACAGCTATTCTGTGTTGAGGTATTAATGCACGCGTAGATTTAACCTCAATGAAGCCATAGCTTTGATTTCATTAATCGCCTTCGCTCTGTTTATGTGGCTTGAGTTTCTACGTGGTATGATTTACGTAGTGAAACCTTCGCTGAACATGGATACAACCAGAACCTCAAGGCACATAATCACGGAGGGGAGGGGGGAGTGTTTATTGTCGGCCCTAACATAACATGTACACTCACAGACCTGTATTGTGTATAAACCAAGGTTAGTACAGTAAAATGGTTCCACAGCAATCTTGTGAATGCTGACGTCATAAATGAGCTAGCCAATCAACGGGTGGTATTTGTCAAATACTGACATTTGGTTGGATCCAATGCCTTACTCATCTATGACGTCAGAATCCACAAGGTTGCTCTGGAACGACTTAAATCAACAGATTCTTGACGATCTTTCACACATTAGAAAATGCAGTCTTTCGGTTAGTAAGGTGCACAAGCCTCAAAAGTCACGCCCACGCTGTGTTAGGAATTTTAAGTTACCCAACCCAAAGTAGAAGATTATCCTTAAGAGCGAAGGATACCTCTACGTCAAAAACCGCAGAAAATTTTCGTTTTTTAATTATATCTCAAGATTGAAACACAACATCAAAAATCTGAGACACCATAGCGCTGTGGTTTGGTAATCCCTACACACTGAATGATAAATGTATTTAACGTTATCGTCAGTATGACTGTGATAACGATTTCCTCAAATTACTAAGGAAATCGTTATCACAGTCATACTGATGATAACGTTAAATACATTTATCATTCAGTGTGTAGGGCTTACCAAACCACAGCGCTATGGTGTCTCAGATTTTTGATGTTATGTTTCAATCTTGAGATATAATTAAAAAACGAAAATTTTCTGCGGTTTTTGACGTAGAGGTATCCTTCGCTCTTAATGGACCTGTTTTAAGTAGACGGTAGAACATGAGAAGTAGAACAGTAAGTTAGTATACTCTACTCTACAACGATCGTTATCGTCTTCTATCAACACCTCTTATATCGGGTTAGTACGTGAGTTACTGGTTCTGTTATTGTTTTTTCGTTAGCATATTATTGCCACTGAAACTTAAATGAAGCATATGCGCAACAACTGTCAGGTTAAGAGTATAGGATTTTTGATAAGAAATTGTCTTATTAGATGCTATTTCCATAAGAAAAACAAACTCCATAGCAACCATAAACAAATCTTATACTTAAATTGACTGTACATCAGGCCCAGGCCTGAAGTGGTTATTGGAATAGGTGTGGCACTTATACAAATAGCTTTGCAAACATGATTTAACTTAAGCGTAGGCTTACAAGTCTAGAACTTACACATATAGTATGTTCTTGCATAGTTGGAAATACGTTAGACACGGCAATGGTGCGCACAACTATGGAGGAGCTCATTTAACTATACTTTAAAGATGTTGATACAGAAGATATATTTACTACCCTTGAATAATAAATGTCTGCAAGTATACAAGGCAGTGGTTTCACAGTTCACACTCATACTCTCAACGTGTGATGCTTACTTTACCCACTCGGTATATTCGCGTTAACATGATCGTCGCATTTTAGAATCCACCTCGGGCCAGATGTATCATAACATACAGTCGCAGACATATATAAATCAATGGTAGGCCCTAAACCATATTTACCCTGACTTTTATGGTTAAACCTATGAAATTCGTAGACAAGTAGCAAGAATCAGCAGGATAACTAGACATATTATGTAGAAGAGTTGTTAGAGAAGGGAAGAGTCCCTTCATGCTTTTTATTTAATTTGGTAGCCTGGTGTATATGATACGGTGAAGATAAAAAACACTTGCCGAATATGAAATTAACGCTCGGCCCAGATATAGTTACCTGACGAATGAAGAATGTGGCGGTATTTGTCTACGGTTCATACATACATCCTTGCATTGATATTGTTGTATATTTATAAATATTTGTTTGAAAGTTATTATGTAGCCTTATCTAACGCGCCAGTACATTTCCAATACCTTTTCGACGTCCTTAAAATGTGACATTAATATTTAATATAGCTGAACTTTGTAAGCTTATTATTTGTAATTTGTATTATTCCTTTAGAAGGGAGTTTTAAACCAATGTTTAACTACCAAGATTAACCCACGAGACAGCCATCATAACAAGCTTCGAATGCTTGATTGCTTAAGGTTAGTTATGAAGGTATTGGGCTGAGATCTGAAGCTCTGAGAGATTCATTACAGCCGAGTTGTGTAATTAATCACATGGTTTACTCAACAAACGATGGGTTAAATTAACTTATTAGACTGTTTGCTTGTTTTCATGTCGAATAGAGTGTTAGAGCGTAGAACATAGAGTTTAAAACAAATTTGTTGATTTTGGTACAGTCTCTTGCATATCAAATGGCTCCTGTTTGAAACGTCTTTAGGGGTTGGATTCCCAAAACGTTTGAGACATGATAATGGAAAACCAAAACGCATGTCAGTTTTAAAATGATTGAGGTTTCCCACAATTACAATTGGTCATTTGAGACAAACTGTTATTGTATATTGTTGATTGGTCAGAGGGTAGTTATTCTAAAAAAAATTGTAAAATATATGCTAGCCGTTGGTCAATGACTGCCATAGATGTTTTCATAGTTTGTCGCTTTGTTAAAAATTCCGTATTATTGTCGAAGTGTATACAGTCAATTTCTTCTTACAACTTAATTTCTAACCACACCGAGGTACGCTGAACGCTTTTCCAGTTGAGACGGAGAGAAGCAGAACTTAATAAGTTTCTCAAATTTGTCAATGTCATGAAATAGAAAAAAACGACCAGCAACGGAAAAAGTGTAAAGAACAATTATTATTATTGTTCTTTATAAACTCAACAAGGTTTTTCAGTTTCAGAAGCTGTAGGTGATATGGATGGAGTTTAACTAACTCATTTTTAAAAGTCTATAGCTCTTGAGCTTTAACCCCATACTAATTATTGGCGTTAGTCACCTTAATATTTACGCTTTTAGACCACAAGAAAAATGGAACAAATTTCTCAATGACAAATCTTGTCCATATTTACTAAGTGGTTTTCTCAGTCCAAAATCAAAAACCGGAAAATTAACAACAAGGGTTAAATATACAGTTGAACGTTTTAGTTATCTTTCCGATCAATGGGTTTACTATCTTTTTATTTCATAAGTATTTTTAACAGATTGTAAAAGGTAGTTCGCAAAATTTCAATGTGATAAAATTATTGTCTCCATTCTTCACTTGTGTTGACTGTATTTTACGATTGGCTTTATACACATGTGGAGAAAAAATAAATTGCATTACTGGAAAGTAATACTCTTCAAATACAGGAGATTTAAACTTTTAAAAGCAAAGTAGCTACTGTCGTTGTGCTTCATTTTTAAATCAAAGTTTCATCTTGCATAATTAGTATGTTGCTGATTCCATGTTAAAATTACAAAACTTAATCTTGATTATCTCATCAGGGTAACGTTTAATCTTGCTCTTCACCCGCGGGCGTGTATATCTCGTTAATCATGATTCACTTTGTAATGTGAACAGGGAATTCACTGTGATTAGGAATTTAATTGAGACCGCATTCGTTAGCGCAAAAAGGGTGTATGTTTCATAAAGAGTTCCAAACAATCATTCAATAAGATATTATTGTAGTATGGCGCACATGATGAGAGGTTGTGCAGTAGGTAAATGAATGAATGTACTTTATGGGTGTGGTTTCACAGAGCCTTACTAAGCAGCACTGTTGGGTTTGACACTTTTGCCACGTGGATTTTTGTCTGGACAACAAACTAAATTAAATTTAAATTAAATTCCCCCACTGAAAATCAGTCTTGTTGCTGAGTGAGTAGACTCTATAAAGACGATTTTGTTTTTATATTTATTTATTTATTTAATTGCATTAATGTTTTGATGAAAGTTACATCAGGACACTGACTAAGCACAAAAGCACGATATTCTGACTGTATGCATTGAACAATACTACATACTTAATTCTGGATGGCTTAATGCACAGTGAAATAATCTTCTCAAATTATAATACACATATAGGCTATTTTACTTGATGTAGACTAATGCAGAAAAATTACTAAGGAGAACATAATACGATACTGTGATTAATGCATTGTTTTATAATACAGTCCTTGAGACTTGAGGATTTAAATAACTGGGTCAGTCTATTAAAACAGACATAAAAATGATTGAAGATTATCTGTTACAGAATAAACAGCAACCATTTTGTTATGATTAGTTACCGTATAACTACGATAGATTTTGTAGTACAAGACATTTTATACTCTCAAAAGAACAAAGTTACCTTTATCATCATCTTCAAGTTCACTTGAAATTTCTTGTAACTCTAGTATATTACCATGGTTCACTCGTAACAATGAGTAACGGTAAAAAGTGCATCGCACACCAGACGGTGCAAAACACCTCAACATATGTCGTTGGTTTCCTTCTAACCTATTCATTAAGCAAGACTAACGTGCCCATCACTCCTCGTTAGGATTATGTGAAGCAACAGATATGAGAACACGACCATCTACTCCAGAAGTATGTCCAAGTGCTGCCCTCGTTTGTGGGACTCCCTCGGCAAAGTTACGAACTAGTGAGTTACCCCCACCCCTCCCCCCTCACCCGCCCGCCATCTGGACGCAACTGTGCTGAACTAACGTGGAAAGTATTGGCCTCGCATTGGTTAACCACTCCAGTCTAAGGTCTCTGGTTAGAGACCCGGCTTGCGTTCACATGCAGCCGTTGCTGCGGTGCGGTCATCTATACTCTTGAGCGCCTCTTACGGGCTAGACCATATTACTCCGACCCGGCTATCTGTGATAACTAATTTGCACGGGATGGAGTTCTATTGTATGGGCGACGATACGATCCCAACCATGGTCGTTTATAGTTAATCGAGGTTGGCTGTGAATTACATCAAAGCCAAACCCCGTACCATACAGTTCAATTATCTGATTTTGTATTTGGAGGGATAGTAATTAACTAGAAACAAATTAATTACGGTAGTTGGAAGCTAGAGACTTAGTTGTGTCCAACACGAGAATATAAGTGGGGATTACTTTGACGTATGTTTTTGACTTATTTTACGTATCACTTAAAATAATGATGATGTATAATCTCACTTTATATTTGAATATTATTATTATCATCAAATACAGTTGATCAGGTTACTTATTTATATGTAATGCGTTTGCTAATTAAATTACCTTTTTGATGCCCTAGGATAAAACTTTTCACAAAATATGCGGTTTTAGTTTAAACAGAGGTGGATAAAAGTATCCAAAGAGGAATATTGGTTTCTAGATAGGTTGACTACGAAAACTGTATATCATAATTAATTATAGATATTGTTGTAAGTAAATAGTATGTGTACTTACAATAATAATATTGAGAATAATGTGGACAATCCTGAGATGTTGGTAATTTTAGGTAGCAAATTGTGGGAATCAATTTTATCGCTCTGTTTGATATAGGTTGGATCTCAAATCGTAGATGTGCTTTAGTTTTGTTTATTTGAACATAAGAATATATGTTACATTTATTCATGGTTCTATATGAAAACAGCATACTAGATTTTAAACGTGAAGATATTCAAATTTTGAATTCATAAAAAATAGAATATTATGTTATGTAAGAGAGACATCCTATTTATGATCTATGTAAAATAAATATCGTTAAATCTCTGCTCATCCAGAGACCGTGTGAGCGTTTCTATCGGAGACACTAGACACTACTTCTTATTTCATGCGTGACTATACAATGTCGTTAAAAATACATAAGGCGTGGACTTACAAGTCTCGCCTCGCGCGCCAAGGTCTTCTAAATCCCTTGGCGGAGACTCGTCGAACTTACAAGCAGCGTCCTTGCCACCATTTTCACGGTGCTATCGAAAAACTTACACCCAAACGCAGTTTATTAGTTATACGACTTAGATCTCGAAACTGTCACAATGTGCAGAATACAACATATTTTTTTCGATAATTGAATAAACGTGTTGAACAGACTATTTTCAAAATTGATCTATAGGTTAGACTTAGAACCGTATGCAGAGTCAGGTGTCAAGTTAGGTACATTATTTGTTGCTATGGACTTGTTTTATTACATGCTATTTTATATAAGAACAAACTCCATAGCAACCATAAACAAATCACATACTTCACTCGACTCTGCACATGGTTCTATAGTCATCAATGACAACAATGCACAACAATTTCACTTTGACATAACATTTGACAACTAGCTGTGATTGTTGTGTATTGTAGTCAATGTAGAAGATCGAGGTTATCTCATTGTGTGTGTTCAATGTTGACAATCGTCTATTTAAATTTTAGTATCATATTCTGTTGTGAAGTATTTTTTGCGCCCATGATTGTGACAAGTTAGTAATGAGGTCCAGTCCAGCGAAATTCTTTTGATATAGAAAAGTAAAGTAGAGATTGGTCATTGACCGTAGATCCGACACATTTTTCATATTTTTTTTCAGTCAACAAGTCTAGACATGCAATCATGCTGAATATTGGGGTGTTGAACTGGAAGACAAAAGTATGCATTCATTGTCACGTTGATATTCAATTTTATACCACCTTTGTTGTACTGTCCAATGGACATTACATACTGAAACAAGAACTTGTAGATTAATTTGTCGACGAGAGAATGCTTGTGGATTTAACTGGCAAGTGAAAGAACAATTTCAAAAGCAGAACATACATCGAATTGATAAATTTCACCGAATCTGGCCAACTTCTATAAATATACTACATGTACAAATTTCAACCTGAGTTTTGCTGTGGAATGGAACCAACGGGGTTCCAGTAACACCATCATGATTAGATTTTACAGTAATTTTGATGTACTTTTCAAAGAACTTAGGTCGTGTAGTCAAAGGCCTGTATTAGGTAAACCTAAAGTAAGCTCATCATTCAGTATGAATGAATGAGTGATTCGCATCGTTCATGCATTACTGCATGAACGAACATCTGAATGGGTTGTAAGTTAAATTGAGTTGGTTGTTTGTAATTATGTCGGCAATGCTTTTATGCGTTTATTAAACAAAAACATCACTAGTTGACGAGAATGGTATCTAACTATTAATACCGTGGAAAATGAACGTGTTTTGGAAATACCTTGAGAATGCTACACTATTGAAATATGGTCACTATTACCGACATTTAGTTTCATACGAACTAAACGCTAGATTAATAAAACTTCAAATACTTTAATCCTTGTGGTTGTTATTTTTTAAACCAACAAAGGATTAATTGGTTTTTAAAATGACGACCGTTATGTTTCCAATTTTTCTTTTTATGAAACTAATGTTGTTTAGAAGCACCTTCTTTAATACTATGTAACGCTTAAAATATGATATTGATTTTGCGTTGTTACTCATCTTTTCTTATATTTTTCGCCAGATTCAGTGCATTAATAAGATTTCGCTAAAATTACATTATTACTGAATATCTGCAAAAGGAGATAATTCAAACTAATACAGTATGCAAACCAAAACAAAAATTAATGCATTAATTAACATTCAAAAAGTTTCCCATTCATAGTTCCCACGTGACGTCACAGCGGCCATGATTGCGACACAATTGATGAGGACCTATCCTAGATCATTGGCAAATACTATTCAAATTTAATAAATAAGCCTAATTTAGATCTTAAAAAGTAAACATAAGAATACACAAATTAAAATTTACCTAACATATTAATTTTATTTATAAAACAAGCTAAATTTTAAAGAATTAAGAATTTCTGTGTTCAACCACAACAAGCTTCAATTGTTTCTCCATGGCAACGTCAAAGTTTGATCACAAATGTGGCCGCAAAGATGTGACGTACGTGCAACCTATGAATAACAAAAGGCGACTGAGATGATTGCAGTGTCTCTGTGAGCGTCGTGACGTCATCACGGTGTCTGTCTGTCCGTCCGTCAGGTGGGGCAGCTCGGTAATGGTTATACTATTGGTAAAGGGGCTTCGTCGTGCGTGGACACATCAGAGGGTCCGCCCATCCCCTGGGACACTGATCGCTGAGAGGGTAGTCGGAACCTTTATTAAAACTAGTAGGAAAAGACGAACAACGAACCTAAAGCTCGTAAACCAGGAGTGACACAACACGACACCTACGAAATATTCCGCGTGCTCAAGCTCAAGCGATGTAAAAATCTACAGCATATTAAAGTTTAACAGGATTTGTTGGAGCCGAACGAGAACTTGTCGATGCGCGGTTGAAATAGAGAGCGCTACAAATAGGATGCGAAAATGTGTGGTACACGCATTTTGTGAGCGATGTCCTTACGTGAATGGTAACTTAAACTTGTCTTTGTTTGTGTTTGTGTTTATGTTTTAATTTTAAGGTTGACTTTGGCAGTTTCACTGTCATGTTTTTTTGTTTGTTTTTGGTAAAGTTTGTATGTATTTCACATAAATTCCTTAATAAACCCATTGTTTGATTATGCGGATACAGTGTACATGGGTATAAATGAAAATGTATTAAAACAAATTCAAAAATTACAGAATGCATCAATTCGCTTTGCGTGTAATATTAGAAAGTTTGACCACATTAGCCACATATATGATACACACAAAATTCTAAAAATGCACCAACGTAGAACCTTACATTATTATTGCAATATCGCGAGAATCATAAGAAATAAAAGACCGGGTTATTTATATAATAAACTAAAACATACGGGCTCGTATCACAGTTATAATACAAGGAATAGTACGTATGAAATTCCCTTACATCACTCTGTGGCAGGCAGTGCTTCTTTCTCAGTTCTCGCCCCTAAGCTATGGAACATGTTGCCCCATTCAATTAAGCAAGCAACCAATAGTTCGTACGTATTCAAACAAAAGTGTTATAAGTGGATTCTCAATACCTAGTTTAGTTACATTTTATGCATATTTCTATTTTAGAGTTACTTTAATAAGCATTAGTTTTTATAGTTAATTAGGCGTATCAATGCATATATTGCATTTTTTTTTTTTGTATTGTGTATATATTTAATGTGTAAAGTTGTTAACGTCTGTAAGCCATATAACATGTCTAGGTATATGCGTTGCAGCTAATATCTTCATACAATGGAACATCTCTTACTGCATTAATATAATTATAGACTAAGACTGTAAACATAGGTTAGGTGGAAGAGCGAACTCTGTTCGAACCTCGCCTTTTTGTATTGCTTATTGCAAATAAAGACCTTTGTATTGTATTGTATTGTATTGTATTGTATATTGTGTATATTTCTTGTGCATGTATGTTGTACATGTACTTGATTTTTATTTTTATTATACGTTACTGGTGGGGCTTTGCCCTGTTAACGATATATTTTAAATGAAAAAAATAAATAAAAAAAATACATTCTATATATGAACAGGACGAAACATACTGACTGTAAGCGCAAATGCGAAATGTTGTGTCCCTATATTGTTCTGTCGGTTTGCTCAATATATTTTATAGTCTGGGGTTAGCTTATTCAATTTGCTCCGTTGAAACCACGCTTCAGATTAGTGGTTGCCAGGGAGAAAAAAAGTTAGTACCGTACTTAATATTGAGCGGGCCGTCATAATAATGTCAATGCTAACCCACTTCAATTTGATGTAAGCCTAACAATAAACGTTCTGCGTTGAGCGTTAGTGCATTGCAACGTATACGTTTATGGTTACATCAAACATTGTGATCTCAAACATATTCGGTAGGAAAGTTGTCTCAACATGCTATCACAAAACCGCCCAAAATTAAAGTTGTTTAGTTATATCTTGAAACCGCTACTCAGTATTTAAAAATTGATAACAGAGAGTTTTGTAAGAAATAAAAACTGGATTAAAAACTATTCAAATCTAGTCATCGTTACGTTTAAATTAGGTGGTTTATTGTCACTAAGATATATAACAAAATACCCAAACCTTAATGATTCAAATATTTGAAACGTTTTAACGCTCATTTATCACGTTTTCAGAATTCTGTAGCGTTTTCAAGGTATAACTGCAAAACGTTAATTCCTCGCTGTTTCTACCCTGAGACTACCCGTTGCCCTAGACAGGCACAGCTCCTGCAGAGCATAACCCGATCTCAAGTTAAGATAGCTCAGTCTATCGCTGAAACCCCCCTCGTGTAAACCCGTGGCTGGGCTCTGAGATGCGGGCGAGATTACCAGCGGTGGCTGTGCTGACTGAAAGATTTTCCAATATTATCCTCACTCTACATTAACGACCAAATCAGCATTAGGACATTGCTATTCAAGTAAATACACGTTAACTAACTTAGTAAATAATAAACCTAGTGTTAAGAAGTATCTACTTTGGCAAATGAAAGTTATTATTTGGCGTTTTTAATTTAATACATTATATCCTATCTTTTCATACCTCTTCCTTGTGACCGAATATATTACATTTTTGGTTAACTAAAAGGCCCTGTAATGCGTAATATTTGGTCCATTTTGTCACACTTAAATGCCGCCATTTTGTTGGCAAAGTAGGCAGAGGCAGTGAGCAAACACAATTTAATCTGGAAATTACACTTTAGGGATATTGTGTATTGATGTTCATGTTTATTTAATGCACATGATGTTACAACATTGCAGTTCGTTTTGTTACTCTCACGTAGTCGTGACTGACTCAATCAGAATATTATGCTTGCCAGAATAATAGCGGCCTTCAATCTGCAATCATGGCTGCAGTGTCAATGCATTATCTAGACCGATTATAGTACTGTAAGTTCCAAGATCTTTGGTTAGCTTCAAATTGCTTTCAAAATTACTGTCCGCCTGACTTCAACGTTCTTCTAACAATTACACATAGTAGATCCCCATTTGCAGAGTTGCATTGCATCATTTGCTTCAAAGAGCTTCTTCCTCTATTAACTTCACATTTTTTGTCTACACAAGGAAAGAATTCTTTTGCACTGGTTAAATATCCACATCCACGTTTTTCACATTTTTCACACAAACTATTTTCAACTAGAAATGTGTGTAATATGATTCGCTATAAAGATATTTATATAATTCATCAAACCGTGAATATTATTCATGCATAAGATGGATTGTAAACGGTGTAAAATAACAGTTAAAAAACACAAATAACTCCATCACTTTATACCACTTGGAAACGTTGAGCTACAGCACCCAGTGGTTCTGTTAGCACAACAATTGGAATATTTGTGAAACTATTCACGTTTCAAGCAGCTATATTACAAATTGTTTTGTCACTGGTGGATTACTTCATAATTTTCAGTATCAAAATATTAAATGTTCTGTTTACAATTGTATTAACATTGTTTCATGTTTAATTAAAACAAATAAATACGTAGGCTGTTTTGTCCTCTCCAGCCCGGATACAAACCATTGATTATACTTTTTAAATTACCAATAGAATATAAAATTTGAAGTAATTTTAATCTAGCATACAGATACAAATTATATCACAACATCTATTATAAATGTAATTGAATAAAACAGATAATAGATACAGACAACGTTTATCTGGGTTATAAAACGAGAATTATGAAACTAGACTGTTCATGTTTAGCATCCATCATTTTAATTGGAGTTACTCCGTGTAACTATATAAACAAGTTTACTAAAGTTTACATAAGTTCTTCGGTGTTGTTAAATTTATTTTGTAAGGTTAAATTAACACTTTGTCTTTATTAGTATATTAATAATATTAATATTTCACTGCAACTGAAAACTGACACATTTTTTCTAATGAAGGCTACAGTGCCCTATTAACTGAAAACGATCAGTTAATTATATTACAGTTAAATTAAACAATGTCAATATCAACAATTTGTGTGTAAAATTTCTTGAAAACGCTGTCCAGAAACTATCTACCCTGTCTTGAGTGGCCTTTGTCTATAGTGTTATAATTATTTCCATGTTAAATTTCTGATCACATTTAAACTAGTTCATAGGTCCGTGGGTTAATGTTAGTGGGGTAGTTAGTGGGGCTAGTTAAGTCCTTGGCTTCTACTCTACCGTGGCGTATAGTAGTAACAATTATTCACCCATTGATCAATAATAGATATGTCTGGTGATTGCCGAGTCAGCGACCCTGACTTCTCTAGCACTGCTCGCGCGCCGAGCGTTGAGCGGTGAGGAGGTGCTGAAGACAAGGTGTTCAATTTAACCTGTCATAATTCTAGATTATCTCAGAGAGATTCACTAGTGAGTCTACGCAGTGTAATATATACTCGAGCTCTTCAGGAGGCAATTCACTTCTACAGAATCACGTATATTTAAGGATCAGCCTGAGATAATATTATTTCTAAATAGTATCATTATTTTCACTGCCTCATTATAAATAACTTACTAATAAGTCATTTAGTTTTCCCATAATAAGATAACTATGTGTTATTTAGCCTTTCTTTGTAATACCCAGAAATTCTGTAGACGATTTGAATGTCAGCTTTACAAATCTAGGAAACTGACTGACTAATCTGTATTTCTGTTTGCTTACCATCCCCCGTCAACAAATATTGCTAATTGGATTGTTTGTATGAAAACACAAATATCTTTCATCCAGCTACCTGACATCACACCCATTGCGTTGGATATAATTTTAAGTGAAAATCCTAAAATTTACAACAAAATAAAGATACATTATATTGTTTGATCTACTTGAAGAGGAATCATTACTAAAATGCAATGAAATTCATGAGATTCAATAGGTACCCACAGTTAAATGTCTGCGATTTCATAATAGAAATCAATAAAATCGTACATCGAACACATGACTGCGATTCACGTTCTCACATTTTCTATTTGGATTTTATGATCAACATAAATATCGTTTCTTATTTATATGCAACTGAAATGCTAAGATTGTGCATCGGCATAATGTTATATCTATTCACCAGACAAGATGGGTTCTTCATCATGACGACCTTTGCCCGCAACGAGGGCTCTTGTGCTAATCGTTTGTCATGTGGCTTTCTTCATCGTTTTTCTTCCAACTTTCACGTTCTCTTTCTGTGTACTTGCCGGTCTTCTTCGCAACCTGAGCATCCCCAGACCCCCTAAACTCCCCCAACTGTTCACGACTCCGATAATGTGTGATGGCTCTGATTCGGCCGACGCTATTCTAAGGTGTCTTGTTCAACAACCAAAACGAGTCAAAATCTCGACACAATAAATGGTGGAGGTGCCAATCTAGTCATTCCCAAAGCGTTGAATCCTTGAGTCAAACTTCTCTGTGGCAATATCACAGTTTCCAACTTTCCGAATGTCAATTTTGTTTCACAATCCCTTCGTATACATTTAATGTACTCTTGAAACATTATAACTTCCTTTACAACGAAGGCTGTGAAGGTTCCTGTATCTCCTTGAACAATGCTTGAGCATCTGTGCGCCCGGTAGTTACCCTTAGGGACTAAGTCGAGCGCAAGTCCTATTACCGGTTCACATCACATACAGCTCTTCACACACACAAGACAGCTCTAGGGTTCTATGATAATAGCCGGTCCTACATTAATACCTTATAACGTACGCTTGTAGGTTGTAGCTCGGACAGTTTTGGAATAGTCTATTTCGCACTCGGAAAGTGATGAAATATGAATATTGCAAGACAGAAACAACACTAGCGTGTGTGGATGCTCGTACGGACGTGGAAAGTGTTTTATGGGTAACGCGTCCTTGTAAGGATATGTTTACTCGGCACTAAAATATATCCTAGTCGATCAGCTTTGTTTTAAACTACATCTGTGTTATTTACTGTGGAGTTGCGTTTTGATACTTTAAAAACATTATTCCAAAGTAAGTCAAAAATTAATTTAATTTCTGCAAATGATTCAGAAGTTTTATGTGTATAGCAATTGTGGAAATTGTACCATATTGAATTTAAACGAGTATTTGTTTAAACTGCCGTTGTACGTCTAGGTTCCAACAGTTCATGTTCAGATAACACCCAAAACGTTTAAATCTGGCATCAAAAATATGTACATGTATAAGAGTTACGTTTTTCATAACGAGACAATGTTATGTAATGTTGTTTCATAAGCCTCTTGATAAACATAAATTTGGCTCTAAAAATGTTAGTATAATAAGGTATAAATAAGGAACAAGAGAATATGTTCGGTTTTCTGTTGTTTATTCAATTTTAACCTTAACTAAAAATCAACGTAACATTTCCACAATTTTAGATTAAATAAATAAGGAAAAATATAGATAATTTAAATTTACTGAAACATTATCTTGGTTTAAAGTCCTGCAACACGGTTTGCTAATATTACTTATATATATATATATATATAAATATATATATATACATTTCCTTGCAATATAATTACACTTACCTATCGTATACGTGTCATAATCTTATCTCTTTAATACATTCTTACAATATATCAAGTAATTGAAAGAAAAAGACGAGGGCTTGATTCATGTTATACCTACAAAATATTGCAGCGTATAAATATTTAACAAACAAAATATTGCAGCGTATAAATATTTAACAATATAAAATAAATTCGTGCAATTGGTTGCCAAAAAAATCACTATCCACATGTGTACTAAATTCAAGCAGCAAGGGTTTTACAAATTATTCAAACCCAATCTACATGCATTTAGTAAAATATTAAAGTGAGTGGAGTGCGGTTATTGCGGTATTACTGGATGGGTTATCATTATACGGCTGCAGTAGAAACGTAATCTTGTATTTTGATGTTTCGTCGGGCTAATGTGCTCGTTCATTCATTTATGCCCAATTAATGTTAACGAATGTTAATTCACGCCCATTTTTGGCAGCTTTGATGTGTATGACTTTAATTCTATTTGTGTACTCGGAATTAGCGTAGTTAACAGCATCTTTAAACTTTTTCTTTCAGCGAAAGTGAATTGGAGTCATTCCTTCATTGAATTTCAAATGCTTGACCTAGAATTCATCACAAATTATCATAATATACTAACTAGTGGGAACGTTTCTCATGAAAGCTGAATGCTTAAATAATTATAGTGTATGTGTGCTTCCTCAATTCGTGGAATGTATACATAAAATAATGTAAAGCAATATTATTAATTGTTAATGTGATAATATTATGAGGTTGTTTTAAAGATTGTATTTATTTGTGTGACCATAAATTGTTTAACTACATTTAATTTAATTTAATTTAATTTCATAAGTTAAGAACAACATTTCCACACTTCCACCGTTAACGCTTACTTCAAGCAAAATGATGGAATTTAAATTGTTTTACTTTGTTTGTAAAATTATTGATGATAAGTTTCTAACTCCTACTTAAAAAAAAAAAAAAGCCAGCTAATTTATGAATCTTTATTTACTTTTTACGACACTGACTTTCAAAACGTGTATCCGAAATCACCATTAGAAAATTACTATTTCCATAAATCATTTTGTATATCTCGACTTATGATGAGAAACGGAGGGGGTTATTAATGGTGTTGTGGATTTAAGCGCACAATAACGGTCTTACACCACCCATGGTGACAACGTGTGAACTACTCAAAGCGCTCTTTGTGAGGATTTTCATTGAACTCAAGGGAAGTGAACTGTTTGAAAAAATAAATGATTTATAAAGGTTATACAAAAAAGGATGGGGAAAATTTTGATTGAAAAAGTGCTGTGAAATTGAGCTCCGACGGGAAATCAAACTCGACTTTACCGCAATGCGTGCAGTTGCGTCATCCCGCCGATCCATCACAGGATTTAGGTTCACACCACTTGTTTTACAATGAGACTTATCGGTCGATGTAATGGGCTGGCTGATCGATGACTGACTGTTAACTGATGCGTCTATAAACCTGTATCATTATTCTATACAAGACTAGTTCGCCGCGCGTTGCCCAGATGCCGCGGCCATCAACTGCAGTATAATAACCCAGCTATTACCGAGAAGTTACTAAAGGTTGACCTTAAGAAGAGAGTATAAAGCAATATTTATGGAGAACTATGCATTATACTACACGGATATATGTTTGGTTCTTATTTTGACAATATTGTATTCATAGTCGTCCCTTACGTGCGCCCATTGTTGCTATGGATTTGTTATCTATATGGGAATTAACGTTCATGAAACTGTTAGCAGGCTACAACGGGTGTCCCAATGGTAAGGGGACGACTATCTGGAATTCATGTGTGAAAATATATATTTGGCAAACGTACGCCATTATTTTCAAAAGACTGTGTTTCTGTAAATATCATATTTACAAATCTGTATAAATAACAACACGTGGGCATTAGCTCTATCAAATAACATCTTGAATATTTAGACATAATCAACGGATGCATGCAGTACATTATCTTTTAAATTGCATTCTAAATATTATGGCAGCCAATTTTAAACACAAATGTGTAGGCACGCCTTCACTCCCTCCCCGCTGAAGTTAATTATCAATATAGTGTGTACATGTACGAAATGCTTTACTCTATTTTACTGTTAAAATAAAAAACATAAAGTATGTTTTAGAAATGTTCAGCTTGTTCAATCAAAACATCACAATGAGCACACCAATTGTTGAGATACCAGCGTAACGAAAAAAAAGAAACTAATAAAATAAACGGTATTTAGTTTTGTTCATCACCACAGGAAGGGGAGTTTTGAATATTAATCTAGGTTAATGATGAATATAACACACAGGTTGTAATTACAATGCTCCGTCGGATTGTGAAGTAAAAATATTTAATGAGGTGATTATGGTAAAACTATGTTAATGTAGTAATCGTAATTTAGGCTCAAAACATAATTGTTATTATTATAGGAAATCTTCAAATAAATACTTTACAATTCAATAATCAGGGACGAACACAAATGTATCAACGGTTAGTTTTCATACGAGTTTAAATATTGCCTTGTACGTCAACATTGCTTTCATTTTACACTTTTTGAATAAGTTATTATGAACATTTCTATTATTCAAAGTTTTATTATTGTTTTGACTGTCATTTATTTTCGTGAAATAATGAAAAGAGAATTATTTGAATAAATTTGAATATATAACTCGATACACATAGCGCGTATTAGAGTTTAATTTATATGCAGTATAGGCAAACAAACTTAACGTCTCTTGTTCTAACATTCTGAAAATAATTGTATTCACTGTGCAAAAACATCGGTAGTTAGGTTTGTACACATTCAACTACGCTTAATATTGGTAACTAAAATTTAATGCAATTTGTACATGTTTTGGGTATTCAAAATGATTGTAAAATATAAAATATGCAAATTGGTATTAACATTCTTGGGTACACTTTGTAAGTACGTACGATTTCCGGTTTCACTCTATTTTAGGTGATGGAGTTCTTGTGCAAATTACTATGTGTTTCTGAATTTAAAATGAATTACTTATATTTCCCTCTTTAATTTATATTACTTTCATTTCAACTCTTTTCATGTTTAAATTATTGCTCTTTTTGTTTTTGACATTCTAAGATTGTCTAAATTACCTCTTTATAATCATTGTGTGGCTCACTAATGTTTCCTTGTGTATTATTTTAGTCCCTTTGTTAAGTTGATAACGGAATATGATAGTCGTTCAATACCCAGATAAGGGTGTAAGCCAAGCCACCCCTCCAGTGTTGACACATGGGTAGTGCACTACAAGGGCGCGCAGAGTCCCACGCACGCATCCTAGCGGCAAACACCATTACTGAAGTAATGAGTCGTATCGTCACCATACTCGGCGCCTCCGCAGCTCATTTCCTAGGATTTCCTGTATCAGTCGTAATTATTTAGAGATAAGAAACTTGAGACGCCCCCAAGCATTCCGAACTTAACGACGAGGCAGTAAACCAAGTCTCAAAAACAGAAAACACCCCAATCCTCTTTTAGACGCTTATCGGGCGGGCTCTTCTTCATCTCTACTCTCCCCAAGGTCCGCGACTCTCCAACTCTCCGACTCCCCAACTCTCCGACCCCACCTGACATCGCGTCGTCCTAACCCCTCCGGACCGGAACCAATGAGAACGCCCGTCCGGGTAATGAATGGCTGGATCGTTTGCACGTAGCGTGCGTCGAAGACACGGCTTCCTTATAACTATATTCTGAGTTATGACACATACTTTAGTTTACTCTTACACTTCCGCAGGTTTTCGACTAGTTTATAGGCCAACCATGCTCTTTTATTCACTTACTCTCTCTCTTATCCACCTTTTGTCTCACTCCCCCACCCCTGGGGTCTATAACAACGGAGGGATTACTCGGCCACTGTTATCCAGCCTCATTATGCCTGGGCGAGACCCGACGCTCTACTTGTTTAAATGGATTGGCCGGCGCGCTTAACCCCCTATCTTCTTTCTGTAAACCCCAGCAAAGCCTTGACTAGTTCGACAAACACAGCTTCCTTAAAAAGATTTGCAACAAGAGAAGGAGAAAGAAGACGAAGGAAAGTTTCCCACAGACGATAGGCATAAAATCAGCTCTTAATAAATCAAAGCGACTTAAGAACGTTCGTTTTACGGATCGTTATTTTGTTCTAAAGCATCAATTGGAAATTCGAGTTCTGTTCATTCGCCTAATGTAGCTGTGATGTATCTCGGCTGTTAAGAGACCGGAGACAGTTTTATTTCCTGTTGTTATTCAGGTAGCTAGTTAAGTTAAATAGTGGCGTGTTTAACAACTGCCTGGAACTCGGCTTTTTGTGAAGTTGGCGTTTCCTCTGCCTTGAATTAAAAACTTTGCAAACTTTGTCCGGTATTGTGAGAGGCAACCCGATAATTACGCGATTGGTCTAATGCGTATTGATGACTCCACATCCACATGTGGAGCTCTAACTCTGCCGAACAACTTCGATCGTTTGCAGATGGGCTCCAGTTTGCAATATTCGCTGGGTCTCGGGGGAAGGGGCACCAAATACATTTACATTAATCATTTTCAACATCAATTACAAATAAAAGTACGTTTGAAGCGTACGCTTTTTCGCTCCCTAGAATTTATTTCTAATTTACGTTTTGGTCTTATTTTCCGGCATGGCCATGCTAGAAAGATGATAAATCAATATTTTTTTACAAACATAATTTCACAAATTGAACCGAATGAGTGTTAAAAGGAATGTTAGCTTTATTTCACGCCCTACTGTAGAGATCGCAATATCATTGCCACCGCGGCACAGCAATCAAACTAATGAAAGAAAAAATGGAAATATTATACATTTTTCAGAATATTCACAACATTATTCCTTGAGGGATGGTAATATAATAAACAAAGAGCCACTTTACATATTTACTCTTATACATATTCACGCATGCGAACAATAAAACCTAGTAAAATTACATTGAATAGCTGAAAATATAATTATGGCCACATATTAGACTCGAAATTTTACGTCAAATCATAATTTAGGGGAAAAGTTGAAATAAAGTACGATTTATTAATAGGTAGTTCGATAGACTTAACGGCAAGCGCAGAAATGGTGGTATAAATTGTCCGCATTTTGATCTCATTCATATAAGTAATATGATATTCGAAATGAAATCACTTAACGTAGCTTAAATGAGATGGAATCCTCCATGGTAAATATTTTTCAATTTATAAGAAATCTCACTGTCAATATATTCTAGCTATAGAAGGTTATCCACATGCAAAAATATATTTTTAATACTCAATTTTTCAAGCAAAGGAGTTGAGACGTTTTGCAAATGCCACCTTCCTGTATCTGTTCCTATTTTTTGATTAGCAGTGTAGGCCTCAATCAAAATGTCTGTGTGTAATTTTCCACCAATCCCTTGTCCGATTTCGGTATTTTATTTTCTGAGACCAAGGGAGATCAATAAATGTTTGATTTCCTATCCAAACTTAACGTATACCCGAGTTCCCGAGTATACAAATAAGAAGTGCGAATAAATAGAAAATCTCGTTTTTATGGCATTGGTCGTAGTAGTGATCTAATGTAATGCAAAATGAAAAACATGATTTGCCTGCACCAGGTTTTACTCAGTTTAAGCTCTTGAGACATCAAACACGGGGAACAGTTCTTGCTTCGCTTAATTATCTCCCAGCGTCATGAGGAAGCACGACCTAATTTAGCTCTCATGAATATTACTGGAAATGGCGAAAATTGCAGAAAACGATCAATTAAAAACACAATCAATGTTGGTGTGCTTGTTTCTAACACGTTTTTTCTATAGATAGTCGCGTAAAAAACAATATATTGATTAAAAATATCTCTGTGAAATAACATTATGGTGGATTCCAAGGAAAATAAATATGATACACACTTCCAATTCAAATTTGATACGTAGCAAATAAAAAAGTATCTACGTTGCAATAAATATAATGCTTTTTTTCATTAAAACAGTTGACATAGTGGCCGTTACCGGTGTACTCACATTTTAATTATGTTTAAACATACTTTTAAATTATAACCGTTACACTTTGATCTACATTTCTTTCAACAACAAATACCATTTATTCGTTACATTGCACCCTTTTTGATTTCTTGACGTCTTAAAATAAGTTTGTTTTATCACTATCTAAACATAAATTTATAGATAGCTTTAATTCTGCGCAAATCGTGATTAATAAGCAAACTCTTAGCGTAAATACTCCTTTTAAAGTACTATAATAAAACAAGTTATTTAAAATGTGGATGTAGTATAAACTTGTAATAATAAAAACACAATGCATTGCATAATGCAAAACGTGAGTGAAACATTAAGTACATAAACTCATGCAGTGAACATAACATTTCAGTGTGTTGTTGACTTTTTCCCAGTTGCTCAACAAAAATAGCTTCTTGAGTGTTATTGTAGCAGTGTTCCGACTCCACAGAGATCCGTACACTCTGACATCATTACTAACTGCAACGTTTTACAACATCTCTCTTACGTTAATAAATAAGTGTTCGTGTACACTGTACACTGTTTTAGATGGCTCGTTGGTCCAGTGGTTGGCATCCCTGCCTCCAATGCAGAAGGGTCCGGATTAAAATCCCGGTTCAGGCAGAAGTTTTTTACCGTCTAATATGGATTCAATTCGATTACTTCTTCTTAGGAATAGGTAAACGCCTAGCAACGAAGCACTCAATAAATTCAAAGTTGTTCTGAATCGGCCTTGTTGATTCTGGCATTTGTCCATAGGTGTTCGCAGTGTCCAATCACTGATACATATGTTTCGTATTTGAAATATCAATCTTTGATTGGTTATCGCTCTTTCGTCGATGGTGTTCAGAACCTACACAGGGTTGGTTTAGTCGCTTTAAACTAAAATTCCTCTCTGAAAATCAGTCTTGTAACTGAGTGGGTAGACTCTTAATGTGAATTTATTTATATTTTATTTTTATTTATTACACGCGTCAGTCATGCGTGTCTTCACCCCTGTAAGCAGTGAACTGCGTAATGCATTATTAGGTGTGTGTGAGATGTGTGGCCAGGAACGCGTCTGCCCCAGGTCGCATGTGTGTCCGGATCGTTGGGTCGCTATACTACTTGGTATTCCTCGAGCGTCGCAGCCCGCTGTACGCCAGGGGCAAATTAAACCAATATTACACCCGGTTTGGAGTTCCCGGGGGAAGCACTCCTCCCGCCCGCCAACCTTTCCGAAGGACACTACTTGCTAGGCAAAGCTGTATTACAATGTACGAAGGGGATAAACGGACAACTTCAGGGTAATTTCGAAACGTTTAGATGTTCACTTTTAGCTGGGATGGTTTCTGCACACACCCTCATTTTACACTTGCGATGTGTTGTCAACTGGAATATTATAACGAGCCAATGACAGGGGCGGTTGAGAGTCAAGAATTAGCAAATAAATTAGTTTTGCTACATTCAATTTCGGGTTTAACCCTTTACGCATACATGTTGTGTTTTTAGAAGAGACGTACATTCCCCTAACGAAGCGTTCAGACGGTATATTTGCATGTTTGCTTCTATGGATGGGGCCGACTGTAGAACGGGGAGTAAAAACACAAAGCAAATGTGGTGCATCAATTATTCAACGTTGCTGACTATAACCTGCGAGTCGGATACAGGTTTAGTAGCGGTTTACTTCATGTCCAACTCGGACATTTAAAATTTAAAAGGTTTTATGTCTTGACCACACTGTCAGAATGCAAAATAAAATTGCACAATAAAATGTAACCAAGTTGTAAAATAGTGGACTACTAAAGGATTGTGGTGTATTATTAGATTAGGAGGAAGAAATGTACTTTATATAACATTGCATGTTGACGGCAGTTCTATTATTTACTATGATTCATACATTTCTTAGTGTTATTAAAAGGATCAGTTTTATTTCATAAATGTTTACATGATGGTAATGGAAAACAATGATTCGTTAAATGTAGGCAGGTATGTGCACAGTTTAATAATTTAATCGGTAATCACCAAACTCTGGAGGGAGAAAGCTTTCCTTTGAGCTACTTAGCGGAAACCGATACTGTAGTCTTATGAAGGTATGAAATTGATGTTAACTTGAAAACTATGCACCTGTTAGACAACGTAGAGAATTCCTGCAAAAAGCATTGCTACAAATGTAATATCAATATTCCAAAGGATTGTATTTTATGTTCAGTTTGCTTTTAAACGTCACTAGTGGTAAGGGATACGTGCAGAAAACATATAGTGTTAAAGCTTTGAATCGTATTTTATATATTTATATTTTACTTTTGTGGTGAAACATCCTCTCAGGAAAAAGGATACATTCGTTGTAAAACAATTAGTAAAGTAAATACGCATACGACTACAAAACAAGTGAGCTCTTTAGTTTTGTTATTCGTACATTGACAAAATGATAGAATATAATAATGTAGGTCAATACGATACACGTTTAAGTAGAACCTAGAACCCATAGTTGGAACATACGAAAAACTGTAAACGCGCATGGAAAATTTTCCATCGAGAACAAAGTTTATTATTTAATAACGCGTATTGTTTTAATCGTATCGAATTGATTTGTATCAGTGTTCCAATTTAAACTGTATGAATGGGTTATTATTGCTTCAGGTGTTAATCAATATGACCGATAAATGTTAAATATAAAATTCATAAAATATAATTAATATTCCATCAAGCTATTTGCCACTACCAGATGAGAACTTATATTTTTAAAGAGAACATAGGTACACATTTCAAATGTTTAGAATAACATTATGAAATTTCTGATATTTTTCTATTTTTACAAACGCACGTAGCTTCAATATTCATCGTATCACATTATTTAGATTATACTGCCCAAGCTTAGAATACCCAACTTGGCACAGATAACTCATAGGAGCTTGGGAGTTCTACCTAAGACCTTCATGTAATTAATGCCCGTTCTCTTCCCTTACCACCCACCAATCCCCTTTCATTCCAAGCCCGCTCCAATATTGCCGTAAAATACCACTCCCTCAGGACATATATTCGAACCACTTTTAAAGGAAGATAGTCCCCTCATTGTGTATTTTGTAAAAGTAAATATACTCTTGTTGCGCTGACATAAAACGAAAACAAATATTCTTCCTTTATGAAACCGAGCGCGGTCACCGGTATCACATATATTTTCTCGGGTGAAATCGTTTGGGTAATAGTTATTTAACTCTTGCACCAAGAAGTAGAAACTAGGTCAGGTTTTCTATTCCAATTGTTCATGCCAGCGTTAAAAGGTATTATTCCCCTACCCCCCTTCCCAACCCCCCACCAAATATTGCCGTATGTGCATGCATATATTTTGTATAATACACCTAAGTATAAATAAACAAACTTAAATAATATATACATTATAGTTTTAATGTGTTTATAATAAAAAATAAAATACGCCACTCTTTTGTAAGATGCATCCAAAACTAAACTCTTGCAAGCAAATATTGTAACGCAGTGTTTCATAAGAATTGTAAAACTAATTTCTCTTACATAACGTTAATAATGCAATGCACAAGCAGCATTGCTAAACTTTTGCGAGTACGTGTTTAGTAGTGCCGTGATGCAAATAGTTCAATATTACATTCTTGACATGTTGTGTAGTTTATGATTTACGAATTAAATAAACTCAACTCCAGTTCTTATTATTAAGAAAAGCAACATAGCTATGATGTGAGAATTGTGTGCAAAGGACTCTGGGAGTGGGAGCTACTTTGAAGGGAGCGCCAGTCCGTATTTCAGTTGTCGTTATCAAGCATTTAGATGGAGCATTTATTTCCTCCCAGACAGCCAACGTCACGCCCAGGAATTGCTGCTTTATTATATGATATGCAACTGCTCACCGCACCGCGCCGCATCGCGAGCTGAGGGTTCGCGAGCATAATAGGTTTTACATTTTTCGAGTTGATTACTACCAAACGCCTCGAGCGCACAATGAAGCCACTTCACGGTATAAATACTCATCCTATAAGCTATTCTACACCAATCTAATTTCCTGATATTTGCACAGAACTCAACACTTATTTACACTTTCTATGTAGACGTCGTAAAGCAACACTTGTTCGTTTGTGAACACGAGTAGTAAATGTAATTTGGTTTCTGCATTTTCTTTCATGTCTTCATATTTTACTAGGTGGTGTATTTTTTAGTTGTTCATTTCTTATTTATTCTGTGCTAGGAATTAACATTTGTTTTTCAGAAATGTTATTTTGTTTCTTCATATTATTTATGCATTCATACCAGGCGGTGTATTTTTTAAGTTGTTCATTTCTTATTTATTCTGTGCTAGGAATCAACATTCGTGCTGAATTATAAAGAACCTTGACATTCATTTGCCTGGGTCTTACTTGTTCACTTAGCTTAAGTGATTAGTAAAGTAGTATTAATCACGTTACTAATCACTTAGTACAACTTAGTACTAATTACTAAGTAGTAGTTAAATACTCGAGTAAATAGTAAAATAAAGCTATGATCATGGCGAGGAGTTTACATTTTATTATATTTAATATTGATGCAAACAGTTTTGTTAATTGGATTCAATTATATATGGACCCATCACAGGTAGAATCTAAGAATTAGAAAACCTTCATCCCGTACACATATTTGCCTATTGTCTAAACTACAAATTGATTACCATTAGGTTACACTTTTTTATAATCCTTAAGCACTTTGGATCTCAGATGCTTAATACCAGCTCAGCATTCTTATATTAAATGTACTATGAAGTATCGTAATGTTTATATTTATTATCAAAGAGAAGATAAAATACTACCGGCAGAAATATTGGCGCCTGACTAAACAATAATACAAAATGCATTAAACTTGTTCTGGAATTGCGATTTTAAAATTGCGAAATATAAAAATTCATCCCTGGTGTGAGATTTGAACTCTCGCCAGGTATGATCTTGCTTCTCTTAGCAACCATACAGCGCTCGGCTCTTTATGACGTCGGTACGCTGGCATTGATGCATGTATTATTTTAACACAGAACACACATTACATTATACATTATTATACTTCTCTCCAGCAATATTTTACAACTATATTTTTATTATCTTTCAGAATTATCTTTGGCTGAACGTGAATTACTTTAAATATGACGCCGCTGGAATATAAGGGAATCGACCATTTATTTGCGGCTAGATTGTTGGTATAACGCTGTAGAACAGTCAAGTTTTTATTCACAAACTATATATTTTGACACTTTTTCATTTTAATCAACTTGAAGATCTTTAAATACGAGCAACTTTCTGTAACGTTTAATGCGCATTTTCTTGTAAGATTGTCGTGTAATATTCGTATCCCAATCCCACAGAATAGAGCAAGGGTTCAAATGTGACATACTGCAGTATTTCTTTAGACTATTGAAATAATTTATTTATGTAAATTAAATTCTTAACTCTTGATTTTCCTTCAAACATGTACTCATAAAAGACTTTCTAGAGTTAAATGATATGGTATTATTTTCAAGAACCTTCGTTTGTTATACAAGACATCTACAATATTCAATTCAAAATGTAAACTATAAAAATCGATATAAACAGTATACACAACTAATAATGTAATAGTTTAAATCTTCTTAGATTCATTTGTTTAAAATTATATTGCTATACATGTCTGAAAGTTAGGGTAAATTGCTGCTGAGTCACGTGTAAAAATTTGCATTCGAATAAAATGTAATTCTTCAACTTGATTCTTTAGCCGTAAGTACTGCTATTAAGTAAACATATACGAAGAGTATTTATTATTATTTAAAAATATAATATCATATCTGGTATTTCGTGGAACGAATGTCTTCTGTCTTTCTTCGTCCCTTTAGGGAAACAGCTTGAATCAAACCCGTAACTTCTTCGATAAAATTTTTATTTTATCTCGATTTGAGATTCTTTTTAAAATGAATACATTGCAAAGTTGTTCATAAACCAGACGTTTTTTTTTTTTTTTAATATTCATGAAAAAAGATTCATGCGAACGTCGACTAGAATTCCCTTTCCTCGGAGATGTCATTGATTGTACCTTTTGTGCGGCAGCCATAGAAACTAGAGTCAAACGGAGTTGATGTATCTACGGTATATTCAACATCGCTGGAAGTTGTACCTTGTTCTATACACTCCAAGTTTGTAGGTGCATAAGTCACCACGTCATAACAAGTTACAACAACTCGCGCGGGAATACGATATCAGAGCTTGACCACCCCATGAAGGAAATCCGGCCGCTCTATCTTCTACACTTGGACAGTCCAGTCTGTATGAACAGCACATGAACACAAAAGATCAAGTTCGAACTTGTGTTCGCCGTAGAATACTTCATCAATATTTGAATATGCGCTCCACACAAAATAACGTCGTTATACTTTGAAGGTTAAAAGGTCGGTTCAATGTGACTTTATCAATATGTTTATGAACTTGTATTGATTACCCATTCCCAGCCAAAACAGTGTCAAGTATGGTAACGTAAATACCACAATCTTATATGAATACGGACAAACTTTGAAATAATACAAATTTGATGAAATGTTTTAGTTTCTTAGTGTAAAATAAAACTCTGAAACTACATTTTTAACTCATTCTACTCAGACTACTCAAAAAAATAATTTGTTTTAAAACGCTTGCTTTTCATTTATATCATGATGATTTTAAATTTCAATACAACTTTTATAACTGAAATGGTATATCCTTTAGAAAGCATAAAAAACACATTTTTATTAAGGTTGCTGCAATATTTTCCATTAAAAATCCAAGGGACACTTTTAATTCAAAATAAACTTGCTAAAATAAACATTATGAAAATTTTCCTCTGAGCGTAAAACGTAATTATAAGGCTTAAGATGATGTCTTTTGCCAGCCTTGAAGGGCTAACTGAACGGGCTCGCTCAAGATAATAGAAGTACAAGGATAGAGCTTCAAGATGATATAAAAAAACTGTTCACTAAGTCTATCTAGTACGCAAGAAATTTAATCATGTATGTAACTGTATATGTTTTTATTTAAAAACGACGTCTGCAAACGAATAGGGCTCCACAAATAGTGACGGATGCTTGTGCTACCAATGAGTTTGTTAGAGGGTCTAATGGTTTGATTAATGAGGCTTGTGTGAAAGAACGCCAAATATGTTCATTTTCGTTGAAACAGCGTGCATTAAATGGTTGGTAGATAAGACTTTCAGGTCGGTATGAGAGTGAGATTATAGTTATGTTGATGCTAGTATAAGATGCCACCAAAGTTGGATTTGCTACCATAAACATATTTTTCAGAGATTTTCTGGTAAGTTCTTTACATATAATGTTTAACTATATTAAAAACGAATATCTCCTCTTTTATATGATTAAGATTTTGATTTTTAGAATCCGAGTCCTAGAAAAAGATTTAATATTTAGTAGGGTTCTAATTTGTTTTCAGAATTTTCATTAGCTAATGTTTGAAATGGTGAAAACAAGTGAGTAGCTTTTTAAATTTTTATGATTCGGGCATTGAATGTCTCAGGAGGAAAGAGAAAAGTTATAAAGTTGTAATGTAAGGGACATTTTTAAGAATGAGCTTTATTTATGTGAATGAGGAATATTTTCAGTTCATCGGTGTCTGGGTTTAACTGAGTTTCTATGCTGCTGAAGGTGATGTGACCAAGTCAACAATATGTTGTTGTTGTTTGTTCCCTCATTAATAACTATTTAGCTACAGCTTCAACTTGGGTCGCAATATTTTCAGTCCGGTCAACTACACCTTAGGCTCTTGAGTAGACACAAATCTGCTGTGCAAACTTCATCTAGCAAGTTCTCAAATCGACTAAGTTAGTTGCACAGTCGAGAGGAGAGAAATGTGGATGCTTTGTGCTTACTTAACGCATACACGAATATGAAGGTAAATTCAAATATATATGTTTTTCTTACAGGATGCGGGTAAATAAAGCAAATTGATTCATATGAAAAGTTCAGGTAAGTTATCAAAATTTGTGTCTGGAGCTTATTTAAAACTTTAAAAATATATTCTTCATTGCTATTGCCAAAAAATAACTTTTATATTGCGCACTTTTACTAGGAGGATTGTTACTATTGATAGAAATAGAATTGATTTAGTTGCATGATGAGAGTCTCATTGCATCGCACAGAAACGAAGTGTTATGATTTTGAGGAATTTACCACTCTCTGGTACTCGGGTACTCTGGTAGGCATCATACATACCTTTATACATTTTATTATTGGAATTTTTATCATTACTCGATTTAAAATGATCTGGAGTTTCCACCACGTTTATTTCATGCATATATGTCAATTATTTGCATTTTTGTTGATTACAAATTGTGTACTCTATCATTTTTTTTTATGAAAATAAACCACACATATGAGCTGTAAGTTAATACATTTATATAATGATACATGTATTTGATGCAACGAAATTGTCTGTTAATTAGATAATTAAATTATAATTATTACATTCCGGGCCGCAAGTGCTTAAAACAAATATATTTTTAATTATTTCAATTAAAACTTTCTACATAAATAAGCCTATATTAATATCGTGGCTTATTACCGAATGTGTTGTTGCGATCCAGCCCGAGGTGATTCCCCTCCTGATTCGATAGCAAATATCAAATGCGAATATAACGAGGCGATTATCGATGTGACGCTAAAGCCCGAGTCGAGTAGTTTTGCCACGAGTGCGACGGGTTTAAAAAGAGATTGCGCGTGTAATGGTGTGTTAAACATACCGCTTGTGGTGCGGCATTATTGATTATCACTTTCATATAAAACCTATCTTCGATATTCATGGTTAGAATTGGTGGCATCTCCAGACTTTATTGTCAGGCATTCGTATTGATATGGAGAACAGAACTTTTACGAACTGGAGGGAGCGTGCGGTGAAACTTTTGAGAGTTGTAGGGTTGGAGAGTCTGCCGCTGTTTTGCTGTATACACCCGCCATACCAGACATTACTCACTTCAAACTCATTATTTGCGGGAATGTTTGGAAATACACTAGTTTTTAAATTGACTTCGTTCGATCAAATTGCTCTCTAATGAATTTAGCCGGACACGTGTCTAACGGATGCTGGTATTCATTAATGAAATGCTGATCAAGAATGGATTGTAGTAAAATGAAATCACACTCTTTGTCACAAACAAAAGTATTGGATTTTCAAGCATTTATACGTGGACAGGTGACAAAAAAACGGATACAATTGTCTTGTGTATTTGTGAAAATTAAAAACAGTTTACTATTGATTAAAATGCTAAGATTATGGTATAACTTATTTTTTTTAAATACAAATATATACTTTTTAATTCGATAAAAACGTCTAGATTACCTCGCTTGTCATTGTAATTTTTCAAATCTCAACACAACATTTGTAAGTGTTCGATAACTATAGTAATCTAATAAACCAGACTTTTTGCGTTTCATCGCGTGTTCAAAAAGCTTCTGGAAAAAAGTTAATTATAAAATAATAGATGGCTATAGCTGTTTAATTATCACTTCATACATTGTAACTAATTGTTTTATTCTATTGCACAAAACCGGAACATTTGAGATTTTATTGGAATGGGTTCCTTTGCAATACAAAGCTTAAGTCATCTTTTTTGATAAATATTGATAATATCTAGATTAGGGATGAGCAAATACTTTAATAGCCTAAACGTTTAACCGTTGTTTAGTTTCGCGTTTAAACGTTTTAGTCACCACTTCTCCTGCCGTGAGATGAAAAATTACCGAAAAGTTCCGAATCCTAGGGTAAAATTAAATTTCGTGGTGGGAAGAAACAATAATAATAAATAAGTAGTTGACTCCGTTTAAATATATAAGCTAGTTTCTTTCATACATAAACACTACTGTAAAAACTTTTGAACTTGGCGTTAAAATATAAACGTTTAAAGCAACTCCCAGGTTTAAACGTCCCATCCCTAATCTGGACCCACGTTATTCCAAACTTTCGTTGGTAATTGTCGTTTTGAAGATACCCATAAACCCGTTAAATGTTCATCAGTTCAAAACTGGCTGCACTGAAAACACTTTGAAAGGTAATTTGATCCTCGATCCGGCCATAGATCAAACATGGCTGCGCAGCCCTCTGAATCAGATACCGTGACATCCCCTCAACGCTTCCGCCATAGCGACGCGACATACGCATCAAGAACTATCCACAAGAAAAACTAGGCGAGCTTTTTGTTCTCACTGGCCTTTCTCTTCCAGCAGCGGCTTCGCACGTTTGCACACTTTTCTCATGGTAACGTTGAGCCTGTCAGTGTTAGTCCGTGTTACAGATGTTAAGTTGCGTTGTCCTAACACGTTACAACGGAATTGACAATCGGTATGATTATTTATTTAATGTCTGTCGTATTCACTTAGAAAAGTTATTTACAAAGAAATACCATAAATAAAACTGTACAGTTGACAATGAAAAACGAACATTCACGACATAAAATAGCAATTAAGATTTTTGTTTAGAAAGTTATAAGTATTCGTAATATCTTTATTTGGTGATAATGACGATTCTTGTTCATGTATGTTTATATTATTTAATTGTGGGATGTATCGAGATGGTAAGAGTTAATATAGCAAATGAAGGACAACACAAAGAACTCGTACAGTAATGATGATAAGAAATCACAGGATGCAAGTTCTACTTCTAAGGGCCGGTATTTCAATGTCCAGTTAAAGTGTCAAGTAAATTTAACTGTCAGGTAAGCCCAGTTTGGTGTATTTATATTGGCCGTTGTCATGGTGAAAACAATTTAACTGAAAAGTATATTTTCCCTAAGACAAATAAATTACAAATTTTGAAATATATATTAATAATACAACTAATACGTTATATCTAGATGTAATTTAAAATCGCGAACTACATTTGTTATTAAGCAATATCTAGTTTGCAGTAAACTAGAACAAAACAACTTTCCGTACGCGTCAATCAAGTCAATCCAACAGCAACATCACTCACGACATATGAAACGGAATACACTTTCAATAAGAATCAATATTAATTGTTAATGTCTGAAACGATACGTGAACGATGAATGATACTAAACCGACTTTCCATGGAGAGTTTCACTCTGATTTGTGGGGTTGTAAGTTGTAATAATGAGCCGCAGAAACTCACGGCAAAGATGTACGATGAAACACTTTTCATGCTCGAAATCACTTTAACGTTACTTTCACTTTCATCAAAATGATCACGCATGCATATATATCGCTGTCTCAAAGCTTATATTCGCGAAAAGGAAACTTGTTTTATAAATACTTGTTTTAGTCTGAATCTTTTCAATTTTGTTTTATATGTGTAATTTTATCATTTTTATTAGTTTTTGTTTTTAAAGATTTGTATTTTAACCGTTCTGACATCTTTCCCAAATGCCCGGAAGGGTACACAAACTTGTTCAATATTGAAGCTTGTGATTCATATTGTAATATATTAAACAGTTATTGTGGGGAAATAAAAATAACTATTTATACTTGTTTTATGAAACGTATGGATAATTCTAATTTACGGTAAAAGTAAACCATTTAAAACAGAATGCTTAATGCTTTCTTCCCTAAAGAACTACAATACATAATAAGAATAAGAATTTAACCTTTTCAATTACATAATCCGTTATTCGTAATACACTTTGTAAATAAAGTGAATTTATTACATGGCTCCGTTATTAAATACAAAAAATCGAGCCATTACTTTATTTAAAAAAGTAATATTTTCGTTAAATTCCAAGTTTCAAGAGCGTTTACATATACCTTATCCGACTGACTAGATATGGATGTGTTTTGTTAGTGTATCGAATGGAAAATATATTCACCCAAAGTTTATAACATTGAAGGTGGTGATTTGACTGCTAACGGAAATTTTCTTGGTCGATTAGTAGTAGTAGTACCTAATCTTTTTAGAACACACAACACCATAGATACAACAAATCCATTTCTACTGCCCAAAATTTTTTCGAAACAAAACGAGATTCTGATCCCCTGTTAGCAAATTGAAAGCAGGTGGTAATGTTTACAATCAGACAGTGCGGACGACCAATGGTAACTCTACTTCAACATGGAGTTAAAAACCATTCTTATTATTTTACTATCTGCAACACCTACAACTCAAAAATATTTTACATTGGTTTTCATTTATCGTACGCTTTATGGTGTTCTACAAATAACTAATAAGCACACAAAAAAATATTATTTGTGAGATAGATTTTTTTTCAAGTAGCCTGTCTGTCAGGGATTTTTCATATTGAGGCAAAGATTACAAAAACAAACACATTCCCACTAGACCTAGAACAAGGATAGCCATCTCGTTGTCATAACATCAACATGTTTTTCACCATTAACATACACACCACCATAAACATACCACACCGATAGAGGTGGCTCAGCGGTAAGACGCGAGACTCTAATTCGGGAGGTCGCCGGTTCGATTCCGGCCACCGCCAGTCCTGATTGAAGGTTTTTTCCGAGGTTTTTCTCAGTCGTAAAGGCGAATGCTGGGACTGAGTTCTACTAACAGCCCTCGGATATTCCTTCCCAACTATCCAAACACCCTAATAACCTAGTTAGTCATCTGAAGAAGGGCAAATCAGGTAAAGCTGGTGTGCACCCTATAACGGATATTCTTACGAAAAATTATTATTATTAATAACACACATCCAGTAACAAATAAACAGCGTTCAACTTTTAGCTCTGATATATTATTAATTTCTTTAAAGCATATCGCAGTGCTTATACCTCCGAACTTGGCTTGTATGTCTCCAAACTCTGGACGTGATATCATGTCGGAAATGTCGTTAGTAACTGCTGGTGACAGCGAGGGAAAACACAGCTTGTTTTACTGAAAGTAATTTTAAAGCATGTCACCACTGACGTCTTACTGCATCATCCACAAACAGACGGAGCCGTTGCTAGACTTGTGACACACGAAACGTCATTATTCAGATGGCGAGTTTTGGGGGTGGACAGATTTTTCCCCGTTACGTATTTGAATTTGAAGTATTTCTTTTCTTTTTTTTTACATAATGTGTACAGTACTGCAGTAGTGAGGGTGAGAGAAACTGAATATATGGCAATATACATTGTAATACATGCAAGTAATACTGGCCTCACCATCGATGGTGTTTGGTGCTTACAGGTTTGGTTTAGTCCGTTTAGTCACTTTAAATTAAAGTCCCCTACTGAAAACCAGTCTTGTTACTGAGTGGGCAGACTCTAAACGTGAGTTTGTTTATTTTTTAAACATTGGTATTTATTTGCATCCGTCTGCATATTCTTATCTACTGCCCCTTTCAACCGCGCTAATTCAAATAATAAAGAACATTGGACTCAATCGTGCTTACGTTAGACCAACTTCAATATTCATTAAGCAGTTTACGAATAATGATAATAAATATGAATATAGATGGACAGATAGGCATATCGGTGAGTTGTAGTTGCAGTTATTCATTTACTGTGATTTTTTACAGGGGTACCTTGATATAAACACAGTTTGCAATAAATTGTGACTGGATGTTGTGTTAATAAATTCAGATAATATATACACGTGTGCGTCTGTAGTTGAAGCTGAATTAATTTAATTTATGAGTTAATGTTTAAAAATATACTGGAGTTTCAAACAGAAATTTACGTCTCAGTTCGTCTCTTTTGCCTCTTTCTGGAATATCAAGCATATTTTATGTATATTAGATGTAAACTTATTCTAAATCGAGAATATTAATATCTGCGTAGTGCATATTATACATGATTCTGTACCCATAAAATATTTCATGAATATCATTCCTTGAATTTAATATTATAACTCGTATCCTAGAGTCTCGTTTATTTCTATGATTTTTCCAGCATGTGAAGATATAGAGTTGAAGAATTGAGTTGATTTTAATATACACACTATTACACTACGTGCCAAAAGAAATCTTTTCTCCCACTGTCCCCTATACTTGTCAGTTATTGCATAATGTGAGATATTTTGTAATATGTCTCGAGGTGTTCCTTTCTCCACACAAGTATAAAGGTTTATTTCAAAACAATAATACTATCATAGCCTCCTTCCCCGGTCATACTTACAGGTTAACCCTTCCGCTTCTCTTGTCATAGAAGTACAACTGTATTTCAGGGTATAGTCACGGTGAAAATGTAGATTGTCTTAGTTATTATATTTCCACTACAATATAACAACATGTGTGAACTGTCAAGTCAAAACAAGTGCAATTTTGTACGCTTTAAAACGCATTTTTTTATTAGGTAACAGTCACGTGCTTATGACGATATTTGTGTTGATTACCGTATGGATTACCGCGAGACTAAACCAACATTGTGACAGCTGCTGCCATTGCTTTATTCCTACTCATGTTTTCCATTTTACACTACAATGAGCAATCTTTAGTAAAATAATTTAACACTGGCACTTTGCATTTGTTTGGTTTATGAGCAATAAGTTATGAAAAAGTAACGCTTGTTTGATGTAGGTTTTAATAAAATGTAACATGTTACAAACGTATAGGTGATTTCATGTATCCCATGGACAAACACGCATAGAAGTTCTTTGATCTGCTGATTTGTAGCCATCGCGTTTTCCTCAAACAGAATTTCACATTTCACATTGAAAATTAATGAAATACGTACTATGAGATTTTATTTGATATGAGCAAACGATATGGGAAAACGTTTTTGCACAAGTCGTATGCGGTAATATTATTGAGCATTGCTATACATTAATGATAACTACATTATGGCGTATTGAATTATAGGCTGTAGTACATTCCAAAATAAAAGTTATGAGCATATTTTTCGCAATTTTAAAAATTATCATACTTTCATTCTTACAGAAGTTTGGAAGTTACGTAGTCTAACTTTTAATGAACATCAATGCAGCGTCCCTAGGCTACTGGATGTAAATTGTGACTGGCTTTACGATTATTCTTGAAAAACAAACGCGTGCTCGTTCTACTAGAAAATTAAATATTGATATTCCATACTCGAAAGGTATTTTTGCTCCAGCCAGGAGCGACTTTTATTTACAGAATGGAAACCAATTAATGAGCATGAATAAGTGATTGCCGCATTTAGACTGTAAATAATATAATACATGACTTGTAGCTTAGCAAAAATTGAACAATAATTATAATTTAAAAATATCGGAGAGAAAGAGAGAGAATTTGAAATGAATAACATGGTTCTACATGCAAAATAGAACGTTGTGTAATATAACGTAGTTGTATTAATTGAAAAAATCTTTTGTTACCATTCATCATACACATTTAAATACAATTACATGGTATAACTTTTGCGTACCCATGTCACTAAACACAGAATGCGATCAAATCTGCTTAAAATCTACTTTAATGTTTTCTAAAATATGAATTCTTCAAACATAATTTTTAGAAAACCTTTTCTAGTAAGAGCTTGTCGCTTTGAGCTGGAACAATATTTAGTTTGACGTTGCCATCATATAACACTGTCATAAGAGTATGTGATGTGACAGAGAGTGCTCAAAGTGGATCAACATAACCTTTTTGTTACTTTGTCATTAAACGTTGACATATGCCCAAAGTAAATACTGAACACAACGAACGAATCATTCGACCAACAAAGAATAAATGTGATTTCCCGTCCACAAACTTTTATTTTACACTTTTACACGACAAGTAGACATAAATTTATTTGTTGTATGCCAAAACCAACTGGTGATGTAACTTTGCCACGTGTCACATGACATGTTTTATGACATGTGTTATGACATTTTACTATTCAAATGACGGTTATAAAACATTATAATAACACGTTTTAATGTGAACTTTTACACAAAAGTTTTCAAAAACCAACTGAAAAAAGCTAAGATAGTTTCGGGGAAAATACGTAAATGATGACATATTCATCTATTTAGAGTTTTGCTATACCAAGGTCAAGGTAATACTGATAACGGTATGAAGAACACTGATTAGGTGATATTGCTATTATGGGTTTACCGTCATATTTTGTGTTTGTAGCTTTGTTGCATTTCTTTGCCAACTTCCTTTTATTATGAATATAAATAAATATATAAATAATAAATAAATACAAATAAAATAATAAACGTCAATGATGAATATGTGCGTGATGATAATATTGATATTTCGACGGTTCGTTAGCAACGATGATAATCGAGACGACGCGTTGGTGATGAATGTAAGGCGAACCCCGCCATATTCGTGACCAAGCCAGGATGTGAACGGGAAACACAGGAACTATGGTTCACTAGGACCAACGCCTAATTAACTAGTTCCAGCTACTATGTCGGCAAATATATACGAGGAACTGGATACTACAGTATTTGATGTTATCTTACAAAGACTACCATACATTAAGTAAGTGCGATTCCAGAACCTCTATGGTTACCAAGAAGGAAGAAAGAAAGAAATAAAATTGTATTTACGGTCTACCCACTCAGTTACAAGAACTGATTTTCAGTGTGGGACTTTTACACAATTGATTGTGTCTCGTTGAAGAAGACATCCAATTAACGTGTAACCGACAACTATTGATAAATGTGTGTATACGATTACAAATATGATATTGATGTCATATAATAGAATCCGGTAATCAATGTAAGTTATATGTAATACGAGCGAAACTATGCCGATCAACGTATGTGACAATTGTAAATACACTGACGCAGTTAGTCTCTAGACCGATGGCGTATTGTTACTCATCCATTTTGTGTGTGTAATATTGTTAATGAAAACAATTAAATGCAAAGAGTTTAGAAAGAGCCGTTCATTATCAGATAAACATTATGCATCAAGATATAAAACATAATATGCATGTACATTGTGGTCAGAATGGTGTTTACCTGCGAAGCTTTATGTATATGTATGGTTGTGGATCTAAAATCAACGGCCCAAGCCGCTGATTTTGAGGTCCAACCGCTGCACTCTACATATTGGTGCATGCATAGGCGCCGACTTATCAACATTTCAGGGGGGGCTCAAAAAAAAAATGACTCGCATAAACATTGGAGACACAGTTAGCAGTAACGAAGTTTGAAGCTGGTGCAGTTAGCCGAGGTTGATTAGGCGTTGGTAGTGAACCGCGGTCTCTGCGTTCCAAGTTCGAATCCTGGCTTGGGCATGGATGTCATGTGGCGTTTTTTCATCCTCATAATACCCCTGTAATCGTTTCGATTAGCCTCGTTGCAAACAAATGGGACGTAAAACCCAAATTATCATCATCACGAAGTTTGGAGAGGTCTATGGGGGTGCTATAGTTCAGAGAAATATCAAAATCCTCCTTGAAAAAAAGTTTCATTTTCTCCATCGATCTTTCAAGTTGCAAATTGTTTCATTTTGCCCATGTAATTGACTACTTTTCCTGAAACCCATTTCGAAAACTGGATGAAGTTTGATCCCAAACTTGAATACTTATAGATATATCGTTTGGTAACCATGAACGTCACTGCCATCGTCAAGTCGACGGGGTATTTTCCTTTCTCTGGAAACGTTTGGCTCTACTAAATCAAGCTTGTAAGCTCGACAGTGATTTTTCCCAAGTCGCTAAAAATCCGTCACGACGTAATACTAATACCTCGATTGCCGTTGTAATTGTGTTGAGGTTGTGCCATTTAAAAATAGAGGTAAGTGCTTTGTAAAATTTCGACTTTCACTGATCATGAACGACGTGAAATAGTACGTTTCAAAACTGGAGAAATTTTAACAGAAATCCATTGGCTTTTTCAGCCCCATCGGCGGCCTGTCAAGTGAACGTCTTGCAAAAACGTTATAATCGTTTAATAATAAGATTCGATTTGATACGAAACATCATCACCGTGTTTGGCAAAATGGCCTCAATGGCTTGTGAATCGTCATCTTGAAATTACTTGAAGATTGCTAATCTTTTTGGCGAGTTTCGAACGAAAGTTATAAGTTCCCGCATCAATATGAGAAAATATCGTATTTTTCCTAAGCGTTGGATTCAATCTGAGGGGGGGCTCCGCCCCCCTGACATTTTTCAGGGGGGGGCGCTAGACCCCAAGCCCCCCCGTAGTCGGCGCCTATGGGTGCATGCTATGAATTTTCGTTCAATGCACTTTCTATCTAGAAAGTTTATTAAATATCTCACATTATTGGAACATATTCTTAAGAAACTTTCGTACAAATGCGATCATTGGTTTTTTGCCAATTGAAGTTGAGAAAAGCAATCGCAATTTTCTCATTTACGATTCTTAATGCGTGAATTGTTATAACAAGTAAACAAGTAAACAAGTAAACAAGTAAACGTAACAAGAGCTATATTCGTACATATCTAAATAACAACCACATCATCTTGCTTTTGGATAAAGGTTTGATTTACATATGTTCGAGAATTTTCCTTTTTCCTTTGGTACACTTCTGGCCGACATTTTGACTGACCGCTAAATATTTAGACCGCCGCTAACTTGTATTCTCCACGGCCACTACGCTTCAGATTGGTGGTTGCCGTTGAGCAGGCAAGTTATCGGCGAGGTAGTTATTTAACGGTGTCATAATGGTTGTTGTCCCTCAAGAACTTTTTAGAAACAACAGTACAATATTGTTATTAACAGTACGTATGTAAAGTAAGGCGCGAAAGAGTCCGGGTTTATTTTAGAGCTCCTGTCATCAGAAATGGTAGTAAACGACATGATGCAGCTTTCCGTTCTGTGCTAGCACTATTTTGGCCAAACACTAACCTTTCTATTATATATCTGTACACAAAGATGAGTGCATTTCGCGTGTTTGGCCATACTATATGGCAAGCTTAGTAGAATCAGTGTTTGGTATAGTGTTAATAAGTTTGAATTTTTCAATTTATACTCATTGTGTGGAAGTATCAAAATGATAAATAAATCGTTATCTTTGGGAGTACATAAGTAAAGTAATTTTATACTTATATTTAAACCTATGCACGGAAAGTTTTTATTCTATATATATTTATATACATAAATGTTGTAATATTTACACATTTTTAAATCCCAACCTTCTGTACGTGGCTGTAGAATATCATAGAGAGAAAAACAATGCATTGTCCGCTGTCCAACGTACATCGATCCTGCATACAAAAGATAATTTAAAAGAAAATACATAATACGTACAAACAAATACTAATATTTACTTATTACATTTAACTTAGTGTAGTATTCGATCACAGAACCATGCATTAGGGGAAACTTGTATTGAAAATGTCAAGATATACTATTGCACCAAATTAAATAGACGATCTACAATTGAAAAGATTGATCTTGATGTAAGTTTGTTTGGTGGAAGATAATAGTGATAACAATTTCTGCTTTGTGAGATGCTAATTATTATTTCATTTTATAAGTTACTATATTCCAAGAAGTGGATGAAGATATGAATAACGAGTTTCAATCCAGAGAACTGTGATAGAACTTAGTTTACTGTTTGGCATGTATCGTTAATTCCCATTATGTTTTTATGTGAGTGATTCAAAAACACTGTTGTATCAACAACAAAAAGGATCGAAGTTTGTTCCGTTGTTGTCCCGTTTTATATTAAATTGGTCTTCTTACTTAAATCGAACATTAGACTTCTTCACATCACAAAAGTGATAAACTATGCGTCGTGCGTGTTTGGGATGCGACGAAATAACATATTTTAATCAAAAAAACTTTGTAAATCAATGTAAAAACAATATTTTTCACTGTCACAATATTCCCATGAGAAATACTCATAACAAATCGTTTTCCAAACAGAATAACGCGAAGCGCCAAAGTGGCTGTTTTGATTTCACAAGATATCTCGTGCAATAAAATTTCACCAAATTAAAGTATTAATTCAGCAGCACAATGAGGAAATAAACACTTTATCAAGTTAAGCTAAGAGAATTAACAACTCCTTTTAGTGGTCTTACCGTTTAAAGAAGCGAGAAGCAAAAAGAACTCAACGATGAGTAGAGAAGAGTGGCGTCGAGCAGTCATGATGGATGGTGGAATATGAGAAGTGTCAGTTCACGTTGCCTTACACACTTTTGTATCGCGTTTCGATTCTGGGATAGCCAATTTCGATCTGTTTTCTTTTCCAGCACTCATTATTATCTGTACCGCGATGGTATGATAAGGTTTAGTTTTTCACTTCACTAAAAAATTAAAAACTTTGAGTTTTGTATAGGGGACAAAATTCTCCGCACGTTGTTCTTAACTTAAATTAGTTTTTTAACGATCTCGCATTTTTAAGTATATATATAATTTGACCACAACACAAACACACAGTATATAACACCTAGTTTTTTAAGTCCTTAAAATTTAGTAAATAAATTTTAAAGTTTAGAAATTTTTTCTAAGCGTTCATTCATAAATATATACCACTTGTGATTATTATTATTTAAATGAAGTAAAGTTAAGGTTTTAATTAAATTCTAATCTTGAATCATGTTAACATGTTCCATGCTACATAACTCCGTAGTCCGTAGTCCGTAGTCCGCTCATACGAAGTGAGGCCGAACTGTCATCTCCTGGTCCGAGAGTGGCTAGGGAGAGCTACAGCCGGTTCGCGCGACGTCCGGTTCACGACTGCACCCGGACGCGCTGCGCTCGGCGCTCAACGCTCGACGCTCGACGTCGACACGACCCCCAGCGCCGCGCGCAAGAGAATGGGGACGCAATTTCAATATTGCTGTTTTTCGCGCCAGTTTGGAGTTTCCAGCATGGTTTAACCAAACAGCTGATTAATATTTGCAGAGAAGTGTTACAATGCCCTTCCTTGTGTTTAGGCACTGTCAGTGCTCTCTCTCTCTCTCTCTCTCTCTCTCTCTCTCTCTCTCTCTCTCTCTCTCTCTCTCTCTCTCTCTCTCTATCTATCTCTATCTCTATCTCTCTCTCTCTATCTCTCTCTATCTCTATCTCTATCTCTCTCTCTCTATCTCTCTCTCTCTTGCTCTCTCACTTTCTCTTTCTCTTTCTCTCACTCGTAATACTGAGTTACTGCTTTGGTAGCTTTAAGTTTAACTGGTTAGTATTAGTACGTACATACTATTGTCATGCATTCTACATCATTAAACAAACCACATAACATCTTATAAATAATGTGAGCAATGTTATTTTTATCACTTATTTATTTGTTTAATGAGATCTGTGTTTTGAAGAAAACTACGACTAAGCTACTTCATGCGTATTAAAACAACTAACAACACATCAAAAAAAGTTGCCCCATCAGGGAGGTCCTTACATAGGTAAAACTGAACTCATGTATAAACTGTGATCAAGTTTCAAGTTTGAAGACCAAACTAAATCCTTTAATATTTGAATAACGAGTAAAACTAAAAAACTTCTTACTTAAGTGACAGAGAAATATTAATACGTGTTTAACACCTTAAGTAAAAACCATCATCAAAGGAACGAACTCATGCATTTCTATAATCACAACGGCAAAAACTTGAACGAAATCTTGTCCTCAGAAATATATCTTCCTTGCTTTCACGGGTGACGCGGCATAGCTGTTTCTACTGGGGCTCGCTCTGACTCTCCCTCGTAATAGGATAACTGTTCGTAAGTCAGCTTTGCGTTCCGCCTTGCCGTAATTAAACCTACCACAAATCTGTTGCTTAGAAATACCTAGTCATTCCAATTCACGGCTGGACATCTTAATGAAATAAACGCATTAGGTAGGATTCTTGTTTTATTAGCAAAGTTTATAATATGGTAAAATATGTTTAAAAGCTACAAATGTTGGTTTAAACTAAAGTTATATTGTATTTCATATTTCTGAAGAAACCAAACGCCTGCCACAACTTGTCTTCCAAAGGACTTATAGGAGCATAACCCGATCACTAAATATACGTGGACAAAGAATCTATCTTACTAATAACATGATTTCAGTCCAAAAGTGTAAGAATAAATATTTAAAAGAGTTCACATTGATAAACGAGTTTTGGTCCCGATCAGAAAAGTACTATATCTTACTATGCTAGTCGTGTGCCCTATTTGAGCGTGATAACTAGAGAAATCTCCGTATCTGATATCAGTAAGATGTGTGTTGTATTATAATCCCATGCAGGTATCTGTGTAGACGAATACATTGATGATCTACTTAAAGACATGCTATGAATATTTTCTAGTCTTATGGATTGTAGTTATTTATTTGTACAATATATATTATTTATATTAATCATACCTTTTATTTTAACTTCTTTGCTGTAAGTTTTAAATAATGTAAACAGCTATGTTTAGGTTGTAAGCAATCTCGGCCACTGTGGCACAGAACAAGTATATATTTATATATGTTTACATAGAGGTAAGTTAAAGTGTGTACAACGAATAATAATTTGATAATTGAACAATATACCAAAACATAAGAAAAGAATTCTCCTTTAGAAAGTATTTTATGTTTTGCGAGTACCTTATAGTTATATCGGTTCCATGGAAATCACTACATATCGCATTTATATCATTCAATCATTTGTTACATTTTGAATATGTTTTGACCTACTGAGAATATAGCCCTTGGTATTGAGAAATAAACCCTTACGGCCAAAGTGGAATGGTTAGTTCCATTCCTTCACAATGTATCCGCAATAACTGAAGCGTTGTGACGGTATTACTTTAATTATTTAGAGAATGTCTTGATGCAAACATAATATGCATTGAAGTATTTATAGTTAGAAGTTTTTTAAAGTTGCTTGAAAATGTAGGTTATACTTATTCAATAAAAGTTGTAAGTGCATTTTTAAAATCCAATTGTATATTATGTTCAAATCCTGTAGTCACTTATGTACTTTCCTACAAAATGCAGATTGTAATAAATGAGCCGTGGGAGCTATGGTACTTCTAGTTAGTAAGTTATATAGATCTGCACTTTGTACTTCGTAATGCACGAGTGTTGTCTGATGGAAATGATAAACCGTCAACAAACGTTCATTATGTGAAAGATCAACCACTAGCTTATAAAGTGTGTATATTAAAATTATTACAAACGTTGACTTTAAAGACGAAAGTACACTTATATGGACAGTCACAACGCCATGTGAAAGTTTTTTTAAGCTAAGTTTCAATTTAATTTTTAAATTATAAACAAAATTCGTTGTGTTTTGTCAATGGACTTCAATGGTGATAGCAACGAGACTCTATACAACATAAAGCCCTTAACTTCACAATTTCAGAACATCTCCAATGAGGTTTGGTGTTGGATTGAACACTTTCGATTTTCTGCGCGCCCCCCCCCCCCCCCCCCCCCCCCCCCCCCTTCCCCCCTTCACCCTTCCTCTCGGTAAGACCTTTTTTCTTCCTACGTTTTATATAGTTGGTCGTGAAGGGGTTCGATGTGCGCTGTGGTGTGGGGGGGGGGGGTAGGGGGGAGGGGTGGCAGTTCCATTGGATTGGTAATTGAACAGTCTTGTGCGTTAACCACGTTCCCTTTACTTGCCCGTCTGACGACAGAGGGGTTATGACGGAACTATCCCTCTCCATAAAGCCAAAGCCGGAAGACAACGATCAAGAACGAACAAAGCCAATAGAAACGGGGATATAAATAATGTGGAAGAATATAGCCCAAGATAGATAATCCACTTACAAATTCCGGACGAAATTGTTTTTTCTATGTTTAAGACGTCATATTTTTCACGGAACAATTTAAAATATCTCCGATAGGTGGCAGTAAAGTCTTCGCCTATGATGAATACGTCACCCGTTGATATTTAATGGGAATTCCTAGCTAAGGAATGTTAATTGAAATACGGGAGAAATTAATTTATTCCTAGCCGTAAGACTTCTGTTTCCCCGTGTAAAAACCTTACAAAAACAAAATGCGAACAGCAACTGAGAAATGTTTATAAACAACCAGGAACCGTACAATGAATGTCAACTAAGTTATAAATATGTATCACCTCTTTTTTACCAAATACAATGTATGCCGCCATAGTACGATGCAATCTAGATGAGTGGTAATTTATCATTGCTAGGTCTACCGCGCAACAACGGCCTATTCACCGATCTATGTTATCGTCGGCAACTGGTTTAGCGCGATGTGTAAAATACACTCAATGCAATAAATATTTACCCATCAAACGGTTCACCACATGAAACGGAAATACATAACACTGTATCAAATTTCTACTAACTTAAGTCACAAGAACTGATTTTCAGCGGGAAAAAAAGAATATAATTGTTAAAAAATAACAATAACAAGAACAAAAGTAATGTTTATTTATAATGACTCAGTTTCCGCATTCGACTAGTGACTGAGGAAAACCTCGTAAGAAATACATCAGTCAGGATTTCTGGTAGCGAGTATCGAACCGGTGACCCCCGGATTAGAGCCACGTGTGCTGCGTACTAAACAATCTCTATCGGTCCACAAAATACTACAAGTTTAAAAGCCAACTGTGTAGCCGGTTCCAAAACGAACACCGAAGTGATGCAACCTCGGTCTGGGTACCACTCTTCTCCGAAACACTAGTTACCGTTCGTTGTCAGAGCAGATTGAAGGGTTTGAAAGCTTGTGAAACAGCTTCCTTCTTCTCGTCAACTGCTCGGCAGTCCACGTTAGTGAAGGAACCTATATGGCTGGTCAACGTTACACCGTCCTTTCGGATGGGACGTAAAGCCGATTGTCCCCTTGGTACTTTTCGACATGAGTAGGCTACGTGTTGGTATTAGGATTCGCCGCCTCCCTCCCTCATTATCATTCATCAATCATCAGGCTAAAGAGGGAATTGTGCCTTACACTGGCCGTAATAATATCAATAACATATATAAATAAAGTACATGTTTAACATAATTCTCGGAAATCGCGTACTATATATGTTGAAAACCTGTTTCACGTTGTCAACAAGGGTTTATGTGTTATTCCTACCTTTATTTATTCTCGAATTTCAACTAGTAACATATTTATATACTCATAGATGTATTTTAGTATTAAAGCATCTGAATCGTTTCTGAGAAGCTTTCAACAATATGAAACAAAGAAATAAGGCGGAAATGCTTCCAGGAACTGTTTTCTGTTTTCATGAGGAAATGTCAAAGAGTTCGTACCTTCATTATTGGGGAATGCTTAGTTACCGTGGAGTCAACACACGTTTAAGTATGAGGTCGTTCGAAAATTCACCACTTCAATATTATGACAGTAATATGGCAAATAAATTGTGTCACAAGTGCACAAGTATACATCTATGTATACTATTATGTTCAGGTTCACTGTTTTTTTTATCTTACTCGATATTCCAAAAACTCGGCGAGATTTTATCTCCAAATAGCAACTTTAGTTTTGAAGACGGAGAATTTGTAAATATATTTATAAATAATTTTGAATTTTCATTTCTTTTTCATCCTCGATTTTGGTCGTTCATTTCAAATTTTCATTTGAGAACTTATTTTTCGTTAATTTTTCATTCTGATGTACAAACTTGTCTCCCACGGTACGTTATTACATAATTATAAACATTTTGAATTTTGAATTTTTATACTTTTTGAATTTTTATACTTTTGATATTATTTCTATTTCATTTTAGATTTTTATTTGTTTGCTTATTTTTATTTTTTTTTTTCATTCTTATGTACAAACTTGCCTCCCAATTTATGTTATTAAATTTCTACATTTCACATATTATATTTCTGTTATTTCAATGTTATTACATTTCTTGAATTGTAATCGTTCTTTAGATGTTTCCTCGACATATTAATGAAGTGCATTTTCTCTACGACTTGAGTTCTTGTTTATTGTAATAGAAAACTCAATACGAAACAAAGAAAACAAACCAGTTTAGAGTCTGTAAGATTGAAGTTAATCTAGCAATATGGTAGACTTAAATATCTACAGCTTATGATCCAAAGTTAACGTTATATCAAACCGTCTTTCTACACTGTGGTGTGGCATTTTATTGTTTATTATATATTTAATTCGCAGCGTACTTTTGTAAACAACTTCGGATTAAAAAACGATCCACACTTTTATAACGTACTACTTTAACATCCAAAATAAACCTTCGTTCTACACTCGAAGTATTTTTTGCGTTAATGTCAATGTATATCATTGTGTCAACATCGACAATGAAACGTGTCAATAAACACATGAACAACAATCGCGTTACACGACTTACATCTCTTGAATCATCACAGTGTAAATAAGTCATGCCCTTACAAAAATATCCTGACAACATCTGACTTTAGACTGTTCCACACACAACGTCCATAATATACTCCGCCCTATCACAAGTTCATAGTTTAGTGATTATTTTGAAGGCAAATAACTGTATTATCTGAAATTTTTTGTCAGGATTATTTTTAAAAATCTTCTTTTTGTATGATGACAGTTTTCATACGCATGTCGATTTAATATAAATAGGACAATTATGGAGACAAAACTGAATTAAAGGTTAAAGTGAAACCTCCCTTTATCTCGTTATGAGATAATATGGCTGCTGATTGTGGTTTTCTAGTACAAATTTAAATTCATGATTCATAAAATAGATTTAGACTAAAAAATGACAAGTAAATATGACATGAAATGTTATGGTAAAGAAGGTTTTTGTCGTGTCTTTGATTTGTGTATGACATTTCAACGGCTGTACAGTAATGTAAGTGTACGTAAAGGAAATGTGTTACACGGATGTCAATAACTTGAACTCTGAGAATATTTCTATCGTGAATGACAGCTTGACGTCAAAAACGAATAAAAGTATGTTCCGTCGTATGAGGTTATCTTGTCGATCAATTGAACAGACTGCTTGAAATCATCCGTAATTTATTCGTAAAAGTTACTATATGAATGCGTACGAGGAAAACTGTAGAATAACATGGAACAGTAGGTTTCCTTTATATTTCTTAGAGGTATAAGAAAAGTTGTAATTGAACTTATGCCTGATTGAGCACAAGAAAATTCTACCATCATTTGATAATCCCAGCGTTAGTGTATGTGTTTTGAAGATTTTTGATCTGTTCAGCGGAGCTCGTTGTCGGCTTTATTTAATATTTTTAAAACGTTTGCACAACTTTGTGCCACTATGGAAAATAAGGTTATATCCTGTCAGTCGTGCGAGACATTTCCACGAACACCTATTTATTGCGAGCGTATTTATAATGTTTTGAAAACCTATGTTTAAATATAGATAATATTTTCATTTTATCTACTTACAACACATAATGTTTTAATGTATCTTAGTTTTCCCCATGTATAATATTCAAAAACAAAATATTTAAATCATAACAATGGTTAAAAAAAGTTATTGGACTGGAATGTTCCTTGTCGAAATAAATTAAAATGCAATATTTCGAATGCTGATCACTCTTCTACAGACTATCACTAACGAGTTGAGAGTTGGAGATAGTCTGTCGAAGAGTGCTGATCAGCATTCGAAATATTGTATTTTAATTTATTTTGACGAGAAAAAGTCCAATTAAGTCCAATTTCTTATAAACATTCACCTTTTCTACAAAGTTTCGTTTAAATATATATTTATTATTTTGTTAATTTGAAATAAACACACCGAAGAAATATTTGAACAATGTTCCCAAGCAAATTTTTTTTTTTTGGTATCAAAGTGGACCACCAAAGGTTTTCTATCTCCTCAACGCATGTCTACCTTGGTATTGTTTTGTATTCCAGATTATGTTGCGCCAACTCAATAAGTTAATGAATTATCTTCGGCTGTTACTTGCGCCCTAATGTTGATGTACGCGTAGTCATTACTGTAAGCCGACTAATGAGAATGAAAGAAAACCACGTGAATATCAACTTGGGATTAACTTTCATGAATACATTTCGTAATTAGATTGCTACGTCTTTGAGATAACATTTCCAAGTATAAAGCTTTTCAATTATTTACCACAACGCTCCAGATTCGTCGCCATGGAAATGGGTAAACACGAAATACAATCTCCGTGAAAGATCTAACCAAGATTGACTGTGAAGGGAGATAGTACAAAGTACTTGTGGGAGTTCTGTTTGACAAAAGCTTCGAACAAGATATGACATAAGATTTTGATGTAAAAAGTTTAATAGTTTCTTTAAAATCATTTTTCTCGTATCGGAATTCGTTATTACCTACTTTTCGTCAGATTTTAATGAAAACCTTTTGTTTTTGGTATATTTTTATACAACCGAAATATTTCTTGTTTTATTTTAAAGACTTCATTATATTCATACAACGCATTACGCAACAAAACATAGTACGTGAAATAAGAAGCTATAGTGGTCAAAAAAGTCGCCCAGATAACCATTTTATCTGTCAAAACAGATTGCTTTAATTATATCTCTCTTTTTTATTGCAAAAATAGCTGCAAAATATCTGAAACACTACTTTTGTTTTTATTTCAGTGGTAAGCAGTCTCTTCTGTGCTCTGATTGGTTTGTCATAACGTGCATCAAGGTAAGTACAAACAAAAATTGATGTGTTTCATACGATTATTTCAAAACAGTGTGACAGATGTGAGCCCCAGCGTTGTTTAAGCTTGTTCCAATTCACTTATACACAATATTGCTGTTTTAATAAAAACAACACTTATTTTAATTCTGAATCTGTATAAAATGCATTTTACAGCACAAATTCGTTAAACGGCCATGTGGATTTGATCCCAAGTCGGGGCTAACGTTTATTACAATTGCTATATCTCCATATATAAGACATGCTTTCTATAATTAGGATCATGCTAAGTTGCAATGTTGCCATGACTGAAATGTTCTCTACTTAACGCCAGCCTCAAGCGACGACAGATTCTATCTGTTAGTTACCAAAAGGTAAACGTGACAACCCTGAATTTCTAGTATAAACCTTGTTTTTGTTGTTTCCATCATACCGTTATTTTATTCATAAACTGTCACGTGGTCGCATTGAACACTTACTAAATACATAACACTCTATTACGAGATTTTCCAAGATACGTGCATTCAAGCAAGTAACTAGTTCTTATCAACTCATGATTGGTACCACTCGGAGTAATGTTTATTAACACCGCCATGATTTGCACATCAGCAATTTGTTGGCCACGCTTGTCCTCCTTGTTTAACATGGTTAGCCCGTTGTAGTATTCCGGCTCTCAGTCTGCGTGACGCTTCCTTAGTATATCTTATTGCCTTACCTTACACGCACTTAATCTCCCGCTTGCCAATCTGTCCTCTAGCCAGACCACCCCCCTTTCAAGGAAATACGATTCGCCAACAACGATTGCTACAACTAATTTACTTTTAAATTTCTCTCTGTCTTTTTCTTCAACCACAAGATTTATTTTATTTCTTACACGTTCGTTTTCTTTTCCTTCCTGCCTTTTTCCTTGATTATTTCCTGTGACTCTTATTCTTTTCAGCAAAATATAGTATTGTAAGTTAGGAAGAGTTTCTTGTATCGCTATACGATGTAATTATGGGGGAGACGCCGGGAAAATACTCGAGTGAAGGAGGGAGGGAGGAGGAAAGTCTTCGGTGAAACTTAAGGCGGCCTCGCGAAGACCACTTACACGTGTTTGTCCGAGCGATGGGCTGACTTAGAGGGGATCAGACACTGGGAATACTAGGGTGTCGATCGCCGAGGTGGTATCACTAAGACACACACATCATTACAAGACAATAAACTTCAGATAAAGTCCGCCTTTCGGTAGAGTGTTTACGTTTTGTTGTCGTATTCGTCACAAGTTTGTGAAGTAGCCATTTTCGTGTTTTTTTTGGTGCTACGTTCAATTTTGATGAATTGTACGTAAAATATAGAACAAACTAAGTCGATTTTATATCTTACATATACCATAATGAATAATGGTATCTTTTGTTGCTCAATTGGAATTGGTTGAAGAAATGGTTTTCATGACCTACCTCCAAGTCTAACCAGGATACTTAAGTGACTGGTGCGGTACCCTTTGAGTTACGTAGTTTCCATACGGGCAGATAATTTTGTTTACCAATAATAGCAAGAACGTCTTTATAAGGGAATCTGATTAGAGCAAGTCGTCCCACAATGCACTGTTAGGTGCTCCTAGTATGTACGTACACTCTTTGCTACAGTTATTTTTTTCACCTTTCAACTTGATACTTTCAATTTGTCTGGCATTTTCAGGAAAGCACTTTTGATTAAGGTTTCAACTATACGACAAGTTATTTTTAATTATTTTTGAAGACAATACAATACGAGTGAACAGAATTTACATGTTTTTGATTAAAAAAAACTTAAAACATGTAAAGCAATTCACAAAGTTCCGAAAAATCACAGTGGATTAATAGAAGGATACCGCAAACATCTACTGAACAAAACTAATGTGTTATGGAGTCGAGCCTACATGGTGACCCTTCTTTTTCCCGGGAAAAATTTGAAGTAAGTACACAAACAAAGATTGAATTTATTGAAGCCGCTAATCAAGAACAATGAGCTGAAAATGTTCTCGTTGATCATCGCGTTAACATTTCTTACTTAAAGTACTCCGCTGTTATAGTCTTGTTCATTTCTCTCTGTAGAATTACAACGCAATAAAACCGACCATAAATTACTATTACATTGCTTCTGACATAAAATACATTTTTCAATATTACTAGAATTCAGAAAGGTACTGCGAAATGGTTGCTTTTTAGTGATCCGTGTAAAGCCTATCTTTTTACAGTATACGGTCTATTGATGGGGTACGCTTGTAACATCATGGCTACAATGGGAGGGCGACTGAGCGCCATACTAGTAAATCTTCACGACCATCCAATATCCTATTGTAGCCCGCAAGCTATCAGGACACACGGCCATAATAAAGAAGCGCTGATTTTAAAATCAATAGAAACCCACCAGAATTGCAGTTCGGCTCGTAGAAACCACTTGTCAAAAACGAACAAATCGTCAAGTTATTTCTAGTCGAAATGTTGTGACATAAAGTATGATTTAGAAATGTTTTTCCTTGGGGCCACAAGTCGGGAACTGAGCCATGTAGCAATATAGAAGGAGGTTAGATCGGAACTTATTCGACAAAGTCCTATACACAAACTGTTACACACTCGACTAGGAGTGTGTGTCGGTTTACGAAGATGGAGATTGTCATCCTAGTGGTTGGCGATGACGATAAAGCTGATAGATGACGTCATTACAAAGTGGTGTGTATTCTAAGCGCTGCATGCGAAGATATCACACTCCACTTAAAACGATCGCGCGTAGATCTGTACACGCAATAACATAACATACAAGTGGTGGGACTATATCTCCTTTAGTTTCGTATATAATATTGATACAAAGCATGAATGGTTGTCCAGAAATTAGAATTATATAATTTAGTAAAGATCACGACCAAATGAGGGGTGAGCTCCAACAAGATTAAATACATTCCACGTGTTTCATATTTTGTTTTAAAATGCAAATAACTAATAAGTTATTCTATGAACGGTATGCAACGTAAATATATCAAGGGTGGATGCCAACACGTATTTATTTAACAAACAACTTTTATGCATACATTTTTTATTCCATGTGTTGTGGTTGAAAGTATGTTGCTTCGTAAAATATATTGAGCCAAATAATAATATAATAATTTGGTCAGCATATTAGAGTAGATAAAACGCAGAAAGTATCCGACGCTTGAAGGTAAGTGAAGGTGCCTCTGTTTGATCTATTTGTAATAGGTTTGTATCCCTGACAAGCCAGAAGGCGGTAAAACATCATTAGGAGGATTTACACAATTATATCCGATTTGCTTGTAGATATATTTAGGAAACAATTCAATATTTTTCTTTCAAATTAAATATTTTTTCAGGACGTCGTTCTATCATCGCGTTCTTCCACAAGGAATTTTTTCTCTATAAAAAAAATGAGAGTAAAAGCATGAACATTTTTTAAAACGCGCAATTGTTCTTTCATCCACGTAGTCTCTTAATTAAAAAATTGGCATTGTTTCTTTACTTAAAACTAATTAAAGTGGCTATCATATTAAACTGTTTAAACAAGACAATTAAGAGTAACGAGTTAAAAGGGAGCAAAATGAAACGACAGAAAACTCCTAAATGTACGACGTTTTAGTAGAGTGGAGTGTAAATATTATAACATTCTCATGAGCTATAATTCGCTTTACTTTGTCCTTTTCCCGGTTATTTTCAATGCGTAGTTTGACTTACAAATTAAAAAAAAAATCATTTTTTTAAGTGAGCTACTATTAAAACTCTAGCTTAACTTTCGAACCCTACGTGTTAAGTAACTTTTTTACACTTTTAACAGTTTAAGTAAAACACCGTTTATAGACGAGCAAAAAATGTACTCCAGTATAGTTTCCAATTGACTACAGACAACGTTGTTCTTGTGAGAGATAAACGTACACTGACAACTTAGTTTACCATATCGCTTGTGCTATCTTAATGAATTAAGTAACTTACTTAATGGAAATGAAGAAGGAATACTAAGTATCTTAAAGTGAGTAACACAATTCACGACATGGAATGTCTCACTACAAAACATTCCACCTCGCTGCTTTAACCGGGCACCTCCACCAACGCCATACTTGGTCATAATAACGGTACATAATTTATATTTCTTTGATATGGACAACCTGTGTTTGTTATTATTGTAATGTCCAAGGACTATGCCAGATGTGATGTTCCTAATAAGGCTGTGTCTTATCTCCATTGAAAAAATAATAAATGAATAAAATAAATGAGGGATCTGTCAAACGAGATGCAAAATATTCTTATTAAAATTACGAATAAACGTTTAAAAGGATCTAATGTTTAAACAGGTTTTAAGCTATAGACAGCGATAAGACAAAGATGTGAAGCTATATAACAATTGTCAAACACGTTTTTTACCTGTAGATACGTAAAATCGGATAATCCGGGTTCGATTCCCCGCTGGGCCAAACTGTTTCGATAATTGATATACGTAGCTTCACAAGCATCCAATATTATGAGAATTATGTATTGGATTATTTATTTCATACCACACAGTCCATAATATATCCTATACATTTCATTGGACTAGGCAGGACAGCTGTAATTACGATTAGGTAAATAATAAACGTCATAGAACTAGGTGTTATTATTGTTTTTTCTAATCAGTGTAATTATTTTCATTGCCAATCTCTACGTTGATACTAGAAACTTATAAATATGCATTTACTTATAAACAAAATAATACTATGATTCGAGTTGGCATTTATTTTATGTTATCACTGAAGTGAAAAATCATAACGAAGACTTTGTTGGTAATTAAAAAACTTTTCGCTGCTTCAAGGAATTTTAGTTGAAAAAATTGTATTTTCGCGTAACCAATGGGATACCAACTCTTGTTGAGACACCACTTCCAACCTCTCATTGCAGAAACTTGCCCCCACCCCCCTCCCCCCTCACCCCTTCTGCGCCACTCACCAATCTCCATCACCACTGATCTTGAAGCCGCACCGAGCCGGAACATAATCGACATAATGAAATTTCTTTCGCTCCAAATAAAATCTCCTTGTCTTTTTTTTTTTTTTACTTTTCTTCCATCTTAAGCTACTCGTTATTTTTTTGTCTTTTTTCCTGTATTATTTTCTTTGAATGTATCTTTAGAAATGGCTAACCAGTTATCTCAAGACTTTTCACACCGCAATGTTTTAATTCCAAGTATTAAAAGTATTGTGATGAGACTTTGACTTCGTAAAAAAAAAAGCGTTTCTCGACAATATTATCATAATTGCAGGGTATGTAGACAGTGACAATGAAATAATGTAATTTATTTCAAACGCATGTTTTTAAAATAATAGCAATTTGTTACATCAGCAACTTATATTCCAAACAAATTGCAATATTCGGGAGCGTACAGTTTTGATTCAAAATATAATATACATCTCTTGTTTACCATTATTCAAACAAAAAAACTATTGCTTCTTGTCAATTCATCTATGTGCAATACAATGACAACATATTAAACATATGTCATTATATCCTTAAAAGAAGCCCTAAATTCTTCGTTTTAAAGCATATGTATCGTTGTTGCTACAACAATATACAAATAAAAACAGTAAAACCCCACTATCTAAGTGGGTTGACCACATAAATCTATGCAGTAAATAAAGTAAACAATTTTTAAACATGTGATTTATATAGAATCATGACACAGTCTTTTAATTTAATATGACATCCCTCTTACGCCATTATCAGTCATTATTATTGTGAACGAATTATGAGCCTGATAATAAATAAACGTTATGTATAGCACGCTCGAAAACAAACTACCATAAAAATAATCATTAGGGAGACTATTGAACCTGATTCCTGAACACTCGTGCTCGTTGTTGCAATCACACTGTAGCGTGCGAACAAGTTGTACGGCTGTTCATTGGATTGGGTCACGAGCGGATCCCTACGTTTAATGGGCGCAAACAATCGTAAACATTGCCATTGTTGCAACATTTACTACCCAACCAAAACAACAGGAGATTCTCAAGTGTGGCTACAAATAATTCACGTGTTAGATTACTATTAAGAGATTCATGGATTTTATTTATCTACGAGGTGTTTAATTTGTAACTATTGTTTCGCTGAAGATGTGCATTGTGCATTTGCAGGAATCTTACGAGATTAAAGAGAACTGAATCTACAATCTAAATGATATCATAAATAAAACCGCTCAAATTACATAAATGCTGTTATTGAATTTCTTCATCATTATAATGGTTGGTTCAAATACTATACACAAGTGGTGGCAGAATAATTTATTTGACACAAATGATATAATTTTTGGCCAACGCCTATAAAGAAACAGTCTTGATAAAAGGAAGCAAACTAGTTCAAATTACATTTTGGTTAATTTCAAAAAAATGTAAACATGAACAGTTACCAGAAAATCAAATAAAGCTACGAACTTGGAAACTGTCATAGAAACAAATCAATAGATGGTGCTGGATCAGAACCTCACTCACACAGGTAACTCGTTAAGTTACAACTAAACTAATTTGGTTGTTGACGAATAATAAGCATACAATGTCATATACATATATTGAGGTATAGAGAATATGTCTTCTATTTCTCTGTATCCTTGTAGAGATTCTTATTATCTAGACATCGTTCTCGTTACAAGAAGATGTAGTGAAACGCTACCAGTGATATCTAAACAGTGTTACTGTAAGATGATGTCATAAAACAGAGCAGGAAATGGAGGTTTGATTATATCTATCTCATTATTTCAATTCAAGCACGTTCGTACAAACTTTTCCCATCGTATAAAAATAAACAAGAACTGTTCAGTCATATTTATTTTGTAACAACAGTCAATCTGTATAAAATTTATTATCGTTGATAAGTTGAAATAGGTACTCGATTCACTTAGCCTATTGAAGAGCGGAGTATCATTCAAATGTTTCTTTAGTTGTGCTTACTACTTATATACATTTTATTATTTGTTGACTCGACAACTAGGTCATCGACATCGGTCTAATCCCCTCTTACGACTGGCAGAGTACTTGTGTGTATTTGAGTAGTTTAACAAGCAAGTAACGTCTACTCACTACTTCAGTTTCTACATCGCTGATCTTGCTACGGTTGTGTCTTTTTTACATCCCTTAGAAACTTTAGCCTATCGTTGCTTTTATTGTGATGTTTACGAATTTTAAATTTACATAAAAGAATCGTGCACTGTAAGTACACAGTTTCCGAGCGACAAAGCGGCTCAGTACCAGAAGAGACTTTTATACAACAATTAAAAATGCGTCATCGCGGTGAATTTAGAATGTACGCTTTGCAATTCAGATTCTAATGTTTTACTCGCTATTGCTGGGATTAACTGGATTCGTACGTTCGTAGAAGAACAGCAAAAGTAAAATGCTGCATTTGTTTAATCCCTACCGTCAAGGGCAAGAATGCTTAATTGTTTTATGGTTCTTTAAAAAAAAAAACATAATTTTTGCATTACTGTGGATGCATTTTTACTCTCGGTACATCTAACTTAATTTTAAAAAGTATATTTATTAGAACAGCATTCTGATTTTAAAAAGATAATCGCATTTACTTACATCACATTTCACAAAACATAAACACAGACTCATACAATAAACATTTTATTATTATAACGTGAAATTAGCATCATTAATTACGAAATAATAACATAATTAACTGAATAATTTGCATATTATGATAAATATTATTTACTTGCATTTCAAACAATTCATTCTGTCTATAAAGAGCCACAATCATTCAAATAAAATGTTAATGTAAACGGCAATGATATACCATTTGAAACAAAGCAGAAAAGAAACACATGAGAAATAAGTGACATATATACAGAATATTTAAACCAACACCAATACATTCAGATATTAGTACTTAAGCGTCCCCGAAAAGGAAAGAACCAATACGCAATTGTGTAAATCCACACGTACAATTTATTCGTTCTCTATATTTCCCCTTTCATTGGTCGCATTTTGTAGAACTACGTTTATATATTATATTGTCTCGTATTTGTCAGTATTCAATCGTGCGACCAAAACCTCTTACCATATAAAACACTATATATATATATACTCCCCTAGATGTACTTTGGTTATAAAGAACCTTATTTTATTCTGCATAGCAATAGCTTTAGATCTAGCTTGTTGACAATAATAGTTTATATTCATTGTAGTGGTCAAGTAAAGCGTTTCTTTCTATAGTCGATCTTTATAAATAGTGTTTTATAAATGGATTACACTGGTACGTACAACTATACTTATATACTTTACTTCGGTATAAACCTCGCAGTAAGAATATTAAAGTGAAAAACTAGTAAGAAATAAAAAGAAAGGAAGAAAAACGAGCATATAAGAAAAAGTATATTCGTAGTTTTGAGTACTATGTTGAGAACATAATTGATTTATGTTATGCTATTATTTATCACCAATTTATTCTGATAGTTGTGCAATGCAGATTTGGTTCTGAAAATCCTACTTCAGAGATATATATTAGTTATAAGTTTTTATGCAAGTCAGTTATATAAGAGCAAGTTAGTTATTAGTTATTCATTCTCTTAGTTTCTCATTTCATAGTATTAAGACTTATATATAGCATTATACATAGTCCTAGCTCTAGACCAAACTTAATCTTAATTTTCATTGTAAACAAAATAAGTATAGAGGCATGTTTTGTTGCTGATCTCTCAAGCTTCTGCTTATGACAGCAACAAAACAAGTTTACACTGTACATATTCTGTATAGCCTACATTAATTTCACTTGAAACATGTTAGCTCTTTACTATACTAGATAATAATTGTACTATTATACTTAAACGATCGCAGTGTAAACTGAAAATGCAATAAAAATGAATATGAATCTGGATCTGGTTGTAAATATATTTATGTAACAAAATGTACCATAAAATATAATTTGCTACAAAAAAGTATAATGTATTTTGGATAATATTACAAACAAATTCCAAACATAATACATGCATGATTATATTTATATATTGTAATAGAAAATCTTTATACTCGCTGTTAGACATGATTAATACTTTAAGCAAGATTAACAAAATATTTTAAGGATTGTATCTTAATAATGCTTACGTCTCTCTTCGACCCTGCGCGATGTGTGAAGACGCCCAAAGATCTGGACGTGGTGACGACAGCTGTGTGCGCCCTCTAGTGACCTCTAGAGGACCAAAATGGAACCTTCTATTATCTTTTCATCTCAGGCAACATACTTCTCTGTTGGACACTTCATTTCTCATCACTCCCTTTCTAACAACCACAAATAAACTTGAAGATACTTCCGCTTCTTATAACGGCATTCTATGCACATACTTGTATATCAGTCTAATGATTACACGTAAACTTGTAAGTAGATCACATGGGTTATTAATTGAACCTATTAAAATATTAATTTTGAACACGATTTCAAATTTTTTGTTTTATGATAATGTTTCAGTACAGAATGCAGTTCAATTGTGTGATTAGTATTTAACAATAGGAAACGGTCGTTAAGGATGTAATTTTATTGTATTTAATTATGAAAATATTAATTTTGAAAACGATTTCAAATTTTGTGTTTTATGATAATGTTTCAGTACAGAATGCAGTTCAATTGTGTGATTAGTATTTAACAATAGGAAACGGTCGTTAAGGATGTAATTTTATTGTATTTAATTATGAATAGTTGAAATGCAAAAAAATAAAAATAACTTAACTGATATGAAGAATAAGACAGCAAGTGAATAGGGGTCTACACTGAAAAAAACTGTGTTGAAAAAACGGAACGTGACAAAATACAAAAAAAAGTTATAATTGAATAAACAAATATTTATTGCATTACCGCACAACATCCTAATAACATACTAAACTGAAAAGAGAAGTTCCAACTAGATGGAATGTACGTCATAACGAGGTCTTTAAATTTACACTATGTGCTCGGTACATATGCTCTTCTCAAAGTCGTTGGAAAAGGCAGTCATTAAACTGTATCATAAATCACAAGAGTACGTGTTATTACTGTGACCACAAGTATATCATGATGATGTCGTGATATGATGGAGAGGGGGAGGGGAATTTAAATATTACATTGTGTTGATATTAGAAGAATGAAGATGAGCATTCGTTCTCAATAAAGTTAATTCTACGTCTACAGTTCATTTAAACTCGAGTTGCGAACGTCGATCTTTTGAAATCATTAAAATATGCTCGTTTTACCCATCCTTTACTCTTTTATTTGTTTCGTAAAACATTCCTTCCTTCACTCTCACCGTTCGGAACTTATCAATGCAGACCACCGAGGCGTGCTAATACTTAGAGACTCGTAAGTTTCGTTGTTTGTATCGTAGAAAGATACATTTTTTACCGATATTTGTATAATTACAAGTTCTTTTACCGAATGTAAAAATATTCCTATCATTTGGAAAAAGTGAGTCCATCCGTACCCTTTTCAGCGTCTGTAAACACTTTTCTACCTGTTGGGGTTTATCAACAGCGAAATAAATGAACAGTAGCTGATTTTCAGAGAGGCATACAAAATAAAATAATTACCAAAATAAACAACACAACATTCGATGTAGAGAAATCGAAGTTAAAAACACGAGAGGGAAACAAGCAAAGAAATAAGTACCATACATTAATCTGATTTAGAAAAAAGGGCACGAAATAATAAGCTTGGACGACAAAAACTTTATTTCTGTCTTAGAAAGAAGAAAGACTTTAAGATTGAAAACACACTTGCAAACAAAAATAACACATGTGTTTCTACACAAATATGTATTTTAACATGTTGGATGTATTTTACCTCATCATAATGTCGGTGCCCGTTTGATACATATATGCACTAGTTGTACCTACAAACAACAATACGGGTTTTTAGTTTGGTTTGTCCAAATTATTTCATACGTTTTAAAGTGAATACATTTATAAATACGGTGATTAAGAAAGGAAACGTGCACTTTGCTTAATTGCTGACATACACCAATGTTGCTAGACTGGCTTTGTTCAAAATGACAGCCGTTAAGACTGTCCATTACAAACTATTCCTTTATATAGACTACCAATTATCTTTCCCTTATGGAGTACACTAATTGCTCAGTGCATACCAACAAAATACCTAAGGCTGTCCCGCCCCCGTTGGTCAGTAGCTTCCCCACCACCGTCCGGCTGCAACATTACATAGCCCATAGCAATGGTCGCGCGCCTATAGTTCATCTAGCTCAAGAATTAGATGTAAAGAATTATTCACGCAGTGTAAGATTTGTGTGACAGTTTCGAATAACACAAACAAAGATTGCTGAGTAAAATACATTGTTGCCAAACAGGTAATATAGGGTTTTAGAGAGCGTCTCCATTCTACTTTCAAGGCACTCGTTCTGTTTTTGTTTTTGGTCTCGCGATAGCGGTTGAACGGAAAGTCCGATCAAGTTGAAATTTGAACTATCCACATACCTCGACGTAGGCTGAACGCCATCAGTGTTGTGGCAAAATAATACAAGATCGTATTTGAAAACGTCGGAGTAATCTCTACTAATCGGATAAGTAATCATTGGCACAAAGGTTACTCTCAACGAGTAAGCCGCTTCTGTCGATTTTTCAAAACGAAAATGTCAAAGAGTTGGAATTAACCTTTAAGCAGATTGTGTATTATCTTACTGTACCAAAGCACCTAATGCTGATTGCTATTTATTATGTGCATTAGTTGATGAAGATATTTGAGCTTTAATCTCCAGCCTCAGGTAATTTGTTGGTGTGCAATGGGAATTTAGTGTACTATACATATGATGAAGATAATTGGTAGTATATATAGGAAAAGTCTACAATGAACACATCCGTTAGACTGTAAAGGAAAAAATAACACAATTATTAATTACACGCTAATTGCTATGTAAATGTGTTCTTTCATTAAAACCATGATACAAATTTATAATGGTGTATTTATATAGCTTGTTTTATACCTCACTTCAATTGGATAAGTAATAACCAACAAATATAGAGCGGTTAATAGAGCTAAACTATTCACAAGTGAAACAATGAAAGCAAATGAGAATAATATTGAAGACAATTATATTAACATAACATTTTACAACTAACTCATATTCTGCTTTTCCCTGGCAAACATGTGTTTTAAGTAAGAACAAAATATTTTAATTTAAAAATTTTCAAATTTACAACCATGTTTGCATGTTTTATTACTACTTATTCATTGTACGATATTTGCATTATTATCTGTACACACACAACGAAAATGATTTCAATGTGGTAATATATTAACGTTCCGAGAGTACCATTTATTCGTTTTGATTTTCGCAAGGTTTAGTACTTCCAAGATATTGAAACACGACCGTCAGCCAAGCGCCCCCCCCCCCCCCCCCCAACATAACGGCATTCCTTGCAAGCGGGGGCTGCGTTAGGGAGAAGTAACGTTACGTTACGCCCCTTCAACGTTGACATCTCCCCAAATCATCGCATTGTAAAAAATAATCTTCGGAGCTCCCTCATCGCTATCAATGGGTAAAAAACAAATCAAAGTTTTTGCGGAGCAGCCACGCTTCACGATTGGAGCAAACACAAATCAAAGCTGCTTCTATGACCTAGAAAGAAGTATGTTCTACTCCTCCCTGTTTGCAAGCTACTAGTCCATTTAACAAACACACAATGTAAACTGCCATTATGAATAATACAATTACTGTTTGTCTCTATAAATATCTCTTCACGAAAATAATGTGGTACCGATTGAATGAATTCAGTTAAATCAAGTACGTTTATGAATTGGCTTTTACGTAATTGCAATTCCATCCCGCGATCAGTTTGGATTGTTAAATACTTTGAAATTGAACGAATTATAATTTTGTATTTACGATATGTTTAACCACTTAATTAAATCAAAATATGAATAGCCTACTCGATCAGATAATTTGTGAATTTTATCCCTGGGACTCAGATGTAATATAGAGTTACCTATTGAGAATGATAATAATTAATAATATTTGCATGACGCATGACACGCTAGGTTAAATACAAATATGTGACAAGATGTTCTTTGACTCAATGAAATTAACTCATACATCTTTACGGATAAAAATCAAACACAAGATATTAACCATATATTTTATTCGCAAATTATAAGTAAGTCCTGACAACATATAACACTTATCTCATTATTGAAAACAAACACATGTTAGAAACCAGATATTATTTATATTTATGTCATATTCAATATGTAAATTATATTCAATTTGTTGTGTATATATATATGTACTATAACAAAGTTAGGTCTATATTTTTCTTAAAAACAGAACATATAAGATTAGGTTCTCTTCACTTTATACGACTCTGTAAAGCACATAAACAATAGTGTGCGAAGAAACATTAGGCCCGTCGTTTCGCTTCCCACACACTTGGTGACAGATTGGAATCCACCCCAAGATTGAACCATGAGAACAGGGACCTCCATTGGAATCCAAACCACTATTTATATACTACGAGATGACGTCATTGCGTTGCGTTGCATGGCGGGAAATAATTGAGACATATTAACCGAAGATCAAAGACACGCGCGTAGGATGGAGGTTCGCTTGGCTGGTGTTTCATCTCACAAGGTTAATCTGAGGTCGGATAATATTGCTGCTAGTTTCTGTAGCTTCAGTGAATCCTCGACTTGACTAACGGATAAACTTGTGCTCGAACTTGGTTGAAACTGAGACGAGGTATAGGTAGGTGTTCCTGCTACAAGTCAAAGATGGGTGGTTTTTAAATAGACACTAATGAAGAAGTCAAGTTTATAATGTTGTTATAGTAGGAAGTGTTTATGAACAACGTAAAACATGATATCTTGGGGTTTAAAAAATGTACAGAATGATACGATTTTTCCATTTATTTAATATTGTTATATAATGTATACTTTGGGCTCATTGCGAGCAGCTAAGAAGAAAGATAGTAGCTACTAGCTATAGTATCTTTTATGGACCGTAGAGACCACCAATCAGAAGCCTTATAATCCACCTAATAGTTAATTTGCTCTTATTAACTTTTGCATTAGATCGGAGCCATCGCTGTGCATGTTATTAAGTAATTTCGTATTTTATTACAAAACGTGCAATAGTTGTTGTCAATAGTGTGTGTGTGCAATAGTTGTTGTCTTCTAAGAACTTAATGAACATTACATGGTTGTTTACCATAATAGTTTCATTGTTCATTGTTTACATTAATATATAACACAAAATTACAATTCTGTACGAATAATCAGCTTTTCAAGAACATTGAACATAATTATTGTAATAGTCTAGCCATCACTAGAGTCAATCATAATTTGCAATGTGTCTTAGAACAACGTTATTACTTCGTAGTACCTACTCCAGCAAATGCTTTTTTTTAATGAGATACTAAAATTGCAACCGTTCGGTTACTATTAGGTTTTGAGTAGCCACCAATAAAAACTGATTCCTACAGCGCTTTGAATATCAAAAGTAAATTAGCAACGCTCAATTGAAAAGTATAAAAACTAAAAAATAAAAAATTCTTTCCCGACTAACTTCGTAAAAGATTTATTGAAAATAATTCTGAATTGGAAATTGGGAAATAAATTTAAATTGTGTATGAAAAATGGAAAACGAAGGCGATCGTTACTTTTAAAAAGAACTCTCATTCGAGAAAGTTAGCCCGTCTACGCCACTAAATAAGACTCAACTAGAGATTTTCATTTGCCTATTGAAATTCCAGCGTTTTGCTATCGTAATCATAATCATCATATCAATATCATAGGAGCTGATTTTCAGTAGGAGGAAATTACACCATTTATTATTATGCTCCGTTGCTCGACGGCTTCTCCGAACCGGGAATCGAACTTCTGTATTGGAATGGAAGCATGAATAAACAAACCCATCATACAACGTGACACACAAAACCAACAGGAAAATTGCATTCAAAATCAAATTAAAATCGTAATGTTTTATTTTTTTAAAGATAAAAAGTACTGCACAATAGATATCATTATTGTAAATTGGTGTTTTTGTAATGGACATCTTAAACCTTAAACCTTTCTTATTTTTGTTCTCTTTGAATTTACATTATAGGGTTATTAGATATTATCATCCACTTCATTATATTTTATAATCAAATAATAATTACCATATCATTCTTAACTGACCAGTAACTAATATTGATCCCAAAGAACATTCACTTATGCCATCTATGATAATTAAAGTGAAATGTAATTTGCACCCACACACAAGCACCCTGCTCACGTGGGTACTCGTTTGCTCATTTACAGTTGATTCACAATGTTATACGACTGTGTCTAGTACTATGCTATTGTTCATTATATGATATTGTAGTTAAATGTAAACAGAGTAACGAATAAAAGCTATATTTGAAAAAAATGAGACCATTCACATTTAAAGCCGCGTCCACATAAATGACTAGTGACTAGTGACTATTGACTATTGACTATTGATTAGTGACTAAGCGAATTGAACCATAGGCGATACGTGCTGACGTTCACACAACTTTACTTTTGACTTATGACTATTGACTATTGACTAACGAATTGCAGATATCTGGAAGTCATAGTTACAACCAATCACAACGTTCGCGTTCAGCCAATGAATGTGGAGCAACGGAAGTCAATACCACTATTCAATTACTGTCAAGTGTATATTTGTTTTTGACTATTTCCGGCGAATATTATTTATTTATTATTTTTATGAAGCTGTCATACAATAAATTATTCTTATTTTGAAAACAAATCTTCAAAACAAACAAGAAACATACAAAACCTACACAACTTGGTTAAGCCCATCATTAAACGTTTTAACTGGTGAACAGTTACTATCGCCATACCTCGTTTTCTTCATAATGTTGCAATTTTATTATTTTGACAGCTCGTTGTTTGTCAATCAGTTTGATTCATTTGTTCTAGGTGGCAGATCATACGTGTCAAAGAACTTAGTTGTGTAGTGTTCATATCTTTCTTTGGGTAGTCAATAATCACTAGTCAATAGTCAATAGTCAGTAATCAATAGTCATTTATGTGAATGCGGCTTTAACCAAACATTTTTACTTTTCTCTGATGTTTGTTTTAACGTTCCTTTAAAACGCTGTAGAAAAGATGTTTTGCTTCATTTATTTATTCATATATAAGTGTATATGGATGCCATTAATAACAAAATCTTAATTCAGGATTCGAACCCACAGTATGGATTCCATAGACTTGAAACTGCGCTACAAAACGTGTGATACATCCATTGGCTAGGCTACATCTTTTTTCATTTGACAATATATCGAACAGTTGAATACAGGTGATCACCATGGATGTGTAGTATTATTTATGTTTGTCTGATGTAAACTGTATTCTATTTTTGAAAAAAGAATAAATATATCGCAGGCGTTTACCATATTTTTAGCGGTGTTCTGTAAACCTCAAACTTACCCGGAAGTTTGAAGATCGAACAATCACTCGGGGATCAAAAAGAATCTTGAAGACGTGAAGATCGAGTTTCAATCACTGCTCTCTCCACTTAAACTCACACGGTAAACAAAAAGATTATGCAGTATTTTGTGATCGTAGTTTTATAGGAAATTACTACTTATTTCAATGAAACGTTGGAAGACGAAAGTCTGCGAAAACTATCACCACGTTTTATCGACAATGCTTTATTATTGTGGTTGCCATTTTAGTCGGTCACATTTATCTGAAAAAATAACGAACAATGTCATTCACAGTTCAGCTGATTACTAACTAACCCAACGTTGTGAATCAATAACAATTACATCAGCAATAATCAAATTGTCAGTGAAATAAATTCACTAAAAAATGTTGCTAATTTAAATTTGTATACAACCACTGGATACCCAACAACCAAAACATCTACATTTTCAAGTTACCCATGGCTACTGGCTACTGGGTACAATCAGAAAATGTATTTCCAATTGACTGAATAAATACAAATTTGTTATTAATAATAATAATAACAAAAATATTTTTGTCCAATGAACTGGATAAATAACAACTACAACTGTATTTTCAGATCAACTGGCTAATGAGTACAACTACAACAGTTTCATCCAGTTGAATAAACAAATTACATCAATAACAGTATTTTCCATAAAACTGGATAAAATAAAGCAAACAGCTATATTTGCAAGTTAACTTTGTATATACATAACACCACAACAGCCATTTCCAGTTTACTAAGTAAATAACAACCAGAACAGTGTATTCCAGTTAACTAGATAAATAACGACCACAACAGTAATTCTAAGTTAGTTGCGTGGATAAATAGTGGTAAACAAAGGCGTTCGTTTACAACCCCAACACAAGGGATGTTTTTCAACAGACTGCTGATACTGATTGATGCAATTAAGTCGCGTGGTTTCTACAGAGCGTCCCACGCCACCGTGTGGTGTAGGCCCACATTGGGGTGGTTTTATTGGAGTCGTGAGGTAGTGGTGGAAGAGGGGAGGGGGTGACGAGAATTCCGGGGATAGGCATTTCTAAGTAATCTCGTGGAATCAAACCTTCTGATTCGCTGAAGTGAGTTTAACCTGTCCGTTTAAATCCTATAGTTAAGTGTTGTCATATTAACTGAGATGTGTGGGCTTAACGAGGTTGCATGGTTATACTGACAATGAGGACCTATATCAGAGTGATTTTGTCTGACTTCCATCACAAGGTAACGACTATAGCCAGCTGTCATCCATCGGATAACAGCTCTGTGAAGGTTCTACTTCGATGAAGGATTAATAATGTGAATGTGATGTAACATGTGTAGTTAAATACGTCAACATATTATTCAGGTACAACAGTGCACAAACCACTTTCAAATTATCGCAAAGCTTACCCATTTAATGTAAATTAAATCAACATTTAAAGTTTTCCGTAATTTGGAAATAGATTTCATAGTATACATACACTTTTGTTCCTGTGATACCCTGAGGTCACACTGACTGCTCAGTAAACAACTAGATTGTTACACCTACTATTTTCATGGTACAGACATAGCCGAGTCCAGTAATAAGACCTAGATAATTGTCTACGTACCTCTAGTCTTCAACATTTATTTGAAAGTAGACGGTAGACCAGTAGTGATGTATTACTCTCAAGTATTAGTATTGGGTAATCTCCAAACAGAGTGGCCGTTACTAATGAGTACAAGCTCACTCTACTAAGCGGAAGTCCACCTGTCTATTTGTACAAACGAAATCCAGGAATCAATAGATGGCTTTTAAACATGAAGCAAGTGGATGTGAGATCAGTATGAGACTTGTTAGCGTGTAGCTTTGGTTTGTTCGCCTTCTTGTGTGTTACTACTGTTGCATTATTGTGCACCAGTCTAGTCTCGAAGAGTCTAGCCAACTAGCGACACAATTGAGCTTTGGACACCCCCAGATGGTTTGTCGTAACTGTTTATTTTTACCGGAAATGCTCTCAGAAATGCAATTAGATGATTCTCAAATGTAACATAAGTAGATAGGATAGAGATGAAGATACAAACAAACCAATACGTGTGCATATACATATATGACGGTAGCACTTGCGTTCATATTACTTGTTTTATTTTATCATAACGTTGAATGATAATTGGATCATACGTTTATTGTTCCATTTTAAATGTGTATTTCCTTTTTTAAGTTTTTAAGTACATCATAATGGTAACAACAAGAAATCAAAGCTTTTATGATTTTAGAGGTTGTAAAAAAATGTGAGTGCTGGAACGCACACTGTGATTCAGAAGTTTATATATGACAATGTTGAATGAGTATTTATATGGTAAAATGAAATTGTATTTAACTTTAAACTAATTAAATTCAACAATATTTACTTTAAATACTTAGAACCTACTAGAAAGGGGAGCAGGTAATAGACTTTAAATATACCAACCCTCACTACGCCATCCGTTCAAAATGAAATTTATTTTTGTTATAAAATGCGTGTTTAATTTCTGAGACCCACGTTGACCAGGAGTATAATTACAAACATTGTAGGCTTTGTGTTTAATTTAACACATTCCTGTCATAATCAGCAAAGGTTATGTAAGCTATAGGTTTAATTATAGTCAACAAGCCAAACTCCCAGCAGAAATCTACTGTAGAGATAATGTCAATGTGGGCCTACCGAGCATACATACACACCACATTGCGGTGAAAAGTTCACAGCAGAGTGCGAGAGGCTCACACATAACAGTTAATATCATATCAAAATAGAAACACACATACACACGCGTGAGCAACATAACACAAACATCCAACAATAATGAAAATATATTTGGACCGTATGCTTCCTACGAGCCAACAATGAACAACTGAATATCACATGTATTATTGTCTGTCTGCCTACATCTATAAAACGTATACTCTTTTTTTTTAATTCAAATAATTTATTTTAACTTTAAATATGTGATTATGATCTAGCTGCTATCAGACAGAAATGTAATCTAAAACATAAATCCCTCCAAAAAAGCTCGATTCAAACTTTTCTTGGGGCGGTGCCCCAAAACCCCCTTATTACCATGCCCTTCGCTGCATTATAGTTTTATTTAAATCGTAATCTTTAATGTTAATCTTTAATCGTAACAATGTTTTACATGTTATATTGTATGGCTGCTAGTTTTAAGCGTTGGTAGTAGCTTGTGAATCATATATTGTGATAAGTGAACATTATCATCATTTTTGTATTGTTTTACAATTAACCAAACATATATGAGTAATAATTAATTAACGTTTGTGTAATTTACTAATTCTTAAGTAATAAGGATCAAGATAATGAGCAAATTATGTCTTTTAGCAATCTCAACACATTGCTTTGTGTCAAACAACTCCACGAATAGTTTATTTCATACATAAACTGTAACTCACATCTCTCCATAATACCTTGTTCACACTACGGCCGCTAACAGAAGTTAGGCTACTAACTGCTGTTAAGAATGTAATGTGAATTAACAGCTAACATAGGTCAATTCAACACTGCTTTCCAATTATTTTCAAAATCTCACGTAACTACTGTTACGCTAACTGTTCTTAGTGGCCTTAGTGTGAACAAGGTATAATTGTAGGTTGAAACAGTCTACTTTTGTGATCCACTGAATCAATATGAGATGTAAAAAATTACACAGAACCAGTGGGAGTCAAGCTTCGCACTATTTGTTTAGGGAGATTCCTATTTTAATGAAAATGCCTTCTGGTCATCATCTCTATTTTATACTCGAATAAACAGGCTTTATTTAGAATCTCGCACACTAATTCTGTATTTACCTAACACACAAACACGAACGTAACAAACCTACGCCGATAGAAATATCCGTTAAACGGTTTCCACCATCTTCTCAACATAATAAATTTTATTTCTCTGGCCTATATTCTCTTTTAAGAAGCAAGCAATTATTTCACCCATTTAAAATCACAAACAGAGCAATTCTCCTTTGCTAAAAGGCTATTATCTCTCTTAGAAGTAAAATATCTTGGCTAGAGCTTTAACATTTGCAAAGAAAATAATAAATTTTACCTTTACTTTTTTCCTTGCGCTTTTTAGGGATATGATAACAAGCTTATTAAAGCTTTATACAGGTGTTTTTTCTTTCATCACTCCTACTTGACTACAAGCAAGAGAATTTTAATGGTAGGAGTCAGTTGGAGCTCCAGCATTCTTTTGATAATGATGTTAAATATACGGAAATTTCCTTTGAATACCAAGTTATTTGATATAAGAAGTCTGTAAATAATGATTATACAATTACAATTTTTTTTAATGAAGATGAAAATATACGAATGCGTTAGAAATGTTTCTTCACTTTAGATAAGAAAGAACATAGGGGTATTCGGTAGGCCTAATAGGCAATTATATACTAATTTATCATGTAGTTTTAAGACACAAAAACTGACCAGTTGTGTAAGCATGAGCTGATTGGAAAATCTAGCGGAACCTATATATATCACATCCTTCCAATGAACACAATGACAACTCTCTGTTATTAAATAGCGCGCTCTGAAAACGTTGACGTATTTACAAGTGAGAATGTGATCTATATTTTATCTCAGACACGTGGTCTACGATATGTTTTATTTTTATAATTATGAATGAGTCAACGTTGTTATAGAATATAGAGGATACGTTTCAGTACCATGTACTTACAATGATATATATCGCTATCATCCTTACAATTAGTCATAAATAATATTGAATGTAAAAATATATGTGTTTGACCTAATTGCCAAATTCTGAGTTAGCAGCTTGAAATGGATGATAATTTTAACTAGAATAGAAGGCAGTTAATCTGATGTATATCCTTATGTTATTTAAAATATAAGGCGTCTAAAATAAATAATATGGAAATTGCTCTTCATGTTTTCATTGGAGTTGAAAATTATTCCCAGCCTCGTTGGCTTGCTCTAATCCCTTTTAAATACGTTTCTTCAACATTTGCACACAAACATATGCATTACATTTCAAAAACAAAATAAAATAAATTTGTATTTGTAGTCTACCTACTCAGTTCCAAAAAATGATTTTCAGTGGGGGACATTTATACCATTTATTGTATGATCGTTGATATAACGGCTCCAATGACACCGTTTTCATAAAATCTTTCACGCGCGTGGCACAACACTTCCAAAACTTGTAATTGGCAATAACCATTTCCACACCTAGAAGCGAAAATCATTTTAAATATAAGTACATGCGACCTTATGATATATTTAAAACGCTAGTTAAGTCCGAGCTTATATACCAGCGTTATCGTACTTCACACCCTTCCCGTTCATCCAATAATCCCCACATTAATGCGAGTGTATTGTAGCTTACTCTCAACAATAGGTCTCACAATGCATCACTCTCAATACCGATAGAGGTGGCTCAGCGATAAAACGCAAGATTCTAATTCGGGAGGACGCCGGTTCGATTCCGGCCACCGGCAGTCCTGACTGAAGATTTTTCTGAGGTTTTCTTCAGTCGTAAAGGCAATTGCTTGGATTGAGTCCTACTAATTAGTTTTCGGACATTCCTTTCCACCTATCCGTACACTGTAATAACGTAGTTAGTCACTGATGAGGGGCACATCAGGTAAAGCAGGTGTGCACCCTACAACGGGTATTTCTACGAAAAATGATTACTATTATCACTCTCAATGCTGCCATTGCATTATACACATAATTGAGAGGGCATCGGGTTGCAAGTGGTCTCTCAGAGTGGCAGTAACCACTGTGGCACCGGCTAGATAACGCGTTACAACTGGCTTGGCTGGATTATTGGGGTTTACAGCCAGGCAGTGGGAGCGCTAACTCTCACTAGCCCATGGCTTACTAGAGGGCCAATGTCCAAGCCGTGCAGAGAACACAAGAGTTTATTGCGAATACAGGTAGGAAGCTATTTGACTTTGCGCTTTTAATAGTGCACGTGTAAACAACGAATTTACAGGGGTTCATTTTCAAGGTTAAGATGAGTTATGACGCATTTAAATTATTGTTATTATTAATTAATATTAATATAATCACATTTTTCAATAAAATATAAGCAGATGAAAAAAAGTATGGCACTGAGAAATGTGAAGAGAACCGAAGGAGAAGAGAAAGAGAAATAATAGTTTTGTTGCGAGTGTGTTGATCTTGTTATTAATATGTTAATATGATGTTCGGGTGCTTGAATTAAACGCTCCTCTGAGTGGTGTATTCATCAAGGTTAACTGAGAATATACTAACAAGTTAATAAGATATAGTTTGTGGATTGGAGACCAGAGCTTCCGATATTATTGGTTGAGGCTTACGTCCACAAATCGTGTGGGGTACTACTATGGTGGCGCACTTACATCCCATTTATTTGCTCAGAAAGAAAACCCCACGAGCACTAGGTAAGTGGTGGTAGATGTCACAGGCTATTCTACTAAATCAGCAACTGGAAACGGTGTTGAGCTCAAATCATATTATTTCTTGGGTTTTACTAAATTTTGTTTTATTTCAAAGAATTAAAAAATCGTCATAATGGTTAAACCAATTTTTTTCCTCTTGGGCATTCTGCATTTCCTTTCGCTAAATATTTATGTGAATCGTGGTTGAACGCATTCACATCATTATAAATATTAATAAAATACACATTCAACCAATATTTTCCATAGAAGCCATGGGGCCTTTAAGCCGCAATATTTTACAATAGCACACTCTGAAACCATGATAAATACCGACACGCACTGACCAACTGCGTTCCCGCATTATCCCGTGCCAATGGTTTACTTAATTATTTATTTACAATCTATAGATTTGAAATGCTGGAAAGAGATAACATCGAATCCATTAGTTTGCGATGAATTGCAAAATCTGAACACGATAACATAAAATTAATTAGTAAACCTTACTTTTGTATTGCCTGTGCGGACACGTGGCGTTTTCAAACGGGTCATCAATCTGTATTCGCATATCGTTTGTACTTAAAAGTACAAAGGGCTGAACGCCTGCGAGGCATATAATTTGGTTTCAACTCAATGCAGGCTATATTTTATAAATTAAAAAAAAATTGAAAACAATACTCTTTTTATACGGGTGATATTTTATTGTTCTGTGTTCTGTCACGCGCCTGCAAATAATTTTTCGAGTCAAGTTCAAACTGCGACAAGTCCGAGAAAGAAGAACAACAGGAAATGAAAATAAGACAGCTCCAGCTGTCAGGATTAAAACTCAAGGAGACGCAGCTTTTGTAAAAAAAAAAATTATATATAAAACAAGAACGGCAACATTTCGGGACGGAGAGTTCAGACCCGCACTTCCTGGACGATAATTCTCGCTACGAACAGTTCTTTATTGTCTAGCCTGGTTTGTTGGCGATCGTGTGACATGAGGCCATGATTATGAATGTATGCTGCTACACAAGAATATTGTTTCTCGGAATAATTCCATTCAAATGGATATTTATTGCAGAAACACTCGTGGGTGGATTTCTTTGAAATCCAAAAAAAGAAGAAAAAAATGATTTTTTAATCTTTTCATTTGTGGATTTCACAATAATTTGATTATATTGGTACAGTAGTATTGACGCCGTAACGAGCAATGTGAGATGTTAAATTCTCATAAGAGACACGCGGTGCACAATGGAATTCACCGCGTGGTTTCCTGATACCTACTTGTTACTGTCCACTGCATGGAGTGCACTATAGTCATGCTTGGAATGTGTCCTTACAACGCCTTTCAACAGACCCAGTGATATAAAGACAATACCGTAAGAAGAGAAACAGATGCAAATGGATTTAGGTTGGTATTTTTCATATACGTCACTTCAATATTATATCATCTATGATGTCTTTGCCTTCAAAGATACGGTTTGGATTGAAGTACGGCTACATCATTGAAGTCAAAAACAATTGGAGCTTTTGATGTATAAGCAAACCGTACGCGAGACATATTCTACATATTTTTATAGTCAAAAGCTTCCAAACAATTGGTTATACACATCTGTAGGGTGTTCTACATCAGAATTAGTTATACATTTCGTAGAGTTGCTAATATTCCTTTAATAAGATGGCTGTCATTGTGTGACTGGTACGTTGAAAGGCAATGCAGATGTATATTTGAATATTTTATATAATCATTTTCAACACCTAAAAATGATATGTGTTGTATCTTCATCTCTTATCCACGGAGATTAAAAGTCTGTAAAATAGCTCTGGGAAGACGATGAATTCATACATTTCGTCAGTAATGAAATCTAATTCAAAGAGCATCTATTTCAAATATGTGTACGGCGATATTTCAATGCTATTTGTGTGAGGAGAATACAACTTTTGTGTGCTCAATTTTAATATATTTTCATATTTGAAAAATTTATAACGGTGACGGTTTGTGCATTCACAGTAAAGTAGCATAAATTATGAACAATGTTTGAATGTAATTTACTGTTTACACTACTCACAACTTTATAGTTTCAGTTATGAATGAAGATGTAGAGCAGAGTCTAACATTAAGTTCATACTAACGACGTGTCGACAGTAGAAATTGTAACACTTCGTACGAATCAAGTATTGTATTAAATACCTTTATAGGAATCTACGGTTAAGACAGGAAACTCCCCGTTTTTATTGACCTCATATTTTTAGTGGCGATTCTAGTGGTGAGGCTCTTATCTCAGTTCTCCTGCAGCCCTAAAATGGTGAAAATTACCGCTACATATTTAGAAAATGGTTCCGACAACCTAGCCTTCTAAAGATTATTGAATGTTATCCGCCATATATCCACCAGGCTGTGAGTCAAGTTTAACTAGAGCCTCTCCGCGTGGCAGCGCTGTTTTCATGTCGTTGCATTAATACTAAATTCTTAAAGTTTTCTCTTTTTTTTTACAGTAGGTTAAAGTCGGTTTACACATTTATTTAAGGTTAAGGATTTTAGGGCAAACAAAATCAAATCGATCCAAAAGCATTATGGCTTTTACACACTTTCTTAAGTTTTAATAAATAAGAAACCATAGCAACGTTACTAAAATTCTTAGCCAAGCCAATGAGAGGCGACGTTTAATACATCTGGCCAATAGAAGCGATCCTAAATAAAACAGTTAGCAAAATAAAACAAATCTTTATTCTTAAATAAGTGTGTAAACGGACCTTTACTGTTAATGTTTAGTGTTTAAAGTACTGAAAAGCGACAATATATACTAATGCGCAGGTGTTGCTAAACTGATTTCTTCAATTGCTGTGCACTGGTTGAAACTAACGTGGTGCAGACAATATCACAGCTAGCAGCGCTAAGATAAGATAAGATAAGATTTTGATTATTTAGCTTCACCAGCTATTATTGTCATACATACATACACTTATACTACTATCTTATTATTACTATCAATTAAATATACACTCTTGACTATCTCTATCTCTTGACAGTTTTAGTAGCGTATTTGATTGGATTACGAACAAGGTATCAATATCATCCAAATGATAGTTCGAGTCACCAAGGTTGTTGACCTCTTTACTTACGACGAGACTCGTCTTTTAAGTTTTAACGCAATGTTTATGTGACCACATCCGTTCATCACGACGTAAGCTTCCTACCTTAAACGAAACAGTAAGATATTTTCTCTCAAGGGCCGACTTTCTTCTTTCAAATGAGATAAACTCATGCTACCTGGAAAATTTTCCAGGCGCCCTCTTTGAAGTATCTTTATAAAGTTATCAAGTTGCCCTGAAAGGTTTAAAGAACAACCCACACCACCCTTGGCAATTCTGACCAAACGTATTTCTTCTGGTATAAATAGATTTATCTTGGTAACATATTCATATTTGTGTGTATCTATAAACTTTTGAAAATTTCGAATGGGGGTATGAAATAGTATGGGATTGATTCCTTAAAAAAATATTATTTATTTATTTTCTTTATTGGGGTGAATAAACCTTTCGGACTTAACATTTACATTAATACAATAATATAAAAATATAATAAACAATAATTTAAGCTAAACTACAGTAAATTAAAAAAAGACACAACCAAAGATAATAAATAGGCTATACAAAAAAATATTTATGTTTTGAATAGAATTCGCATTTCAACCAAATTGATATATTGATAGCGTTAAGTTTACTCGGTGGCTATCAGGAAACTTGCCATAAAGACACATTTCATTAGCACTGTTTTTTCGAACCTTTTAAAATGTTAAGAATTCTTTATTTCACATTAGAAAATTAGAAACAGAAATCAATGCACATTAATTTTATCACCAAATTAAGGTAAATTTCACTACAATTAGTAAATGCGTTTGTGATGATGTGTGTAAACCGAGAAAGGATCACTTTTTAGGTCCAAATTCAGAGGAGGTTCCTGAAGCAAAGGCTACTGACTTGTTTTCACCATGGCAACAACCAATGGGAAGTCTTGTAGTCATGGTGCCAGCAACCCAGTAGCTTCCTAAATATTTATATGCAGATATTTTGCCTACCTCTTTTACGTAGCTATATAGATATATATAATATAAAGCTGAAGGGTATTTGGCAATATCAACCCCTCCGTAGCAAGAGGTAGTCGAATGTATCTGCTTATACTTACTTCCACTGGAGGTGCAGTCTCAATATTAAATCAGCCACAAATTACTGTATTCACAGTCACAGACTTAACGCTATAAAATCAAAACATGAATAAACTACTATCAATTACTATCTATATACTACTATCTATATACTATATACTACTATTCAAGTACTATCAATTTAATTTAAAAAGCACTACATACTGTTTGAAAATTATAACATTGTAGGGTTTTAATTAAAGTAGAAAGTACTTTGTAATAATTTATGGGTCCATGACAAAATGTCCACAATAAAAATACAATGTGTAGTTTGTTCTTCGAAGAGAACTTGGATTACAAAAATGATACTTTAAGTTTAACATCATAGTAATTTCTGAGCGATTGCTCTATATAATTTACGTTTGTTACAACACATTCAACCACTTTTGTCGTCCAGTGAATTTACACAAGAAATAAGTTATTAAATGGAAGACCAAACATAGAAGTTTTGGAATTGTCCGTTGTTTTACCCTTGAACATGTACACTGTTCCATTATATGTGAGCTTGTCTGGAAACTCTCATAAAAAAAACATTTTAGGTGTGAAAGTGGTAGATTGGTACAATACTTAACCACACTGCACAACGCACTTGACTTCACCGGTAAATTATATTCTTAGCGTTTATATGATTTATCTTTGACAATGTGATTCAGTTACGCTAAGAATTAATTTCAACCTACAAACGTACAGCCAATGTTTTCTGAAATACGGACAAGAAAAAGGTTAGTGTCTTGTGACACTTTTTGTTACTTTTCTCATTAAAAGCTGTATAGAACTGAAATATTATTCCACTACGCTTGAAGAATTGTCCCTCCTGGTTAGCTGATTTAATTCTAGAATACGAACGCAGAGTATGATATTGGAGATTTCGAAAGAATGACAAGTAAGGATAAAGAAATACGAGCTTACATTGTGTATCCACGTTCTATCATTCCGCCGTATAGATCAAACTTGTGCTCTTTAATTATATGAGCCAACAATAAGACAATTAATATTAATCTGGGTATAGTACATATTAATAACTGATCATTGTGTCGTCCTTAACGTTTTTTATCCGTAAACAGATACACTTAATTAAATATTAGTACAATATAGAATTAGAATTAGTCTTAGTTTTATATAATCGTAATAGATAAATATACCAATTAAGTTGTTAACATTACATAATCTGCAAAGAATAGTATACACTCCAGATTTTTTAATTAAGATTGATTTCTTATTGTCCGTATTACGTAAGTTAGCATGTTGTCCAGGAACAAATGATTAAATTAATGAAATCAAGTAAGCACACGTGATCGCGCACAAATCAAGTACACAGTCAATAGAAGACCCTTCGTTGCTTATCACTATGAACATAGCGAACAGTTGAACGCTGTTAATGCAGTAATCACATCACAAATGTATTTATTTTAAAAATATCGGTAGTGAACTTCCTTTAAGTCAACGTTGTGTAGTGTGTACCTCTCGTGGAATGTGGTAATGTTACTCTCTCCGCGGAATTGTGTTGACGTTACAGTCAACGTTTCAGCGGTGCTTAATGCAATAATTTAACCCCTGAATCTACAATAATCACATTACCTTCAACAGCACTCTGACGTAGGGCGAGCTTGGAGTGCGGTCTTAGGGTAGCATCCAAATTGTGGTCGGATTTCCTGCCGCGGGGGCTTTCACTGGAAAGTTGTTGTCATTGTTATTTTATTGAACTGAACAATGGCGGCAGTAAAAAGATTTATGCGGCTGTTGGGCGGGCGAAGAGCTTGCTGACCGGATATACTTCCAGAATCTAGGATGTATTGCAAAGTGTTTTAGTGAAAGAAAGATTCTGAGTTAGCAGCTTATGCAATAAACTCTAGCTACAAACGCGACGGGTGGTTTTGCATCAGCTGAGACACTATAGCAAAATAGAATCGTCGAGTTTTATTTTATATTTTTTTTATATTTTTTAACTTATTCTCGTTCCTTTCTTTCCAATTTCGTGCAGTTGTTGGCTGGTGCTTTATTTATGTGAATTGTGGTGTGAAGAAGTGCTCTTGATTTATCTCTCCTGTGCTCTAATCCATCCAGACCCATGCGAGTGCAGTCGAGTCCTCTTTCCCACTGTGTCTGTGACTTTATTAAATGCTCTTTTCATCTGGTTTCGCGCCTCGAGCCCAAAGCTTTGACAAATCGTCCCACAATTTTCATTCTGCTGAAACATAATGAGGTTTGACACACGTTTCTATGGGGATTATGTAATGACATTCCATTCTTCTTCTGTTAATTATAAAACTAAAGCCTAGATTGTCGTATAAACAGTGTGGTTTTATCGCCTACTTGGGAGGATTTGAGATCACAAGTGTGTTCATAAACGGGATACGCAGTCCGAATGAAAGTGGAAGCTATGCATAAAATAAATTTTACTTTTAATTTGATACAAATCCTGCTAAGGTACAAACAAGCGCTGTTCGAACAGACAGTAAGAGCATTCACTACAAAGGCAATATTGTGGACGCATAAATTAACGACTGAAACAGTATGTTCACCAGATTAGAGAAGTATAACTGGTTTATATTGTGCTGTGGAAAAAACGAATAAGCATTTAGTCCGAGTGGAGTTATATTGATATTTCTAAGTTCATGTCGTTGGTAGTTAAAAAATGCAGCATTTACAAAATATTTAAATGTCGATTTTCAAGAAGCACAACGAACGAACATTGAGGAACTTTCAACTTACTTTTCGCGCTGTAATTTCACGCATTTTTGTATCTTTCTATACACTTTTTACATTTAACGTGTTCGATGTGCCTTAACCTTGCAGTCATGCAGGCATACACTCTGTTCTGCGACGTCATCTTGCGACGGAACTAGTTTCCCCGCTACGCTATAGATGTACGTCCACTTCCTGTCTCGCACAAACCACAAACACGGGTTTATGTCCATAACTTTTATCTCAAAGTAAGTAAATATTATTTTATTTTCAAAAACAGTACCTTTTTGCAATCGAAACCACGCCAGTAAGATCTCCAAGGCGTTATTAAAATATCATGTGAAATCACGTCAAACTCTTTAAAAAACAATGTTGAGTCACAAACCTAAATATTCTACATGCTATTATGCCACGTCAGTATGAGAATTACATGCCTCAAGCTTAAAAAAAATGTTGGTTTATTATATACTGTTATGCACCTGATTTCACGACTCACTTTTGTACCCACCCGGTACTGGAATAACAAGGGCGGACATAAATCGCGGTGTGATGCATTGAGAAGGAGTCAGTCTGGTCGGGTCTCTCAGCGAGGAATCATCGTGTACGGAGCAGCTTACCACCGAGTAGGGGTCGACAACAGAGTGTACGTCGCCCTCACTACTTAATTGATCGGAACGTTCTGGAACTTTAGCCGTTTCCATTTCCCACACCACGTGACCATTTGCCGTGATTTTTGGAAACCCGGGGTGTCGTGTTGACCGGGTTTTTGGTTTTTGGTTTTTGGTTTTCCCCCTATTTTCCCCTTCGGCTCTTCAAGTATTTCTCACCGACCTCATCTCTTCGTCTTCTCGAGTTGTCACCCACCTCCGTGTGAAGCCGCGGAAGCATACGAAGATAGCCGAGAATACTATTTCCATGTTATCAATATTATTTTGTATAGATAAATCTAATTTATAATTTAGCACTAAGAAATTAATTATATTCATTTAAACTTTGAGTAATTATTTGTATATTGTTAAATGATAATTAATTAGTGTAATTGTAGTACCAAGATCGATCTTGCGCAAGGGCCAAACATAACACCATATTTTGTGTACCAGGTTTTCTTAGTTTTTCCTGTAAACTTATTATTAAAACTAAGTGGCGCCCATAACAGGTTGTTCTGGTTCAATCATTTGCATGCCTGTCCTCCCCTCCATCTATGAACCACTCCCACGCCGATTGGAAGCTAGCCTCGTGCACCACGGGCGTAGTGGCCCGTATTTTATTCTACAGAAAAAAGTATGTAGCAATACATATGCTACAGAAGTATTAATATATGACATAATATGACAAATACGTCTACCGTTTTGTTGTAAAGCCATTGAGGTACTGAGCCAAGGAGTATACTACGAAATGCTTAAAATTATATTTGAGTGGGAACAGTTAATATAGAAGAAATATATTAATTTTGTCAACATATGTGGTATATGGTAGTTTTCGTGTGCCGAGATACACGTGGTTTGGGACGACTTCCTCGAAGTGGGAGCGATTTTGTATTCCCCAATTTCTAGTCAACAATCAAATTGAACATTATATATTATTGTGTTTCTGTCGTCAGGCTTCTGCTGGTCCAATGATACATAACTGTATCCCGCACAGACATTCACTCCAACCACACTGATTCATATTACATTCTTTATTTCTAGCTGTTCTTCAGAGCAAGAATGATAATCAGCTATAACAATGAATTCACAAATAATTCATTGTTTTCTAAAATTTTTATTATTTCTGCAAACATTATTTATCCAGTTTGAAAGCAGTATCCCCAAAACCTATTTCGAATATAATTAATACTTATATTTTTGTTCCAAATGAGTAATGCGTATTTGTTGGATGAATTTTTGTATCTTGTAGCTAACGAGTTATGCTCGTATTCCGTTGTTTACGGGCTGTTTAACACCATGTTATTTATTTTTCGTGCATGATACTAGATTATATGTAACTTAAACATAATTAATTATACATTTATGACAGTTGAAATTTTGAGTTTTGAAATTTAATGGACATGTTTTTAAGAGGGCGTGTTATTTAAAAAATAAGATGCTATATCTGCGTTAATACACATCACGATTCTCCTCACAGAATATTATGAATTTTAATTTTAACAAAACCCGTTATAGTCTACAGCATTTTGCAGATAACTTTGGCAATGTTTCGAAAATTGCGAATCAACATGCAAAGTCAAGCAATGTGCAATTTGTCCACATATTGATAAGAGCGTTCCCTGTAATACCACGGAAACCACATCCCTTTGCATGGGGTAATGAGTTGCGGTCGCAACAGCAAACTAATAATGCATTGTAGATTTACATAACAGTGATTTAGCTCTGATAAATGTTAACTGAAACTAAATTATTGTGGTGATCTGTTTAACATATGTCGTCAGTTGTAACCTTGTTAGGTTCGACGGTAATCATATTGTAATAAACCATATTATCAGAACAAGTCTGGAATGTTTGGTGTGCATGTTGTGGGTGCGGGCGGAGGGGCTGCAAATGATAGTGATACTTTCATCAGGTCCTGAATACACCTATTGGGGATTGAGGTTTTGGTAATGACTTCACTACTCTAACTTTAATATCTTATTATAATGTGCATTTGCAATGAAAACTAAAATAAATTATAGTATTATTGTAGAATTTGGACTATTGTGAGTAAGATCATACAAGTCTTTGCGTTCGTTATTTTGTTTTAATATTTGTCATTTGCCGTGTTACTCTGTACTGTCATGGATGCGGTTATGCGTTGATGGATAAAACATGTAGAACATACAAGTAAAGACAGAGAATGTATGCGTGGCGTGGGATAATCTTAGGGATTATTACGGTACTAAAACAAATTAATATGATAGATATTAAATAAATGAACTTATGACGAATGCATCTCAAGGCAGTGTATCCCAAATACATAGATTTGAACTAATTAAAAATTATGTATAAAAGTTAAAACATGTTTCTTATATTTCTGATCAGATATATCCCTTTAAGCTACTTAACAAAACATTCACTTACGGTGATACCGATAGAAGTGGCTCAGCGGTAAGACGCGAGACAAATTAGGGAGGTCGCCGGTTCGATTCCGGTTACTGGCACTCCTGAATGAAGGTTTTTTTCCTCGGTTGTTAAGGGAAATGCTGGGATTGAGTCGTACTAATAATAAAAACAGTCATAAGACATTCTCTCCTAACTATTCAAAACACTCTCTTATACCTATAGTTAGTCGATTGAAGAGGGGCACATCAGGTAAAGCATAAGAGGGATTCCTACGAAACATTATTGTTGTGATGTTTTAATATCGCAAGCTCTTTTTATTAGGAAGAACCAGTATTTTTATAGTATTATTACACTTTAATAATTCCAACGTAAGCTCATTCAAGTATTAGCGATAACCAGTGTCTTTTAGTGAATTCCTATTTCTTAAAAACACGTTGATATTCTGAATTCGTATCGAAAAGCGCCTGAATAACATTGAAGAGCCGTTCGAAGGATTTAACATTGAAGTGTGTACGTTTCCTATTTGATATATGTTTTTTACGAAAACACTTTCCGACGCTTGTCAACATCTCAAGAGAGTGAAGGGCCGACTAAACAAAAAACGAAAATCGTTTGTAAGCTGAAACAGAATGTTTGCCTCTTCGTTGACGAAACTTATAGCTTAGTGTTTTGATAACATGTATTCATATATATATATATATATATATTTGGCGTTTTTGAGTTCAATTCGTGTACAATGAATAAGATAAATCAATAACATAAAATATAAATTACTAATTCAATGTTTTTATTATTTTTGACGGTTTGAACCCAAAGATGGCAAATATTAATACATATATCGTCCACGAAAGCATTCACAATTTCATATATATTCATACATGTATGCATGTATGCATGTACATATATTTAAATAGAGTAATTGTAATACAAGTTTTCCCTACTGGGTATCGAACGCAGATCCTCCGACTCAAAATATTGGTGCTTTTTCCTTTTAAGCTACTGAGGTGGCTGGAACAAACCTCTAATAAATTATTATTCATATAAATAACCCGTTTATTGTTCGATCAATCATGTGTCTCTACACTAACAAAACAAAAATAAATTTAATATAGGTTTGTTCCAGCCATCCCAGAAGAATGGACTGTAGATTTGGTGGACCTGAACATTTATTACAATTGCGACATCTTCATACATTATCTATTTAATAATAATATAATCTAAAAAAACATATTTATACATATAAATATATACATTCATTTTCAATTTAGGTTCTATTTGTACAATTTATGAGCTTACTTTTTTTTTAGTTTTATAACACGTTGTCATAATTGGTTATAATATTCATACACCAACATCCAGTTCACAATTAAAAGCATACCATAACTCGAAGATAATAAATAAAATTAACTTCTGTTTATAACTTCTTTTCGCCTGTATTGCGTGAACCATTCACCACAGCGACCTCAATCAGCCGACGAGTGGGCCGCAGCGCCTATACCTCAGTAGTACGAGCGATCGCCGTCGGGTTGTCGGCCATTACGGCGCCAGTGTAAGCTCACACTTGGTGGTCATCTAACAACGGCCTGATTGTGTAAACAACACGGTTGGAGCTGCAACAATAGCAAACAGATTAGTTTCACAAGAGCGAAGCTGGTCCTGTATACAATATTGACTCCCTGCTATACGGGGAAGTTTCATGCCTGGAGATATTTGGAATTAATTTTGTTGAGAGTTTTCTTAAGTCGTGGAGGTTTCAACATTATTCACGGCGGCATACGCTCGCTCTCATAGTTAGCAAGGAAATACCAACAATAGCCAGAGGTTTAACTGCGGTCGTGAGCCAGTTCCCATACGAACACCGAAGTTAAGCAGCATCGGGCATCGTCAGGAGGAGGGTGGGTGAACACTCTCCTCTAAAACACTGGTTACCGTTGGTTAGAGCAGATTGGAGGATTCGAAAGCTTATGTAACAGGTTAGTTCTTCTCGTCAACTGCGTCGCATTCCTGGTTAGTGGAGGAACCCATGGTCAAAGTTACACCGTTTTTCGGATGGGACGTAAAGCTTATGGTCTCCATGTTACTCTTCGATAAGAGTAGGCTACGTGTCGGTAAGAGGCTTCCGAGGCCACTTTTTCTCATCATCATTCATAATCACCCTACCCATATAGTCTATTAAACGTGCACTTGTAGGACCTCGATCCTGTTGCAAATATAGAATACATTATTTAACATAAAAAGGCCAAGTACGAATCAGTTTTAGATTATGTGTACTAAGTAATTATTTAGACATAACTACATAAACACACACCCACACACACAAAACATAAATTAAAATAAACAAAACTAAATTAACTATTAAAAAATTAAAAATTAATTGTTAAATTTAACATAAATTTATATTTGTTTTGTCCATAAGTTAAAAGGGTAGCTATTTTCTTAGTAAAACATGTTAAAATAATCTTAAATGTAACATTGTTTAGTTTTAGAAACTAAGACTAATATTATATTATACCTTATATAATTAGTATAAGACGTAAGGTAGGTTGTAAGAAGAGTAAACGTCCTACAAAGTTCCTCTACACTGGTCGTAACAGGCTGTCGATTTCAAATTTTATTTGGAATATTCTTCGCCAGTCTCGGGTAAAACTTTATCTCTTACTTTGAGCATCAGTATCTATCTGCCTTAGATGAAGAGAGTAATGGACTATCTACAGAGAACATGATCTACTTATTCAAGTTTTGTAATTAGATACGGAAATCTGGATTTTCACAAAATATATTTTAAAAGAAATGTATGTTCCTTTTTGGACTAGATTTTAAACTTGTTACAGGAGTGGCTTAGTCACTTAGCAGAGTCTAGAATCTAGATTTCGCTTGGATGTGACGTAGTCAGATTGGTAGCAGTCCACTGGTAGATGCATTTCATATCGTATTCGTACCACACTCACATAACGTCATAATGAATATTATTAGGGAAATGGTCTAAATATAATGCATACTGTAATCTTAATGAATCACTCCCACATTCAATGAATAGTTTTGAATTTCAATTAAAACACTTAATATTGTTCGTTGAAATGGAATAGCATATAAAGCAATAAGCAAATGTAGTAATACTTGCATTTAAATTGCCACCACCATCGAAAGCAACTATTATAATTAGTTTTGCTCTTAATCTACTCATACTAGAAGACTTAATGATGTTATTATTTCGTTAATGAGTTATAAAATAAGCTTGTTAGATTGTTCATCACGAGTATGGATTTTCGATTCATGTTTCACTTCATCAACCTCGGTCGTAATTACGAGTTTAAACCACTTTGCTCTAATGATAAATCTAACAAAACATTCTGCTAGAGAAATGTTAGAAACTTTTATTAACAAAATAGAGTGAATATTAAAGTGCTTTTTTTATTTTGAATAATTGTAGACACAAATACTTCTTCAATGAAAACCCATTATAACCCATTAGGTATATTTCCGGTCTAAATAAAGATATTTACTGCTCTCGATGTTTTACTCGAAACAACGATTTTCCGCAGAAAGCTCTAGAGTACTCACACATTTCACGTTTCCTCAGTATCGGCGAGAAACTAATTACTTTTAAATTAGGTTAGATATGTAAATTCAGAAGGGTTTCTTAAGACAGGATTTATAAGGGCTTAACCTCCTTATATTCTTATGATCGAGAAAAAGGATTATACCCGGTGCTGCACTAGAGGTCCCAACCTTACTCATTAGAATCTCTTTTACTCCATTACTGGCTCACTTACATGGGTTTATCTCAATATACTGCATCGCACCGGGAACATGTCCTTATTTTGACGTTATAGTCACACCAAGTGTTCGGTTAGGAAAATTAACAAACATGTAAATGAAGAGTGTTTCATATTGTTGTTAATTGTTGGGCTCAAGCTAAAACATAAGGCAATTAATACATTTTCCCAAATCACAATTTCAAATTTGTTTATCATTTTCTGATCGTCAAGTTTTCTTTTGTTTCTTATACTATCACTACGTTTCAGTCCTATATTTACGAATCTATGAAATAAATCCAGGAGGGCTGCATAGCTATTGAGCGAAAATTTAAGTGCGCGAAAGTTCTAGTTAGCGAAATTCGCGCACCCGATCATTCGCGCAATAGAACTTTCGCTCACTAGAGTATTCGCGCATTAGAAGATTCGCTAACTAGATATTTCGCGCACTAGACTTTTCGCGCACTTAAGGTTTCGCTTACTGGAAATTTCGCGCAATAGGCTATTCGCGCACTAGAGTTTTCGCGGACTAGAGTTTTCGCGCAACAGATTTTTCGCGCATTAAGGTGTTCGCGGACTAGACTCTTCGCGCACCTAAGGTTTCGCTTACTAGAAATTTCGCGCAATAGGCTATTCGCGCACTAGAGTTTTCGCGGACTAGAGTTTTCGCGCAATAGAACTTTCGCGCATTAGAGTTTTCTTTGCATTAAGGCGCAGCAGGATATCTGCGGTCAGGTATACTGTGTATATTGTCGGACCTGAAAACGTTCGACTCAGACCGCCTGCCAAGAATATTGATGTGCCGTTCTTGCGCTTAACCTACCGTGCCGCCAAGGGTCACCCCCCCTTCCCCCCCCCCCTCACCAACGCCCCGTCATCATCACCGATTGCGAGCGGTTGCTTGTTAATGTTACCTGTTTGCGTATATATATCACGTATTATACATTTTGTGCTGTCAGGTGGTCCACTCCTGATAACGTCAAATGACGTTGTCACTCAATCACAATTGACACAAGTATTATTTAGATGTGGAGAAAAAAGATATCTCAATCTCCCAGTATTTTAGTTTTCACCGTAACTTTACTAGGTAGTAATAAGTATTCTTATACTGATGTAGGTTAACAATACAGTGATTTATTTACAATGATGTCTCCACACAAGCAGCATGTTCACGTTATCACACCCAATTGGTTTACACATTTTATTTTATTTATTTATTTAATGTCTATTCTATTCAGTAATATTAAAAGTAATATTCGTGTATTCCAGGTTCTTATTGCTTCACGTATTATTAATGGTAATAAATCAAGATAAACGACACATACAAAAACTCTAGTTGCATTAGACTATTCGCGGACTAGTGTTTTCGCGCACTAGAGCTTTCGCGCAATAGACGATTCGCGTACTTAAATTTTCGCTCAATAGATATGTTCCCATCCAGGAGTATCTATCGAATTGTTAAAAGAAAAATATGTATTTTTCCTATTTTGGGGTAGTGGGTAGGCAGAGCCTCTGTTAGTTTGATTCTTTTCCAATTTTTTGTTTGCATGATTTGTACAATACACAATAAGCGTACATTTGCATTTGTAAAGACAGATTGGTTGAGTTATTCAGGTTTTATAATACATAGGTTTCAGTGATTTGCTAAACTTTTTTTTTTAATAATCCGTTTCACCCATTGAAAGCTGTCATAGTTATCAACGTACTAGTACGTATCTTTATCTTGAATATGTATTTACGGAAAAATAACTGTGCTTTAGCGCACACGTCACATACTTGCTATTACCTCATTTTCAACTTTTAAGTAAATCAAAAACAGAAACATTCATCTATTTCTGATACGAAGCGTTATCAAACAACGACGCAAATAGAGGATCGCTTACTACGAACCAAAACCTGCATCGACAACAGAACCATTAGAAGAACCGTCTATGAAAAATGTCCCAAGGCGATAAATTGCGCTTTGAAAGGATCCAGCGCGGCTCAAAACAAACGCCACCAGCTAGCTAGGGTCGTAGTTATTGCTGTCACTTACAGGACAAATCCATTCTGGGTCATAAAGACAGGGAGCTTGCTAGAGAAGTGGGTCAAAGAGATGTAGCTTTGTGCTTGATAAACGTGGTACATGAAACTGGCTGTTTCACTCTCAAAGGATATTTTTTTTAAAGGACTGCAATCATGGCAATATTCTTTAATGAGGATGGAAATCGTGCGGTATGAAGTTTTGTTAGGTCGTGAATCCGCGTGGATTCGTTTGAAGTAGTGTTCTGTGTTATTTCCTCGTTTTTGTCAATCTCATCATTTCTACATGTTATTACACAATACACATTACCCTTGCTAATCTGTAACATGTATATTGTAATATTGCATCTACAGTTTCTCTCTCACTTGCTCTTCATTTATATTCTTTATTATTCCTTTTGTGCCTCAAAGTGTGTCTGAATGATCTTTATGATCTCCCCAGTTTTGTTAAGCATTTCCATAAAAGCCCTCTTCCTTCGTTTGCTTTTTAAAAAGAATCTTCCAAATTAGCGGAATTAAATATCTTACCTATTTTGCATTTGTGATGAGGCATTTTATTTTGTCGGTGCGTTTGAGCATCTAAAACTAAATTTACTTTAAAATAAGTAAATATATTTACGTCAATCTACAATCCGTCCAGTAACGAATATGTCACTTTTAACGCGATCCGATAAGTATTGGTATATATTACATAAATCTAAGCTATGCTCAATTATTCATGTATTGAATAATAGCAGAAATTATAACACCTTTGGCAGCAAAACTTGTTGAATCTATGCATCTTCTTCTATTCTGTTGTTGATTTTTCTTCTTAAATAAATATATGGACATTCATATGTATTAGCAAGGGTGGTAGCTTGAGAAATTTTGGTCAGAATATTCATGGACGTGATCATGCTCGCTTATCTATATCAATAACATACTATTTTTCTTACCGCTTCATTTATTGGGCATTGTTATTCCATGTATAAAGGGTGTTTTGGTGTGCTTCTGATTTTAGAGAAATTTGTTTAGTTTTAAACCCACAAAACGAAGTTTGTGTCCCAAGACAATCAGCCTACGTAATTACTAACCAGATGCAAAAGCGTTGTGAAGAATACGGAATTGTGTAAAACTTTGAATACTTATAAACTACCTTGATCAGGGTAAATGAGATGCAATGTTTTGGCATTACAGCCTACGTCATTAAAATAACTATTGATTTATCAAGAGTTGTAGTTTGGAAGAAAAGCAAAACTTATCATCAAGTTAACGATGCCATGCAAATAATGATGAAGAAATCAGGAACTTTAAACCATCTCATTTTTGAGTTCCATGGTAAAAGCTTCTTGTCTTGCAAAATGTAGAGGCTTACATCAAAGGTTTTCTACCAGTTAGAACATCTAATCATGTGAACAATTTAGTTCCTCAGAGAAAACATAATATACTTTTGGATTCATTTATTTTAAAAGTGGTTTACAACACTAGATTTTGCAACCTTTTCGGACCTCGGTTCACTTAAGGCGAAATATTTACTTCGTTAATGATGTTTATAGTTTGAATGAGGTTAAGTGCGTGGCGTATTTGCAACTAATATAGTTTCAACTAACATCCACAACATATGCGGGACTCAAACGTTGAAATCAGTATGAACGATATGAGAGTCCACTTTGTAGTGGCATTCGATAACCGTACGGTATATTCTAGTTTAATTTGTGTCATCTGTAATCATTAAGTGGTAAACTATTTGGAATGTTTTTAAATATGTAGTAACAAGCTATCCTAAAAATGTATTCAAGGGTTTGCACACACAAACTTGTATTTCTTATACAATTTGTGCTTTCAATATTTATTTTTAGGAAATAAACTACACTTGTTTCACGAAAACCTTGTTATTATATTTGTAACACTGTAGTTATATTTTAGTTATGTGACTCAATAGGTTAACAGAGTAGGTTAATATAATAAATCTTAATTATAGTAGGTTAAAATAGGTTAAAATTTTAGGTACTTTAGGTGCTTTAGGTAGTTTATATTTAGGTACTGTATGCGATGATTGATATGTGATATTATTAATAATATAAACACAATGTAAAATAAAATACATACATGTTACTTAATTGTACACACTCGGTTTTAAATGACCTGATTTAAGTGGGGAACGTTCATTAGGTATATTATTTATTATGTGCTTCGACATGCGACATTTTCACATGTCATAGCGAAATAAATAGGTAATACCAATTAAATAACAATTAATTTTTATACTTTTTTTGGTATTATAATTGTTATTTTGTGTATAGTGGTGTTGAATTGTTGTGTTACATTTTGCTATTTTTGTGGTCAGCGTTTCCTTAATAATACTTTAAAGTTTTATTATAATAATGGTTTTTGGGGTCTTACGTCCCAATCTTTGCAACGAGGATAATCGAGAAGATGCGTGGGTGATTATGAGGATTAAAAAACGCCACATGACATCCATGTCTAAGCCAGGATTCGAACCTGGAACGCAGGTACTGTGGTATAGACCATCGCCTAATCGACCTCGGTCAACTGCGCCGGCATAAAATTGTATTTATTATCCTCCTTTATAACACACTTCATAACTGAACAGGATATAACTTATGTATATAAATGAAAATGAATAAATTTAATTATGTCTTTTACAGTCAGTCAACGGATTGTGTTTTCTTGTGGGCACCATCGTAAAAGCAACAGTTCCTCTCATGCTTATTAACTAGCGCTTTTCACGTTCAAATGTTTCCTCTCTGCATAATATGCATTGTGTTCAACTTCTCGATGTTAACCGTCGCTAGAGGCCATTTTAACTCTCGTTTACCTTTATCTAGCCAACTTTTAGGTAGAGTTTTATGACTCATTTCACTTTGATCTCCACACAGCTTCAAGGTCTTGCGCAGCTTTTGACGTCTGTTGCGAGCAGCGTTTTATGACCGATAAAAAGCTGCCAGCACGAGAACTATGCGTTCTCAAAGCAAGCGCTCGCTACTCCCCGTGTGTCGAGGCCGTTGTCAAAGGGATTTCTCAGAGGCTTTAAATCACTGTGAATAAACGGACGTAATATGGATTAACACTTATTTACAAGTTGGTTTACAGCTCCACTCTCAGGGATATTATTTCGCCGTTATTCGTCAGCCTGTCAGCTAACTTGCTACAGTGTGTAAAAAGTAAATACAAAGTTATTTATTAACTTTTAATGTGCTCAACGTTTTGCTGATATCAATATGTGTGTATTATTAAAGTGACTTTAATTCACTATTAAAGGAACACAAACCTTTACTTATAATTGAAAAGTAATCATTTATCAATACGTGTATAGCCTACATATTGCCTTACAGTACCTAAAACAAAATTCAAAAGTTTTCTTATCTGATATAAGTAAAATGCAAAGAAAAAGATTCAAAATGGGTTTTTATTTAAAAAAACAAATGTCTGCTTGAACTTTGCCACTTTTCACGCCTAGTTAATTATGAGAGAATTTTAAATACATGTTCATATCTTCGTGCATGATTTATTAAGTTATGTTATGGTGAATGTTTAAATGCAGGACAAAACAACAAAGGTTTGAATCCTATATGAAGCATGGGCTTGACAGAGACACACATAAAAACCTATACTCTGTGTTAACATTAAAATTGCTAAATCATCATAGTAATATTTTAATTTACAGTACGTACTAAATGCAGTTGTGACTTTTATGACATAATACAATAAAAAAACACATTTTTCCAAACATCAGTTCATGTGTAAAGTTTACAAAAGTACACTGAAATGTGTCATTTAGAAACGTAGTTAATATATATACCTCAAAGAGTAAACGTTCTCTTTGAATATGAAAACTCTAGGGCTAGGTGACTTATTAATTTCACCCAAGAAATGTAAAGATAAATGGTGCTGCTGATGCTCCACCACACACCAACTGTAAGTTTCTGTTTCGTACAGATAGTACTATTGTGGAAATGATGGTGATGAGTGATGAATATTTACCATGTAAAAACAATTGCTATAGTTTAAAACCATTCCTTTGAAAGTGCAAGATTTTAACAACAACCTGTCTCGAGACAGATTGTTTACATAAGCGAGTCTATATTTACTCTACCTTCTTATTAATTAATTAATTGTTACTTACGCAATGTACAAAATAATTTAATTTCGTATTTTCTCGAGAGCCCGTTCAGAATTAAGAGGCTTACAGACCCAACATTTAGTCAAGCAATTAAATTGAAAAGCTTGTAACACACAACTGAAACAATTATAGAATACAGATTTATTTACGAATTCTGCTGAACGAGAAGACCATTCAAACGTATATACTATGCGTGTTAGCATCTCATATAAACACATGGAAGCGTCTGCTTTCTAATGTTAAAACAATGTTGACCAGACCAGTACTTAAATACACTTCCAATCATTTCGGATGTAGATACTCCGTATGTATTAGCATGAGAGTGGGTTACTATCCGAAATATTACCAACCTATATAACAACTATTTCTGGTCAGAGTTTCGAAAATATTGAATCATTATTTCAAGTCAATAAGTTAAGGTATTTTATATGGCGTTATCATTTTTGTGTGTTTTAGATAGCTCTAACTATTGTTTTTCCCTTTTAAATACCGCATATAATCAGTTTCGTCATTTCTACGGTTAGTATTAGGGCCTATCAAGATTTCAAAGCCGCAGTATTAATTTGTACAATTGTATCTACTCGCTGAAAATAATAATTGTATTTTCGATCGTTCAAAAAATATTCTTTCTTTACCGCACATAATCTAACAAACACGGCAATATAACGACAAGAGGCGCAAAACATGCGATTGCATGTTGTCACGCTGACAAAGACGCGGTACACAACGGCAACACTGCATTTGTTTTATATTCTAGTACTATTGTTAGGGCCAGTCTTACAATCTCCTAATAAGAAATTTATTTGTAGCAATTAAGCCATTTGGAGGATTTCAAGGGTTTTGATTGGTCGTCGCCATGGAGAAAACAAGCTATTCGACGAATAAGTAGTTATTGGGACATTGCAAGACTGGACCTTCATCTTTTTTTCGGACACGGTAAAATGAAAGTTATGAAGTAAAGTACGTGTCTTGGCAACCGTACCCAATGTCCCTCATTCATCAAAATTCATCAAAAGTAATAACACTTTGAAATATCAACCCGTTTTGCGCCTCGATCTGGTAAGAATGTCGAGATTTCTTTAAATTTTTTTTTGTTATTTATTTATAATTATCCAATGATTCCATAAAATACATTTCAAATAATGATTACAGTATTTGTTACATCGATGTATACCTATACTGACAAAAGTTAAAATACATTCTTCTAGACACATTTCAAACCTCGTATGCAGCGAGTGAGATTTCGGCGGGGTGTATTAGCAGTGTTTTCAAACTACACAACTTGGCACAGTTTTGATGATACACTCATAATTCGTGACCATCCGTACATTGTAAACAAAAAATTCCATTATGCATATTGTACTGTTTTCCATTGGCAGGCCTAGCTATTCTATTCATAATGTGTGCAAGTTTTTAATGCACTTAAAGAAAATCCTTGCAGGGATTGTTGGATTAAATATCCAACATATGTCGTTTTGGCAACGGAACGTGTAATTTTACTTGAAGCATTGTACGCAAAACTATGAAATGTAATTTGCATAACGATCTAAAGAAACAAATTCAATAAAGTGTACATCAATAAACAGAGTCATTAGTTTTATGTTATGTTTAAGTATGTTAGACAGTGAGAAGGGAAACTTTCATAAAAATGTAAGCCAATATTTATTTTGTAAAGATAAATTAAAAACTATAAATCGATAGATTAATAATTTTGTATTCGTTCTCTACAGTGAAGTATTGTTACAATATCAACAACAACAACAATAATATCGAGTCCAGATCCATCATCCGCTCAACGTTTTGAATAGACGTATACCAACAAAATGTTCACAACATTTTCATTTTGTATTCATTCAAAAATAATATTTTTAAATTCTCATATAAATTTAATAATTCATCGTATTTTTAGTGATGAACTGTAACAGTCTAGCAGGTATTTTTGGCCACTCGTCAGAAGATAGTCGACAAGAAACGTCGTTTAATACACCCCGGATGATGGCTGATACATCCCCGCCGAAACGTCGAAAGATTTGGGGTAAGTTAAAACCATATGATCTCTGTGTATCGTGTTAAACTTCCCTTCAAAATATTAATTATAAACATTGGTAGTGGTAATTAATATTGGTAATATTGGTATACAACTTCGAAGCCACACGTATATAGTGATAGTGGCTTCACTGAGAAAGCATTAAATAATTTGAAGGTTGGTTATTCTTATCCCCTTGACGTATGGTGTGGATCAGCATTACTACAATCATATGAAACAAAAAATTAAATACAATTAAAATACAATATAAAATACAAAACATATAAGATATTAACAAATTCAAAAAAACAAATATTATGTTTACTAAAATTGAATCATTAGCAATTTTGTGACATGAAAGCTCAACTGGTTAATCTGTTATTTTTGTTGCGGGCTACTGATGTTCTATTACAAGTGTGCTTTAGAGATATATAGTAAGAAATTACTATTCAAAACTGTGCAAATGTATTCAAAAAGGTAACAGATTATGTAATAATTTAGTAGAACCTTCCGGAGATTTCAGCATGAAACTTCAGTTATGTTTATGAAATAAGATAAATAAAATTAATCCGTTTAGGTATTTAACCAACGAGCAGGTATTAAGTAGTAAATATACAAACGCTTTTGTTCACAACGAATTTACAAACATGATAAAGTTCTGTATAATATAAAGACCGCTGTTAACCTATAAGCTCGTCACGAGAACTCAAGATTAAAAATGTGTGCCCGTGGCTTTTACGTGAAGATTACGAGCTTAACTTTAATTGGAAGTTGGTTTTCTGATTTGACTCGTTCGTTGGTAAGCTCTTCCCGTTGCACAATTCTATTTGCAGCCGGATTACCCAGTATGGGTAACAACCTGCACTAGACTTGACGTAGGATACAATCTACTACCAAACCTAATAACGTCGACTGTCCTTATTTGAGTTTTGAACTAAAATTTAGTGCGTTCTCGCATTTGTGGCCGCTTTGAAGGGGGGGGGGGGGGGGGTCCGTTGGGTCACCGAGTCATCTCCTTTTGAAGACGACGCACCTGTGCTCAGGGCGTCTCTTTGAAGAGCTCACCGGATGCCTAACGGTGGGTTGGTGATCATTTACGAAATACGCAATGCTAGTTTGATGTATTTAAATATGCATTACGTTCCACTAGTCTGGTGATATGCTACAGTTAGTAATTCATGACCAATTTGAAATTTTATAATGAAACTTTAAAATAAATTTTAAAATATAACACAAGAAATCGAAAAAACTTTCAAAACTTGTGAAAGTATATAAAAAGTTGACGTCACAGTTTGTTATTAATTAATTTGAAATTTTTTGTGAAAGTTAAAAAAATAAAACACAAAAAATCTTAAAAACTTTTGAAAAATTGTCTGGTTTTTGCTATTTACAGTTTTCACTTGAAGACACAGCGGCCAATTGGTATAATATATATTAAGCATAATCTAGAAGATACGCGCGTACGGTTTTTAAATTAAGCTCCCCCCGAAACATACAAAGACTTCAAACAATCAGTATTACATGACCATTGAGGTTGACAAAAATATCCTCTCTTTTGACAAAGTGCGATAATGAGAGACCTAGCGCATCAATATTGAGGATCATTAACATTCTCCCGCCTTTAACTTGATACAAATAGGTGGCTTTAGTTTATTCATCTCTGACCTCGCTGTGTGTTGACAATAACTCATAAATCATTGTTATATGAATCGAATTTAGTTCAACTGAAGAGTAACTCTGTCTGACCACCAATTATGACATATCACTAAAATAACAAACGCGAAGGTTATGATGAATGGCAAAAGTTGTAGAGTAGTTGAACAATGTATTGATTGATAACAGTGGAAATGTTGCAACACTGTTACTGTTACGAATTGTAAGACAAACTCTCGTACAGCTCATACCCAAGGACAGACGGGGTCACCACGCCGATAAATAACACAGTAATACCTGCGTAATTAACTTTCCTCGTAGCCTCCTGCTATATGATATCGGACCTATAGAAACACACCAATAAGGTCTCCTCCCAATCAAAGTTTAAGTCGAGGCCTCAAGATTTTAATGTTTCAAATTAAACATTCAGTCAATCAATATATATTTTTTAATACGTCAGTTTAAAACAAAACTTAGGAATGTCAGCACTTACAGTACGCAAAGTTCACAGTACATAAACATTGAAATATGGATAATCAATGAAGAGGATCATATATAGAAAATACGAATTAATTTTATTCAAAAGAAAAGAACATTTTACATGTTTAGTTAATTAAATTGAAGCAAGTTTTCAATATTTTAGAAATCTTGGACATGTTTAAACTACCTTCCCAGTAACAGCCATTTACGAGAAAATTTACGCATTAATAATGTGTTTATAATTTAATTTATAAAATAATTACAATATTCTGTACACACATTACATTTAAATAAGGTTTACACGGAAAAAGGTGTTTTTATTCAGGATCGGAATCTATGCAATGGTGTTACTATTTTCATTTTTTAATAACGGATATTAAATTTTTACAAATAATGTACTTTTAAATACAAGCATTAGATATGTGTGGAATTGTCAACACTAAAAATATGTCTCGGAAGCTTATATATTCGAACTACTTTGCATATTACTTGTCTCATTCTAAGCAGAATGCAGCACAACGAACATTTATAACAACTAGATAACTTACTATGCATATAAAACATCGTGAAGGTAGAATATATCAATTTGAAGTAAGTATAAATATTTTAAGTATCATACGTTGTACTTCGTTTTATTTACGAAATATTGCAAACATTAATTGCTTAGAAAGAAAACTAGATCAAGATTTAGCTTCAAACATGTTTTATGAAATATATTAATTATAAAACTTACGGTTTAGAGACAAAATCCACAAATCCCCATTTCAGAACGCTGCAGCTTGGTAATAATAATCTCGTTTATCTAACGAACCATCACCAACAAAAAATATAAATTAAGTGGATATCCGTAGAAGAGTCAAAAGAAGAAGATGATATTCACCGGTTTTCGCCCGAAATTGTATTACTGCCTGCGCGTAGTTTGCTAAATCTTTTTAAAACTTAATGACGCTTGATAAATAAATGCAATTCGAGTTTAATGACTCCTGAAATAATGGACTGTTTTTAACAACAGGTTCGTTTCATGTACTGACAAGCTGTTCACTATAGACTTCTACGCAAGAAAGAAAACTCGACTGAGAATCTTATTTCACGTTTACAAAAACAAATTGTCTGAGAATTCAAATATGCTCTTGTACATATCTAAGACGTTCTGTTTTTCAATCGTGTTTGTCTATTTTTATATATCTCAAAGTCTACAGTAAGTATTGTTTAACTTTTATAAATCGTGATATTTTTCTACGTCGTATCCGGCACTTTAAGTAAGTGATTTATCACAAGGCTTTTAAAACCTTTGCACAACACAATATCAAAGTCATATTAAAGTAAACCTTCTCAGAAACAGACAATCTTTAATAAAATATCGTGTAAAATTGCTTATGTATAAAAACCCGTTAAAGTAAAAGTAACATTTATGTATAGGCCTACGTAAAATTAACGAAAGTGAAACGAACATACTAGAAATTTCACTTCGTACTAATTTTCAAGTATTTACTTTCCTTAAGTTGTGCCAACATTTTACTACATTAATATAGAAACTTAATCGTCAATAAAACAAGACTCATCCCATTAGTGTATGTAAATGCGTAAATGGATATGTTACACACACTACGTGCTCGCTAGGATATACCATACAAAATATAATTATTAAGTGAAAAATATTTTTCGATAGAGGATAGACATTGTACTCAAATAGCAGAGTGGATACATATTAATTTTCGTTCGATTATCACTCGGTCACAGATTCTTGTTCTGCGATAGAATGTTTCCCCTTGTGGTGATACATTTCTTCAATGATTCCTCAGTCACCCTCATACATGTACTCGGCAAATCCACCAATAACATATAACTATTTACATTTACATTTACACTCTTTACATACATGTACCCGGCACCTCCACCAATAACATACAACTATTTAAATTTCATTTACACTCTTTAAATACATGTACTCGGCACCTCCACCAATAAAATATAACTTATTTACATTTTCATTTACACTCTTTACATATATGTAGTCGGCACCTCCACCAATAACATATAACTATTCACATTTACACTCACATTTACATTCACAATTACATTATATTAACATTTACATTCTACTTGTATTTATATTAACATATACATTTACATTCACATTTACACAGAAATAAGAGAAATAATTAATTTGCACGATTGTAAATAAGTAACAATATTTTATTTCAAAGACCGTAAATGTAAAAACTTGAAGCAACCCGTTTTATCATCTATTTTGCTTATGCTATCATTCATAAAGCCCAGGCAGCCTGGTAAGTAGGGTCATGAATGGCGATATTATTTTAACTACTTAAAATAACTACAAATGTTCTTCTATAAACACAATTTTAGCACAAAGTAACATAGGATATAATGGTGTATACATTGACATAGATGCCCGCAAGCGTGTTCGCAAAAAATGTAAAAATAAGAAAATGAAATGAATACACTTCATTGTTGCCGATACAAATTTATCGAGGTTAGAAATATAGTCAAGAATATTGTGAATTCAGTAGCTCTCTTATTACATACGTAACATCAGCACCACAGCGTTGTACAAAGTCAGATAAGATACATTTGTAAGAACTGAAATGATGATGAGAGTCCATCTAATCTAGTGACGTCAATTTGCCTTTGAAGAGAACATCCTTTGTTCCATTCTGTTAAAACTTTTTATAATTCTTCATTTGTGAGTCCCTCCCGCGTTGGTTGGTAAGGTTTACTTTGATATCGGTCAGTGCGCGGTTTCTATTGCCAAGCGAAGTTAGTTGTTGAAGCTGCTTTTGAATTGAGATTGCTCAGGTCTGCAAATACAACTTCAACATTTGCGATTACGTTTGATCTTGTGCTAGATGTACGTCAGCTGGTCATGGGTGGAGCAACAGTATGGTAAACGGAGCTTTGGTACAAAGTGTCCTGTACAACTCATATAAAAACAAAACATGTAACAACATTTCCATTTAATTTTCATTTCCTTTATATACATTACATGTAGGCTTTTCATTTTACGGTTAAATAGTACTGAATTTAATTAATAACAGCTATAATATAACAAACACGCGTATTTTGAAAGTATTAATTTTATATGGTTAATTGAAAATGTTTGAGACAAATAAATGTGTATTAAAATATTAAAATCATAAATATATTGTTTTTAACTGCAAAAAGTATGGCAAGTAATTGAGTTAACAATTCCTGTTATGTGAGCTTTGTACGTCCATAAGTGTAGTAAATTGATATAAAAACGTATAATCCAAGAAAGATGAATGATCACTGATAAAATTATTACACTATTAGAAATCGAAATTCCGGCGGTGTAACCAACAATTTTAGTATCAAACAAATGCGTACCTCAATCATTTGGCGTACATTTAATAACCAGGTCTCTTTCCAAATAAAGCGATTTTTAAAAGATTCTGATATTTGATAGATAATGATTTGTTGCATTTATATCAGTAACATTATTGCGTTTTTAATGAATGTACATGATTTAAAAGAAGAATTTAATACGAATTACCATTCTTAATAAATTATCAGTCAATGTAGTTACTCGATTTGTGTACGATGCATTTAAACCTTTTTAAGAATTGACCTTGAACCCTTAGATAGAATTAATCACTGGTATCTAGATCTTCAATGACAACAATTCACAACAGTGAAAAGTTCCCTTTAACAATTAAACATAACATCTTAATTGTAAATTTTGAGCATTGTTGTCATTGACCATCTATCAAGGACCCTTTTAGATAGAAGTTATCACGGCCTTCTAAATCAATTCTGAAAATCTTTTATTTAACCAAAACCTTTTTGCATGTATAAAATAAACTTCTGAAATAAATCTTGTGCAAAATAGTTGATTCAATATTCTGATATATATATTTCAGTACGATAAAAAAGGAAGACATAAGTTGAACATACCTTCAAATTTAGATGTTTTCATTAATATTAAAATATGTTTAGTAACCGCATTGCTCACCAAAAGAAACTATCTAAAATATATATTTTTTTACATTGTGAGTATATACTTAAACGTTGATGGTGTACACTTCTGTGATCAAGTCGTATTAGAAGGTGAATATACAATTTCGATGTTTTGTATTACTTTCTTTAATAAAAACTACCGAAGCAAAAATACTAACTGATCTGAATTAAATTACTAAAGTTAAAGAAAGTAAATTTTTCTTTACTTAAATCACGATGTTTTTAGCATCTAGACAGCCCGATTTTAGAAATAAAGCTTGAACAAAGTTTTGAACATTTCAATTAAGTTACATTTTTAAAAAACGTTCTGTAAAACGTGTGCCCATGTATCTGAAGGTATTCCAACGGCTTCACATTTACATTCAAATACTCATATATAAACAATTATATTTGGAGATAGTAATTGTAACTTGTAACATGTTTAATAAATACAACTTTGAGAATGAATCATGTATCACCCCACAACGACATGAAACAACGTCAAACTCGTCCAGTGCATGCTCAAAAATTTTGCAAAGTCGTTAGATATTATTAATTATATGTCTATATATATATATTTTTTTTTTTAGTTTTAGATTCTCACGGCTATATGTTAAATAATTTTTTTGGGGTATTATCACGTGAGTTATAGAATGAGGGTTCTGACTTACCCCCTCCATCCCGACGTTTCGATGTGATATCACACATCCTCTTCAGGGGTTCCACCGAGTCTACCTATCTCCGCTCGGCCGGTCGAATCTCCACTGCTGTAGACTTTGTGGTCTGGTGTGGATGCTGACGAAATTATTTAATATATATACATATATATATATGTGTGTGTGTGTGTGTGTATAGATTTTAATTGTAAATCATTCTTCTTGCTTAGTACGGGCTTACCAATACCTAACATCTAATGGAAAATATATCTGATATGTTTTACCTATTCAAAGTGTAATTTTTGTAGCCAGGAGATTGACGAATACATTGTCTTCCTGCTCACAATCACAGCTTCACCATAACATTGCTCTTGACGATTTATCATTCTCCCATTTAGCTTCAACTTCACTTCCTGAATTATGTTCATGTCGCTCTACTCAGTAAATTATCATATTTTATATCCACACACTTCTAAAGCTTGTCTGAACTGGGTCATTTCTTTTCCAATGATTGCCAGAATCAATTTCAGAGCAGTTTTCAGCTTTCAGCGCCAAGTAATCAAATCGATCTGCACATTACATTATCGTTGAAACCTATTGGTTAAGACGCAATATTAGTTACCAACGTTTGATAGTCATACACTTTATGAAAAAATTAATGCAGTTTTATACAATTAATGCAATTTATTAATGCAGATCCCAGTACTTCGTTCACTGCATGCGAGACTGTTCATCTCCAAATGTCACTTCGTCATAAAAGTTAATACTGTACTTATGCTAATGTTTGCCAAAGATTAAATATTGCATTAAAAAGTCATTATTTAAGTTGTAAAATGTTGTAACACACGAATTAATAATTGCGTTGCTGCTTGCAAGAATACTTGAACGTTTGACAATCAACTAATAACCATATAAGTAATATGCAAATCATGATGATGCTATTCATTGGATAAGAGTTTGTAACTTTCTTTAGATATATCTATGTATTTATTGAATTATTATAACCATACACATTTTTATAACTGTGCTTCATGCTTGCAAGCAAACGTTAACGCTTGACAAGGAATCAAATTTTAGTAATATCTATATCAAAGAGATGCCATTTATTGGATTAATGTACATTTTGTTTATTTCATGTTTTTGTATATTTTTTTGTATAAGGTTTTAAAGGAAGTATTACTTCAAGAGCTTAACGCACTCTATCGTAGACTTCGGGCACCGACCTGCGTATTGAATACCCTACCCTCCCGTGGACACATTTGAAACTAAAGAGTATCACTCTTATACCACAGATGGCACTTCTGTCGGAAAACACACACAACTCTAGTTGTGGTCTGGGCTCGGCCGCCATTTCTGTTCTAACGACGCCGCCGCCGACTGAGCCGATAAAGACGTTGGGACTGGTCTAAGCGGCCACGTCGGTGTTAGTTCTCACACCGGCCGGTAGATGGCACGAGATGCCGAACTATTGTTGAACGAGAGCGACTCGCGCGCTCCTGGTGGCACTGACGGAACTAACCGGCCTCGTGGTCGCTCCACGTGGTGATGTTATTTACTCTAAGTTTACAAAGAGAATCATTTGATAAGCTGCCACTTTCCGTTGCGTAATAAACAGCTATACGGCACTACAACAGCAAAATGAAGTGATGTGTTGTTTAGCTGTCAATATAACAGTTTCAAAATACCAATATATATATATGGCAGAAGTTTTTTAACTTCTAATATGGATTCAATTCCATTACTTCTTGGCTTAGGAATAAGTAAACGGTGACTTTGGAGCCGTCCTAGCAACGAAGCACTCAATAAATTCAAAGTTGTTCTGAATCGGCCTTGTTGATTCTGGCATTTGTCCGCAGGTGTTCGCACTGTCCAATCACTGATTCATATGTTTCGTATTTGAAATATCAATCTTTGATTGGTTATCGCTCACTCGTCGATGGTGTTCGAAGCCTACAGGGTTGGTTTAGTCACTTTCAATTAAAGTCCCCCACTGCAAATCAGTTCAGTTACTGAGTGGGTAGACTCTAAATGTGAATTTATTTATTTATTTATTTTATTTATTGATCTAGGACTCTCTTATAGAGTTTATCACTTTCCCATAACTTCAGTGATAACAATGAACAATAATAAAGACTGGTTTTCAAATGTTATGTCAAGGTTCCTTTTTCATTGTTGTGCATTATTGTCATTGAAGATTTAGAGAACCGTGATTATTTGATTCAAGACATATATTACCCAATTTAGATGGTTCAATGTTCTGTTCAAGTTTACTTGAATTTAAGGACGAAAGCAACTCATAGCAAGAGGAGTATTACTGTACATTATTATCGAGGTGTGTTTTAATACTTGTTTGTCCTTGAATTCAAAGAAACTTGGACGGAATATTGAACCGTAACAGTCCCAGTTCAATAATTTTGAAAATGGTCTATTGTTGAATATTTGAATTTTTGAGCCGTAGTTGAGCCTAAAATTGATAGGACATTTGTAGAGTTAAGTACCGCTATCTTTTGACAGTTTCATCTTTGAGTACGTATAGAAAGTGTTGACAAATTTTAAATATTCATTATAATTTTAATCATAAATAAAAATTATTTAAATATTGTGACAAAAGACTTTTTTAAGTGAAATTTTAGTCTTTATTCACGATGGTGGGGAAAGCGATGCCACAGCTAAAGCCCAAACACTAGCTTTGAAGTGGACTGCTACTTGCAGCTAGGTAGTTAAAATATTTCTATTTTCATGAAATAGAGCCCTATTATGTTTGCTCCATTCGATTGTCAAAATGAACACTCAAATTTCGATATTCATTGATATACAAAATGTAATACTCAATTATAAGCGAAAAAATGTGTGTGACGAGGATAAACAAATTATAAACTACATATAAGTGTTGTAAGGAAGGTACACACAACCACCATATAATAACATGTATATATAAATATTTTAATGTACTCACTCCACAACGACTTAGTTTACCGTAATTCCTAAATATTTTGTATTTTTTTTTCTAATTATAAATATGTAAATTATAAATCAAACACCATCCATTCCATGAATAGGTTTAAAATAACCATTTTACAAGTATTACCTAGTTTATTTTTTGTAGGCTGGCCCTAGCCTAGAACTGGTTACCAAGTGCAAGGACTTAAAACAAAACAACACTAGTCATCAACCTACACACATCACAATCACACGATCAATATTGATGGACAAATATCAGCCATAACCACCAGCAGCGCCACAGCCTAAAATGTTATTTTTAGAATTAAGCTTGTACTTTTCAACATATCTCAAATTGGTCATGCATGAATTTATATGAAAAATTATGTTATACAATCCCCATTAAAATAAGGATTTTTTTACCATAAAAGAATGAAACAATAATTTATTTTAATTACAATTAATTATTTATGAATATGTTACAATTAGTACGTCGTTAAAACTATCAGTTTAATTACTGAGTGGGTAGACTCTAAATGTGAATTTTTTTTTTATTTATTTATGAACGTGCTATGGATAAATGAAACGACTCAATAATTTCGTTAAACGTTTTGAATCCAAGAATAAAACGAAAGAAAAACAGTTCGGTAAAATTTTCAACGATATTTTCTATTCATTGACCCTTTTTCGTCCATTATTCAATAAGTTTGACGAAAGTAATGAAATATGTAATGTGGACATTAGATATGAATATTCGCAGACGACGGCGTCGTGTGAACCGCAGTAGGTGCAGCTTTAGTAGGTGCAGCTTTAGTAGGTGCAGCTTTAGTAGGTGCAGCTTTAGTAAACCCATGTGTGTCGCATCACTTATCTAAGCCTAAGCTATGTGAAGACAAATTGTGTTGAAAGTCGTCTTGAAGTCTACAGATTGCACCCTTATTGGAGGGTAGATTGACTTAACAATAAACTGATCTCTGAGTCCGCGGGCTATGTGCCGACATTAGTGACCTGACCTCCCACACAATGTCGAGTCGATTTCTTTCCTTCTCACTTGGACGCTCGCGCTCTGCTCAGGGGCCTCATTCCAGTACATTTGCAAACTTAACCCCGGTGTTAGCCAATAGCCAATCAGGAGTCAGCAATTAAGGCGCCGTTCGAAGGAAGACATTGTTAAAAAAACGAGACAAAATAAAAACAATAACAAACAAAAACAGTCCAATAACCTCAAAACGTCCAAAAAATACTCAATAAAACTACATATTACATATTTACGACATATATAATGTACTATAAATACACAAAATTCTACACATACAGTAACGTATTCATGTAGGTGGATGTTCCCAATTAAAGAATTGAAATGTGACATTTGTGAAACTACACACACGGGCATTGACAAAATGGCGTCATTTCAAGTATTGTTGAGATAACTCTTCTTAACCCTACTATCAGACAGTGTCATATTTGCCTCCGAATTATGCAGGGAAGCCTGTGTCGGAGTTAACCCCGGGATCATTTTAACATGGGGTTAGCGAGAGTTAAGGAGAGTTAAAAAAATGTACAGGAATGAGGCCCCGTGGCTACTGTGTTGTTTGTACATATCGGCTGTTCTACAGCGGTTCAGTAACGCCAACATGTCAAGAAAATTATTAAAACGGAAACATAGTAAAACAGGTAAAACGTTATAAGAACCTAGTAATTGGACTGTACACTGTTCCTTGTCACACATTTGTTAAAGCGCAATATTTCGAACACTAATCAGAGCTCTTCAACAGGCGAAAACACACATCAATGTGTTTGCGCCTGTTGAAGAGCTATCTGTTTACCCATTATTGGACATAAAGTACTCATTTCAGCATTGAAAATAATAATTTCTAATTATTCAATATGGTGACGTTCCGAGAATAATCCATTGTTGAAATCTCAAAAGAGAATCAGTGAGTTGAATGAGAATGAGTGAGTTACGTATCTTGGTAACAATATTTATATCTATGATCTTGCCAATTCCTTCTAATCACGGTGATCCTCGGTTTAAAATAAATATGGTCTAGCTAGACAAAGTATAAGCAATAATTATATATATATATATTGATTGAGTACCAATGACGCACGAGCTGCATCCGAATGGCAATGGCCGTGATCTTTACCCATGAGTCGTGACCATATGTCACTCTGTGTCTAAACCAACTACACAACTGCAAAACGATGAAATGCGCAGCTTGTAATCTAGGTTCGCTCCATTAACTTTAGAATCACGTTAGCACATTGTAATTGGTAATGCATGCTTGAATATGTTAGTTATAGTGAGTCCCTTTTTAAGTGAAATAGGCATGTGAGTGGTGCAATTGGTGCATAGTGCAATAACCAGAGGTGTGATTATTTCTAACGATATGTTATTTAAATGCACCATTATTGTGAATGTTATGGGGGGAGTTCTGGGGTGAAACTATTTTGACATTTAATTGTTCTGCATAGAAGATTAATAATTTTTATTATGTTTATGATAAATCTTTAATCAATCAATTTGATGGTTGTCTACAGTTTTTCATTGATAATTTTGTTGTTGTTTTCATTTATTTTTCATATTATATTTTCTATATCGACTTATAGTCTTGATAAATATAAGGTAGCAAACTAACAAGAAGGGTAAATAGTGAAGTCGGTACGAATTACAAAAACAAGCAAATCGTTCGCTGTAAGGAGATAAACAAGTTATCACGCGTGCCTCAATCAAGTGATTGGGGAAGTATAGATAATTTCACAACCCAGTGATAAGTGATTGCCATTGAAGTAATGAAAAGCAACTGAGCTCGTGAGAGCTATCTAGAGGTTGAGTGAGGAACCCAGCGGACTGCGACAACCATCTAGTAGGTGAGAAACTGTGCGGACTGGACAGCCAATAGGAAGCTATCAGACTGCGACCGCCATGTAGTAGGTAAGTGCGGAACCCAGCGGACTGGACAGCTATCTATGGTAGGTAAGTCCGGAACCCAGCGGACTGGACAGCTATCTAGTGGGTATAAGTGCGGAACTCAGCGGACTGGACAGCTATCTAGTGGGTAAGTGCGGAACTCAGCGGACTGGACACTATCTAGTGGGTAAGTGCGGAACACTATCTAGTGGGTAAGTGCGGAACCCAGCGGACTGGACAGCTATCTATGGTGGGTAAGTGCGGAACTCAGCGGACTGGACAGCTATCTAGTGGGTAAGTGCGGAACCCAGCGGACTGGACAGCTATCTATGGTGGGTAAGTGCGGAACTCAGCGGACTGGACAGCTATCTAGTGGGTAAGTGCGGAACTCAGCGGACTGGACAGCTATCTAGTGGGTAAGTGCGGAACCCAGCGGACTGGACAGCTATCTATGGTGGGTAAGTGCGGAACTCAGCGGACTGGACAGCTATCTAGTGGGTAAGTGCGGAACCCAGCGGACTGGGCAGCTATCTATGGTGGGTAAGTGTGGAACCCAGCGGATAGTGCTCTGAAACGACCACGATTCTTCCCCTCGACAGCTGGATTACCCTTGGGGCGACGGATGGACGAGCCAACTGACCAGTCACTTTATCACCCCACGGGGACTAGGCTGTGAATATATCGATGCTGGCGTCTCACCGCACCGCTGATACTGCAAGCGATATTACGATGGGAAGGCAGAAATAACGAATTAAACGAAAGGTGCGCCTTCTTCTAAATATCAGATAGCTCTGTGTTAGTAGGGAGGGAAGAAGTCAGAGTGGGAGGGGTTAAGAGATAACGATGTAGCTATACAGATGGGCGAAAGAATATTTGCGTTTGTAAGACTGTATTTGCGCTTATGGTTTTTTTTATTATTGAGATAAGGTTTTCGTCTTTACTTGAATATTATTCGTTTATTATTTTTTTGTTACTCAACAAAAACTTTAGAAAACCAAACGTTGTGTCTGGGATGTGAAATGTGGAATTTCATCATATCATTCAAGACTCTCCAGACAAAATCTTATTTTATTATTCAACTTCAATACATGGTTATGAGCATCCGTTTATAGCGTTCATAAAAAACAAAATTTCGATGTGAAAATATGTGTGTCGCAGTTAATATTTAAATATTGAATGTTTAGTAGTAGTAATTCAAATAAAAAGCTTTATATTTTTAAATACATATAATGTAAAAACAAAAAATACAAATAACAGCACATGGCAAAACACAACCAAACGAATACAAGAGAAAGTTAGCGAACTTATAAAAAAAAACATATCGGATAAATTTACGACTTAATTCGAAATCTATAAAATGTAATGTATCCACATTATGTATAATTAAAAACAAATAACAGATTTGACATTATTTGTGCTTAGATGCCGGCGCAGTTGGCCGAGGTCGATTAGGCGTTGGTATAGTAAACCGCGGTCTCTGCGTTCCAGGTTCGAATCCTGGCTTGGGCATGGATGTCATGTGGCGTTTTTTTCATCCTCATAATCACCCACTCACCGTCTCGATTAGCCTCGTTGCAAAAATATGGGACGTAAAACCCCAAATATCATCATCATCATGTGCTTAGATCGTCAAACAATACCAACACTTACACATCAGCTGCAGTAAAATATTATTTACTCACATCATATAACAGGTAGTTACAACAGGGTGTATTCACGTAACGCGCATGGTGGCCATACTGGAGGCCCAAATGGTATATGATTGGTAGTTTATTGTTGCAATCTTTCAACTGCTGTTTGGTTGAAGTTCAACTGTTCTCTAACTTTGGTTTGCTATAGCACAAGACTCGATTCCAAATCTAGCCATGTGGTCGTGTTTTATTTCGGAAAAAAATTGAATATGCACCAATCAAAGAAAGATACAACAAAGGAGTACCCTAGCAACCGATAGTTTTTCCACCGTGTGTTATCACAACCACCTCAATGAAATCAAGCACTATTATTACTGAAAAACAGCATAAATTAACTTTTTCTGTCTTACTTTTTGTGGTTTGAAATGGCACAAATAATTATTTCCGTAAACTTTATCGGGGGATATACGTGTTTAAACTCTCATATTTCCCCGTACATATATTCGTCTTCTATTGACAGCTAAATTGTTACTTTCCCAAAGATGTTGAAACTTGAAATGTACTATAGGTGACCATCAAAATAACCGTTGTGACGTCACGTGAATACTCCCTATAGACTGACAAATCTAAAAAATATTGTCTCGACGTAATGTAGAAAAAAATTCGCCATTCGTTGCAGTAATGCAATAACGAAGCTCATTACTTAATTAGGCCTAACCACCCTTACGACCCGTGTTTACACCGTCAATGTTCGCCCCTAATGGGGGAGGGGACAGCCCTCTGAGGGGTACGTTAACGATCTGCGGGTGGAACGCATGGGAACGAGAATCTTCCATATCGCTGAGTTAACGAGGACGAATCAAAGACCAGTATATCATACCGTAAATAACAATGCTAATAGGGCGGCTGACATTTGGGGGTAGGTGCAGCAAGATTATTTGTCGGGACCATTATCGAGACACGCGTGCCACATTCTTTGTTCTAGATTAGTGGTTCACCCCCCTCCCCCCCCCCCCCCACCCCCCTGTGGTACCCGTACGACGTGGGCAAGCAAGCTGGATATGCTGAAAATGTACAACAATCAAGTTACAACATAACATTCTTATTCTAGTGGTACATTTTATCATTACTTAGTTTTAAATACACATTAGACATCATTCTTTTTAATTTAAATTGTTATAATTTGCATGAAGCAAAAGTCGTGTACGTATAATAAAAATTCCAATATCTTTTTCATAAACCTAGAATAAGTGCTCAAAACTCCGTGCTAATATACAAAAGGAAACACTATACCAATAATGTATTATTCTACTTGTTAGCGTAAGTATTATTATCAGTAAAAGTTAAAGCTGCTTATTTATAAATTACTATTGTAGTGCAGTTAGCTTGTCAATAGTAGTGGTCTTTAATCCCCATGACCACGAGTTACTAGAATACTTAGAGCAGTCACCTTACAGATATATTGTTGCGAGGCATGCTTCATTTAGCCTGATATGCATATGGACATGGTTGTTATATTTTAAAGCACATTTTTCTAATATCCTCTTAAAATATTTTAACTGTTGGACATTGTCGTATTAATTAATGTTCAAAAGTAGTTATTGAAATTGTCTTCTTAAAAATTGATCTATAAATCTGCTATTATGAATGAAATCAACTACAGAACAGTATGTTTTGGCACTATTGGTCGGTTGTGTGATCCAAACGTTTGACGCTATATATAGACCATTTTGAAAAATGATCTAAGATCCTTATGATAAAATCATCTCGACGTATTCATAGGTTGCACGTACGTCACATCTTTGCGCGTGGCGGCCACATTTGTGATCAAACTTTGTCGTTGCCAAGGAGAAACAATTGAAGGCTGTTGTAGTAGAGCACATACATACTTAGTTCTGCAAAATTCAGCCCGTTTTTGAAGTGAAATTGGTATGTTTAACACTTTTTTTTATTTTTTTATTTCTTATGTTTACTATTTTTAATTCTAAATAAGGCCTATTTATTAAATTTGAATAGTATTTGCAAATGATCTAGGATTGGTTTCCATCAATTGTGTCGCAATCATGGCCGCTGTGACGTCACGTGGGAACTATGAATAAGGATGTTACGATGACGCGACAACAACGTACTCTTGTAATTCTTTATTCCCTGTTTGGGGCCGGGTCACAATCATTCCTGAATGACTCTATCAGTCGTAAGAGGCGACAATAGGAAAAAGAGTCCCTTTCCCCCACTGTCCCACTTAAGATATCTCCTCCCACTTGCATGCTGGACTCCCCTTATGACGAACCCCACGACGGATAATGGAACTGATTCAGAAGACGTCATATGACCTAAGCTGCTGAGTACGTGGTTGACCACCAAATAATCAATCAAAGAGGTTTATTAAGAGTGAACACTGAATATATTTTCTTCATCTGGGCCAGAGGCAGAATTTTGCTCGAGGTTTAACTAGACTGATCGTAAGAGGTGAGAAAATTAGTGTCTACTTTTCCCATCCTCCCTTGAACTCATTTGAATTTTAGTACTTTTTCTTCGTCCTCCCAATGGTCCCTGTCCTCCACCGACCCCCGACGTCATGACCTAATTGTCGAGTACGTCGTTAAACACCAAATATCTAACTAACTTACTAACTTACTAACTAACTAACTAACTAACTAACTAACTAACTAACTAACTAACTAACTAACTTAGCAATTTTAATGTTCCCGTGTTTATTGAAGTATGTTCAATAAATAAAATTTAAGTGTATCATGCATCATGTATCCGAGTGCTTTTATAAATTATCTGGAATATAATTATTGTATAACACTTTTTGTTAGTATTCTTAATTTAATTAATGCAATTACATTAATATTATTTTATTTTCTGGCGGTGCAGAAATAACGTGTTGAAGAAACAAAATTACCGGACAGAACATAAATGCTGACATTTGCACTTTTTTTGTTCGTGTTGACTGTGCATTTTCTAGCTAAACGAACATTTCAACCGAAATAATGATACAGCAAAACTACTTATATTTGAATAATTATTTGTGATTTATGAAGAAATGTCTGTGTTGCTCTGATTTGTCAACAGTTCGTTAAATGTCATGTTGGTTTCATCGGTCACTATAACACGTGCTAAGCGACGCTCGACAGAACAATAACGGTCAACTTTTTAATCTCGCATTATAAACTGATACACAAAATAGAATCACGTTGAAATTGTACGAAAAGAACACAGCATACAATCTTTCATTATATTACAATTTTTGTTTGGTTATTTAAATAAAACATGTATTTTAATAAAACATTTTAAAATAAATTTATTTTGTTTGCGCATTTAAATATGTTTAACATATTTTAGATTCCTACAAGTAGACCTGGCAGAGAATTACTGCTCTAAAAATACACTTATACGTCGCTGTAACCACCAATTGCAGGGACTCGGTTTTTTGCCTCACTATTTCGAGATAAAAGGAACAGACGGTCTTGAGTGTGAGTTCAATATAAAGACTATCTTTGAATTTACTGTTACTAGATAAATAAGTACACATACATAGTGGAATAATGAAATCACAAAAAAATAAATACATTATACAAATAAAAGACTTAATTTGACGTATATCCACGCATACTCTGTCATAATAAAAATTGGCACTTGAATCATCTCGGATTTAGCACATTATTTGCAATATTATGTATGTATATATTGGTTCAGCAAAATAAATGTGCCACTTTCCAGTGAGGTATTAATCTGTTTTCTCCTTTGTGCTATAGGTTTTCGAATAAAATTCGTTACATACAGTGAGACCGCGTATTGTCCTGTAAGTTTACGACAAATCCAGCAAACATTTGAGATTTCAAAATGTCTACATGATTCGGCAGAAGACCGACGGTGTCGCAATAATATCGTAAACGGATGTGTATTCATTGATACAAACATCCTGATAGCCAACATTGGCGACAAAAACATCTAGAACTCTTCTATTTCGTGACATATTTTTTTGCTTTGTAATTCTAGCCGTCAGTTTTCTCGTCGGCCTCCAAGGTATTATCATAAACTGATAGCAGCTAAGCAAATCTGACAGGAAAAAAATACATCATATATTTTGCTGTTGAATAACAGGGAGATGATATTTTGACATATCTCTCATTGGTTTTCGTCTCCTTTGGGCAACGAGACTACAGGGAGTGGCGTACCGCCCATGATATGATTGACAGTGTGTGGTTTTAGAGCATTGTAATTTGTTTGATCATCTCAAACTGAGATAAGCGGGTACCTGCAATGTGGCTAAACTCTGCGTTATCGAGCTCTCCCAAAGCACACAACACGATACTGCCAGATAACCATTGTTAAGGGTTATTTAGAAGATGATGATTCGAATTCGCATCTAAGAGGCTTCAGTTCAAAATGCATTCGCAGGCTGCTCGCCTGTGTTTTGTGGTTGTGGTGGTTTTGGGTGTGATTTGTGCTGCAAATCCAGTTGGTATGTTGGTTTTGATAACTTAACTATAGCCAGGGTGTTTAAGTGAAGGACGTGGGTAAACAGGGGAATATTTATTTTCACCATTACTAGTAATTTGATACTATACTTATACGTGACACATTTTGAAGCACGTAAGCTGTGCAGGTGGTATCAAATCACTTCGAAACTAGTTTAATACATTTTATAAAATGTTACACATTTCAACTTATAACAGAGAAAACAAACTTTGACATTTTTAAAGATGATATCGACTTTTACTTCAAATTTATTTAACATTTCGATCTATTGGAGTTGGAGGATATGTTACGTATTTCCGTTTATATTAATGTAAACCCGGCTTAAAACATTTGAACAACACGATATATGGAAATCATACATTTCATTTTGTCTGGTTTTTGGGATATATTTGAACATGTGAAAGTCAAAATTTTCAAAATACAATTTCAGTTATGGCAATATAAAATAAAAATTATAGGTTTGCTTCAAAACATTGACTTGTAACGATATTTACATAATTTGAAAATAGATAAAATGTTTATAATATATTTCTTTAAGTTTAAATGTTTGTTGACCTGAATATCTATACACATACTACTGTTTGCTAACAAAGAACATACCTGAACTGACTTAAAAATTTCATAAACATATCGACTAAATAAGAAGTCTGTCGTTTATGTGTTTATGTGCTGCATTATAATGTTATGTGCTCGTAAAGTCTACCTACAACAATATTATGTAGGTTAATACGGTTGATAACAAAACAAGTTGTCGTGTTTAGCATCACTCAACGTTATTTGTAGTTCAAAAAAGAACCTCGACATTGAGTCCCAAATTTCCTCTGCCATTCTTATAAAAGTGTTGAAAAATAAAAATAATAATAATAATATTCGGTTCAATTAATTTTGTAAACACATTAAAAACGAAACTTTGTATAAAAGATATAGATGTTATCTCAACTAGTAGTACGACTATTCGCTGTACTTTGTAATTGCTTAATTGTAGTTGTTTGACAAGAAACGGTGAGTGGTTTTATTACTAAGTGATATTAAAACATTGTTTCAACTTTTTCTTCTTTTTGTGGAAATCCAGTCAATAGACTCGTTATAACTTTAGAATCATACGTGTTATGTAAATAAATAATATATCGTTTCTTTAAACGTTTAATTTCGTAATATTAAATAAGCCCACATTATTTTCTTTTAAATGTATAATTAAAATTAGTGTTACAGTTGTTGGTTTATATTTTGTTTGACTTTTGCACATAATGTTAAATTTAAATAGATGTCAAATAATTAAATGATTTATATAAAAAACTTAACTGAATACATTTCAATGAAGGTTTATCCCACCGCATTTTCTTAGAAGTTTCATTAGGTCTTGAAATAGAGGATTTGTCAAATCTCCAACTCCAAATATACTATCACAGCTTTGGTGAAAGCGCCCGTAGGCCTACTGCTAGAGTAAACTTAGCGGTTTTAAGAAACCTCTGATCCATGAAAAGATGTATGGCTTACTGATATAGAAGTAAAGTGATACTCATATTTAAGTTATGAACCGAGTTTCAATAAAAAAGCGACTAAAAGTATCTCAAATCAAAATTTAAAGTAGTTCAGGCGATTTATCGTGATCTTGATGTATCATGTTCTCGATATCCCGTTGTATCAATCTACGGGTGTTCAACAATTAAATGTTTTGTGTACAGAGTTACCTGTGATGATTTTCCGGTATGAAAATATTCAATAACAAAAGTGAACCTGTCCAAAGTGTAAATATGTAACTTTACAACATTCAACGCATAATGAAAACAATGTGATTAGGACTAGATCTCAGGAACCACTAATTTAAATATACATACATATCATTAATAATTTACGAATATTATCGATATATCTAGATAGATATTGTAGATAGTATTAATAGATATCAATAGAATAATTATTTAATAATTATGTAGAGATGTTTTGCCGGAGCCGATATCTTTTGCCGCGCGGCAAGACGATGCGATTTGACTAATCAGAACTTTGGCGCGACGTGATTGGTCACCGCGCACCATTTTACCGCGCGGCAAAAGACATGGGACATAGACGACTAGAATCTTATTTATATTGATGGTTCGACCATTTGCTTTAGGAGCATTATGGTAAGGTTATATTGAGATTGTGTGTAAACCAAATGGTTTGTGAGGAGTGTTGGCGAGGTATAGACCACCACCAAATCACTAGAAACGTAAGTTGATAGCTTTAAAAGTAAAAATATTTCCTGCTAGAAATCACCAAAACCTCTGAAGAAGCTAGCTCACTAATTGTTATTGGTAAAATATCCATCGATTCCAAAGATGTCAAGTAGTCTTTCCAACGACTCAAAAATTGTAGAAATTGTGTTTATCCAATATTCAGTAACTGTTGGCCGGATCGCTCGCAACGCTCTCTGTGCACTTGTTACGCCTTCCCAATTAGCCACTGTCTTCTAGATGAAACAATGACACATTTTTTGAGCTGTTAGCACTTCTTTGACTAGTCGTTAAATATTGAAATATAGGTATATTAAAAATTTCATTGAGGGTATGCTTCTCATGGTTATAAGAGGTAGAAAAATAGGTATATTTTGATTTAAGAAATTTTGATTGGTTGATGCTTGAAACATAGCTGGCGACGTCACGCCCCGTTTTCCCACCATAAGTATGAGCGAAAATTTAGCTCATTTTTTTTTTAAATTAAAATTCATCGAAATGAAATATTCTTGTGCTCAGAAAGTTTAAAGTTATCTAGTACAACAATTAACAAATCACAAACTTATACCCTTTGGTATAAGTATTCGCATTTCTGTTTACTTTTATCTACAAATTGCGATCAAGATCTTTGCATAGATGTTAATACCATAACCAAGTGTTTCAAAATCGTTCACTTGTACAATTTGTAATGCATACTTATATGTTTAAAATTTAAATATTATTTTTCTTTTATGAAGTAATATTTCGTTAAATTACTTTACATTATTTATTACTTTCGACTTTCATTTACGCGTAACCCAAATACAAAATATTTACAATAATACAGTTACGTGCTTACCATTGTGCCAGCAAAATTCGATTACACGTTTTGTATTTATTTAATATTTAAATTAAAACTCGTATCCAGTTTTAAATGTATATTTATGTGTACTCATGATTACGGAAATACGACATATTATCCGTATGTTTGCGTAGAAATAAAAATGTCATATTTTCGTTCATTCGTTGGTTCTACGCAGGGTGTGTCTGACAAATGGCGGTATTATCATTCTCCTCAGGTAAAACACGTGTAAAAAATGTGTCGCAATAATATAACCACGACTAGCGAAACGCACAGAATTTTATTTCACGTGCAATTTATTTTTCTCTTTATTCCATTAAATTTGCCGTGTTGTCATATCTCTATTATGTTTGCACAATATGTTTGAATTTCTGTCTTCAAATAAGAAGGTAATAAATTAAACAAGTGGTTTTATCTCTTATATAACATGTTTGTAGAGGATGATTAATTAATTCAACATTGCCGCAATGACAAAGGAACACACAAAGGAACACACACAAGATACACAAACACAAATACAGGCACACACACATTAAATGTAATTAAGTGTGACCTTTATGGTGACTCAAACGGTATCTATACGCTTAGGGACAACGCCCTGTTGTCCCTAAGCATCCTAAAGATGTGGGTTCGAATCCCGCATAACACAAGTTTTTGTGATTGTCCTTCACTTTCATCTATCACCACTCATCGTCTCGAATAGCATTCTTGCAGTAATGGGGAAGCGAAGCAAGTCCACAGAGAGCGTGGTGTGCGGTCCAGCAAACAGTCACTAAAATATTGGAAACACACAAATTTCAATAATACGAATTTCTAAATTATTGGAAAGATACTTGAATTCTTTGGAAACGCTGATTAGTGCACTGGGCCCGGATTCACAAAAAGTCTTAACCTGGTCCTGGCCTAACTTTAAGACACTAGATTATGGCACGCCATTGGCTGATACAAACCTGCACATACCCTCGACTCTACGTTACTAAGAAACTCTAGTAAATAATAAACACTTAAGACCAAACTGTAGGCCCTGTCTGAGTTCGTCTTATCTTTTTTTCAAATATGGTAGCAATGCGCCTAAGACTTAAAAGTGTGAACATAAATAGATATCGTTTACTTACCTTGACATGAACTTTTGTCTGTTTTAAAAATGTGGAGGTATTACGAAACAAAACACTAAACTTTAAGACACCACCTTGCAATATTTTAAGTTCACTGTGATTTCCACGAAATTATATATCAATTGGGAATTGAGCTGTGTAATAGACCCACCATGGATTTATAAAATAACCTTCGGTACAGTTGACTTAGGACCTGTCCTAAGTTAAGACTTTTTGTGAATCCGGCCCCTGGCTTCTAGAGAGGTATTTGGTTAATTCTAGAAGGCATGGCTCAGTAGCCGGAACGCTTGAAGCGCTGTAGTTTAGTCTTTTGTTGTACGCTTCCCCCAAATCAGCAAGAATCAACAACCAATAAAATACTACTCTAATTTTTATTCCACGTTTTAGGTAAATCCAACAGTGCCACTCAAGATGATCGGCGTCCTAATAATGACGTTTTCAAGGACGTCGTAAAAATACTCTACAACGAACAACTCAAATCAATAAAGAATAAAAAGGATAAGGAACTCACCATCGAGCCAGCTGTCAAAATCCGGCACCAGAATCACCGGCATCGTAACCAGGGCCCCCAAGACCAGTCCATGCAGCAGGATGCTCCGAACACGAACGCAACTAAGAATGGTCTCGCAAAGAACAAACCAAATGGTGCCAAGAAGCGCCAGTTAAATGCACCACGCGAATTGCAACCACAGAGACAACCTACTCCGTACGTGTATTCGTACGCGCCCCAGCCGCAGCCGTCCCAGACGTACCAGTATTCGTACTACACCGGGCAACCGTACTACAACTACCCCTCTTCCGGGTACGTAAACCCGCAGTACAACACCCAGATGCCAACCTACAACCCTTACATCTTGCCTCCTCAAAGTGAGTGGAAAACCACTGTGCACGAAGCCCCTGACGTAGAATGGACAGCCCATATTGCTTTTCCTAACATGGAGCCGATCATTATTACAAACAAAAATTATTCGTTGTACAAATCAAACGTGAGAGTCATAGTTAATAAGGGAGAGCCTGTAAATGGAAGAGGAGATAAAACCCAACAGAACGGTCTTCAACCCGTAACTTGGACGGCTAAAATTGACTACCCAAATAAGCCACCAGTGGTAACGAAGGGTACTTCTGCATCAGTGAGACATCCGCCTAGCCAAACTCAATACATGAATCAACCGGCACCTATTCCACAACAGAGCTACTACTATCCGTATAGCTCAGCTCCCGTTCAGTGGTCCGCCCAAGATTACAGCAACGTACCTTGGGTGGTGGCGCCGTACCGTGTCCTTAATAATCCGCCCCCAGGGAACCAGTGGCCTAATGTGCAGTTGTCGTACCCCAGCGTTAACGGGAATGTTGCAGCTCCGTACCAAGTACCAACAACACTACCACTACCACTACCACTACCACTACCAGTAGTGGTACCACAACAACCTATCTACATCCCTTCGTATCCCACAGTTACGCCGAATAACCCAACTATCGGAGAAACCCCCGTTGTAAAAACAAACGATTCTAATGGTGATGACGGTGACGAAGACGAGGAAAGTGGCACTGACGATGATAAAAAGGATGGTCCTGGAAAAGACGGTAAAGAGGAAAGTGACAAAGACGAAGACGAAGACGAGGAAGAAGAAGACGAAGACGACGAAGACGAAGAGGAAGTAGAAGAAGACGTAAAAGTAGAACCAGAACCAGAAGAAGAAGAAGAAGAAGAAGAGGAGGAGGAGGAAGAGGAAGAAGAAGATCCTGATGAAGAAGAAGACGAAGATGATGAGATAACCGAAGCACCGGCAACCACCACAACAACCAAGAAACCTACGTTTTCTTGGGGCTGAGTAATTTATCCAGTGACGCGTTTCTTCGTAAAGAATGTTTATTGCTATGTAGTACATAACATTGAAAAACTCTTATCCATCTCAACTTCATTGCAAGAAACATTCAGCTTATTTCTATTATATTACTTTATGTCACCATTAATCTAGAAATAAAATAATGTACGCATTATTTATCGCAGTTAAAAATATAGCCTAGTATGTAAAATATGCAAATTTGCCATGTAATATACCTTTCACGATTCAAAGCGGCCAGTAAATACAAAATTAATAATATAAAATGTAAAATGGTATATCATATTTTATTAACAGCTTAAATCTTTACTTGAAAGTAGTTTTTTACCTATTATTATTATCACATTCATATATAAAATGTCTTTATTTCTTAAGCATGTTATTAGTAAAGAAATTAAAACCTATGTTTGTGACATGCTTTGTTCTAGTTTTTTTAGATGTAGTGTGTGTGTTTTAGTATTTGCTCCACATTGTGACATCAAAAGATCACGCCCATGACTGGTCGTAATCAGAGTACGATGAAAATATGATGATATCATCATCATCCCCCGATATCATCTTCCCGCAATGAAGGTAAAATTAATTTAGCGTCGTTTAGATATTATTAATAAATCTCCGTAGACTAAGTGTATCGGGACAACCTAACATACGATTTAGTCATAGACTGCAGTGGTTTGTGAACTACCAGTGAGCCCATATTTTAAATGAATAGAATATAACGTTTATTGAATAGTTAAGATACATTACATACATTACTTATTTTGGCCACAGTAGGAAAACCATCTTCTGAGGTGTGGCCATTTAGAGAAAAAAATGATACAATATGTAAGCTAGGAACTTATACACTTAGATAATAATAATAAAATGTAAGAGTACTAGTAAATACAATGTTAATAATGAATAAATAACCAAAAGTTTAAATATGAGAGAGCAGTTCATAATGGAAAGAACACTAATGGCCTACTAACTAATGTTTATTTTATTTTATTTTTATACAACTGTATGAGAACACTGAAAGCTACCAATTTTCCACAATTCTTTAGATGCCAGAGTAACAGTTTACAATATAATTAACTTTCTCTATACTAAGATTCTGTAACCACATACTACATTGTTTCATGAAGCAATATTTTGATTTGAGTAGTGAGATGTGAGACGGAAGTAAGTTATATAGTTAGGGACCAAGAAATATCGGGTGCCTCTGTGTTAATTCTTTGACAACGCGCAGTTCTTGTACGCAATTAAATCTACTGTTTCTGGTGAAGTGATTGTGAATTTGGGTACCGATCCCTGATTGGCCACGAGTCCCTCATCTACGACGAAAGCATCTGTTTGGCTGTTTTGGGACAAGTATTTATTGTTTGGTTTATTGATTGGGTATCCATGATTGAGCGTTTGAATATAATAGCTATAGAAAAGTATATTTAATATTATTTTAAATGTAACATATTTAGCATCAAAATGTTGCATGTGAGGGGGCTTCTTGCACTTCTAATGAAAAATGTTGTGCACTTAAAATCAATGCAATTCTTTAAAAAAACTCAATAATAATGGGAACATCTTATACTTTTGTAAAATGAGCATTTTAAAGCGATTTCAAAAATACATGTTCAGTGATTAAGCATCTGAAACCTAAAATGCTAAACAAACAAAAAATATCTCTGAATAGGGTACCACTTACAGTATTGGGAAAACTGATACAAATAATACCATACGTTAGATAACTTGTAACAGTATCAATTGTATGTGTTCTAAATAAATACATAGTCTTCCCGTGTGGAACAGATAGTACAATATGTTCTAGAAGCTCTGTCTGTCTGTCTGTCTGTCTATCTGTCTGTCTGTCTGTCTGTCTGTCTGTCTGTCTGTCTGTCTGTCTGTCTGATGTCTGTCTGTCTGTCTGTCTGTCTGTCTGTCTGTCTGTCTGTCTGTCTGTCTGTCTGTCTGTCTGTCTGTCTGTCTGTCTGTCTGTCTGTCTGTCTGTCTGTCTGTCTGTCTGTCTGTCTGTCTGTCTGTCTGTCTGTCTGTCTGTCTGTCTGTCTGTCTGTCTGTCTGTCTGTCTGTCTGTCTGTCTGTCTGTCTGTCTGTCTGTCTGTCTGTCTGTCTGTCTGTCTGTCTGTCTGTCTGTCTGTCTGTCTGTCTGTCTGTCTGTCTGTCTGTCTGTCTGTCTGTCTGTCTGTCTGTCTGTCTGTCTGTCTGTCTGTCTGTCTGTCTGTCTGTCTGTCTGTCTGTCTGTCTGTCTGTCTGTCTGTCTGTCTGTCTGTCTGTCTGACTGCCTGTCAGTAGTAGGCCTACGAGAGGACTGAAAGAGCCGAGACTTTAATATAACCTACCAGGTATGTGCGTGGTTATTCGTTAATTACTTGGCATACGATAAAAATGATTAGAAAAATCTAAATTTCAATATACATTCCCCTTAAGTAGAATGCAAACTGTAATAGTTGAGAAACTGTAAGAATGACGGCCACCTCCTTATCCCCACCACTGCTACCCGACCCCCCTCAACTCCATGAAACAATAAACTGAACAACTGAAACAAACTGATTTTCAGTTAGGTATTTCATTTTGTCAGGTTGTCACGGAGTTGAGGGGGGTCGGGTTGCTGTGGAGGGGATATGGAAGGGGCCGTCATTCTTACAGTTTCTCAGCTTTAATATAAAAGCAGTAGACAAAACATATTAACATAAATCCATGTTTAGTTTTTTGTACATCCTCAATGATGTTTGTTCCCATGTGGGCATTACAGGTGCGGAGACACTCTTGGTAGAAATGAAAATAAACCTTCATTATCATCGTCGCTGTCGTCGGCATCATCGACTATAACCTCTTATTTACCGTTTGGCTGGAGTATAAAATACCCATTGACGCTCGTTCAATGGAAGAACCAATAAATGTTAATCTTAACACACTTTAAGATCAATCACAGCTGTATTTAGCGAAGCATAGGAGGATCACGAAGTTTCGCCACAAAAGAATTTTCATCCAAATAATCACCTATAGATACTTTACTTTACTTTATTGTATGTAAGGCCAGTGTATGGCACAATGCCCTCATTAGCCTGATGAGTGATGATTGATGAATGATAACGAGGAAGGGAAGAGGGGAAACCTGGTACCGGCACGAAGCCTACTCCTGTCGAAAGATACCAAAGGGGACCATCGGCTTTACGTCCCATCCAAAAGGACGGTTTAACTTTGACCAGTCATATAGGTTCCTCCACTAACCTGGACTGCCGAGCAGTTGACGAGAAGAACGAAGCTGTTACAAAGCTTTCAAACCCTCAAATCTGCTCTAACCAACGGGAACTAGTGTTTTAGAGGTGAGTGGTAACCCATCCACCTCCTGACCTAGCCCGAGGTTGCTTAACTTCGGTGTTCGTATGGGAACCAGCTAAGCAGCCGGGGCTAAATCGTATATTTTCCCATTTACTACTTATGCGGTGCGTTTTGTGCAAAATAATAATTAGGGCTTAGATTCGTGTTGCTAACAAACATTGGGCAGATATTTAAGAAGTGTTTCCCGCATAGTAAGGGGAAGTCTCCGGTTTTAATGGAAATTGTGTTATACATTTTATTATGAACAGCTATAAAAGCACGGATGCCCAAATAATTAGATGCTTTCTTTACAGATCAGGTAATTTGTTTTAAATCCTGTCTTGACACGATTGAGTTGAAACGCTGATGCTTTTTATCTTTTGACTGTTTCGTCGTGTCGATGAGTTAAACTTACTATGTGCTTATCTGATAACAGAGTGTTTGATGTTCTCGTAATACAGTTGTAGACGGTTTTTTTTTTTTTTTTGAAGGACTCGACGTTACTCATATTCCGGATGGTCACTACAACATATTATTATCGTAGGCAATAACGACCAATGTAATAAATGTGTTCATCACTCATATGCATAAAGTAGCGTGTTACTCTGATCCATTTGATTTGCTGATGCTTTCAAATCTAGCAACAAAAAAATCGTAAAAAGCTCGCACCACATTGGAACATTAATTTACTAACGTCGACGAATAAGAAGCAGCTATACTGCAAACTTTTTTTATTAGAAAATAAAATTTGTCTTTAAAATGAACATATTTGCATATTTGTATATGACTAGTATTGTTTGTTGGAAAAACTACTGGAAAAACACAGTAGCTTAGCGACGATGTAAGGACAATAATAAACATTACTTGATCTAAAACTGTACCTTCATAAAGAGTCAAATTTATAAAATAATGCACATGATTAAAGAAAAATCAAAATCAATTAATATAAAATCGTTCTTACATCTACTTTTTCATATTTATTTTTCTGGCCAATTCGCTGTTGAAGGCCTAATGTGAAGAATATGTTCTGTTACCGATTGCAATTTACTTACGTCATATAAACAATAATGTGAGTTTCTGCCCATTCAAGTTTTATTTTCCAATATCTTCGTAAAATAATGAGAATTTATAATCATAGCCATGTAATTTATGTTCACAAATAACGCCACGTTCTAGTCCAGATATGTCCAACAATCCCACAAAAGGATAAATATTAAACCGCTAAGGATGCAACAAGTGTTTTCAACTCAGATATGTTATGGTACAATTTGTCATTAAAGGCCCACTAAACCCTCACATTTCGTTTAAAACGTGTAATTGTAAGCCTTATCTGTAACGGTTAGTGCATGTGTCAAGTTGCCTAGTGCATCAGGGCTCTTGAAATCCAAGAAAAAGTGTTTCGCCCCAGGCGTTGTGACGTCGACCAAACTACGCGCTACTCGCTGCATATGGAGCATCCTCTGTGTTTCGAGGCCCGCGCAAATATATCTCGTCGTCCAGACCCACCTAATTCAATTGAGCGCAAATCGGACATACCACTGAATTCGTCTTACTTCGGTCTACACGATGAATGTTTAAACAACCTTCTACCATTTATGAAACTTATTCTATAAAATGTTAAACATGAAGCAATTGCCACATAATTTAGATGGAAACACAACCAATTTCAAGCAAATGTAATGAGGAGGTAACTTTAAAAATCAGAATTCCAACCAGCCTATCATGTTAACTGATATGTTTAGATATTACAAGCAGAAAACCAGCAAGAAATTGATGAACATTTGGCCGATTATCGTGTGTATATAACAACGCGTGTAGCGGCCTATTGCCTGATACGTCCGCGAATATATCCAGTGAGCGGCGTAGATCGAGATCAGTCAAACTACTAGTCTTTACTATCGACTATAAAAACATTGTATTGATTTTGTCTTGCGTTGTATATGTATAGTCATATCTCAATGAGTGCTCTCAAACTCAACCAATTTCCCGAGGAATCATGAAACTACGTGGGATTTCTACCAGTCAGGCCTGGAAATAATAATAATAACTGATACAAATATATTACATAGGCCTAAAGAACACGACAAAACTACAATAGTCATGTGCGTGATTTACATAGTATTCGTGTTTGCATCATCACAATTATTATTATTGTTATTATTGGTGGTTTTATTACTTTCATTATTGCATTACATTATTATTAATACATCAACTTCATTTTATTATTGGCATCAATGGAAATTCTTTAACTAAAAATTGCCGGAAACTAGAATTACAAATCTTGATAACCGCAATACTTATATTAATAATATCAGGTTCAAGCTGTTTTGTATCTTCTTAATAACTGTAGTATTATTTTGTATTTTTAAATTCAAAATATAGTTTGTTCAGTTATTCTAAGTTATTATATATGCGCTTTTTATTTTTTTTGTATTTAAGTATCGATAGCAATAGATTGAGACATACAACTAATAAGTTTATAGTTGAAACATTTTATTTTGTACTATGTACAAATGCGTCGATGTTTTCAGCCAAGCTATTAAAAGCTTGACAGGCCATCGGCGGCTTTGCCCGCGCTCACCGAGTTGTACTCCGCAGCAGTGAACAGACAACACGCATTATTATATACATACGATAATCGGCTAAATTTTCATCAATTTCTTGCTGGTTTTCTGCTTGTAATATCTAAACATATCAGTTAACATGATAGGCTGGTTGGAATTCTGATTTTTAAAGTTACCTCTTCATTACATTTGCTTGAAATTGGTTGTGTTTCCATCTAAATTATGTGGCAATTGCTTCATGTTTAACATTTTATAGAATAAGTTTCATAAATGGTAGAAGGTTGTTTAAACATTCATCGTGTAGACCGAAGTAAGACGAATTCAGTGGTATGTCCGATTTGCGCTCAATTGAATTAGGTGGGTCTGGACGACGAGATATATTTGCGCGGGCCTCGAAACACAGAGGATGCTCCATATGCAGCGAGTAGCGCGTAGTTTGGTCGACGTCACAACGCCTGGGGCGAAACACTTTTTCTTGGATTTCAAGAGCTTGGATACACTAGGCAACTTGACACATGCACTAACCGTTACAGTTTAGGCTTACAATTACACGTTTTAAACGAAATGTGAGGGTTTAGTGGGCCTTTAAACTAAGTTGTATTATTTCAACGAATTGTACTGTGTAATCAAAGGAATGGAATGGACATATTCAAGGTCAACAATTTTCTTTCCATTTGGTAATACTTTCTCTTCGTAATAGTTATTCCCCTCTAGTTGTACTTATTGTTGCTCTAGTTGTTTCCTCCCTCTACCAAAACTAAAACAGTAATCTTGAAGTTTGAAATAGAAATTAACAAGTATCAAAAAAGCAAGGTGTTATCTTATAGATCATCGGATCGTTATCCTTCTCACGCCTAGTGGATGACAGATTTTTTTCGTATGGACAAAAAACAAACAAAAAACCTTTAAAATATTTCCGTTTCCTATCATTATGGTCGTATCGAATGTACCGTCCCGTACAGGACGCGTAAACCGAAACCATAAAGTGATTAAATACTAATTTAAACCTGGATGTATCGCGCACTCTATCCTCTCTGACGCTGATGATCAAGGCTCTGTTGATGATCAAGGTTGTGTCATATAGTGTATAAGTCTGGCGCGGATCAGCATCACGGTATTTACCACACGGCTCACAGATAGATACACAACCACAAACAATGTGCGGCGGCAAGATGGTCGCTCTGGCCACTCTCTGTCTCATACTGGCAATCGGCTTCACAGCCCTGGAATGCGCAATCGTGGTAAGAAAAAAGTCATTATCGTACTTTGTGAGTAAACAATAGACTGAACGTAGCGAGCCAGTCCAAAAAGTAATAGCGATTGAAATGAAAGTGTTTTATTTGTATCATAGAAGCATGACTTTTCAAAATACCTGTTTTATATTTTGTTGGATTTGATAGAATGTCTATCGGCTGAGTTAATGGTTAGTGATAGTGGTTAGTGAAAGAAGAAAGGAGACAAACAGCTTACCTGAAAAGTGTTGAGTGGCTGCGTGAGGTACACGAATACACGTATATATACAAACAAATGTCAAACGTTTCTGTCTACTTGGCCTTGGTCACCGTACATACATTCTGCACCTCACGCAGCCACTTACCACTTTTCAGTTAAGATGTTAGTCTCCTTTCTTCTTTTCTCAACCAATATCACTGATTTTATATTTTGTGTGATTCAACTTATTTGATTTGATTGTTTGTTGTTTAACGACGTACTCAACAGAAGGTCATCTGATGTCTTCCGAATCACAAATCCAGTATACATCTCAGTGGTCGTCATAAGGAGAGTCCCGCAAGGGAGGGAAAGGCCAATTCGGAGGAGAAATCTTAATCTTAATCTTAAGTTTAAGGGAAAGAGACAGAATCTCATTTGTCGCCTCTTACGACTGGCAGAGTCACTCTGGGTATATTCTATTCCGGGCTACATTTTAATTAATATCTTCTGATTTGTTTATGTGGTGATACGTGGAAACAGTTACTGTGGATAAATATGACATATGTATTGTTTAGATCTTGTCCAGCGGTACCGGTACCCGTGATGACAACAGTCCAGAAAAATCAAGCAAGATAAAGGTAGGTACATATTCTTTTTATTTTTGTCCTCGCTTTGAACTTCCATGTCGTGTGTCGTTCTCTATAAACGAGTTTTTAAACTAATAACTAATTTCAAGAGCAAATAAATGCATTTTATATTACCACCATGACTTCCAAGTTAATTTTGATGTATTTTATTTCATGCTGTTTTTGGGCCTGGGCAGTTTTACTACAAAAATTATGATTATTTATAAATGAAGACTGTTTCAATGAAAATAATTAAAACATTTCAATATCCTGACTTGTTCTTACAAAACCACATTTTTATTATTGAATACATTTTAAATATGTTCACCGCATGGCTAAAAGAATCGATATAGATAAAAATTATCTCTTTCAAATTTTTGTTCTGAAACAAATCAAATGTGTCTCTATTTGAAATGATTTCAACTTCCTATGACAAGAATAACCAATTATATGTAAGTTACGTACCAAACAATGGATCAAAGCATCCTATTATATATTACTGGTTTGCGAAGCATCATTTTATCTGAAGGTTGTTTCAGGAAATTAACTTGAAAGAATGCTGCCCTAATATGCCCGACTTGGTAAGGGCCACGTCTGTGACAGGCTGTATCCCACCCAATAGCGTCCCGCAAACACAAAATTCCACCAGTGACGAACTGAGAGTGAAAAGAGTAAGTATATTTTTCGACATATTCAACTTCGTTCTATAGAGGACTCAAAACTAACATAGATAGCGCTGCTAAGCAACCTCCTTTCAGCGCCATTGATGAATAATAACAATTAAACAACAATGAAAATTGACAGCTAGACCACTCCTAATAGAAGTTTATTTCTTGCCACCAGAATGCATCTAGTCTATTTTGAGTGCTCTATTTAACATTTGAATGTGTATGAGAGATGCAGAAACCAATTGTTGAGTCAGCTGCTGTTTTGACCCTTATACCCATACTCCAGAGTGCAGCCACTTCAAGCAATAAAATAAACCGTGTATCTTACTTTAGTAGTGGGAAAATATTGGAAACATATTTTTTGATTTGATAGTCTAATGTAGCAGAGTATTGCTTGTTTCAGTGCGTGACAGAATGTGCCTTTATGGCTGATGGTTTCATAGAATTGGTAAGTTTATTTTATTTTAATTTACAGCGTTGATAAGCTAATTGTTAAATCGAATCAGAAAAAACATAGCATTGCTCAAAAATGTTATATTGTACAATTATGAACTAACATTAGTACGACGGTGTATTATATAGGTATTTTAAAATGTAAATAAGGGTGATACACTATTGTCAGTTTATTTGCAGGGAACGAGGGGATGGTATAAACTGAATGTCACCGCCTTAAATAACATGCTTGCCTCGTTCGCACAGGGAGCATGGAAAAATGCCGTTTCAAACGCTCAGGAACACTGTCTTGAAAACCGAAATTGTAAGTAATATTTTTTTTATCTATAACAAATTTTTTTCTCCTAGTGAACAAACTATTGAAAAGTCTAGTCTATGCATGTATGACAAAGGGATGTATAGAATTTTATATTACCCATAAGTATAAATACAGTTCCTATAGATAAGGGCACTTCACTCATTCTCTTTTCCCATCTTCGTCTGGTGCTCTATCTATTTACATATTTCATACATGTTATTTATGAAGTATGCTATTCGTACTGGAAAGGATATTATTTTTAAATCTAGATACCGCTCGTGGATACCCTTGCTCTTCTGGCGCCTACGAGACCAATCGCTGCATATCGAGCGTTATGGCCACAGTAAGTACGACAACAAGATAATATTATGTTTCTCACCAAACACAGCCAGTTGCGAAACTTCCAGTCTCAAACAATAATTAGTTGAGGGAAAAGAAAAATGGAGAAAGGAACGGAATATAACGAATCGATTAAACCAAATACTATGTTAACATAATTTTGCTACAGTGGAGTTCCGCGGTAGTTTACACCAACCTTTTAGGTAGTTTTCTTGGTATACTCTTAAAGCAAAGTCCAGTCGAGCAATTATCTCCATTCGAACACGAGCAAAGGACGAGGAATTCAGATGACTGAATACACACATCACATTCTTTAAGGCGATGAGGTCCGATCGTTCTAGGAAAACAACAAATCCCGGGGTAGCTTATCTTTCAACGTTTCTATGGGTATCCAAAACAGGGGTAAAATGGTGTGGCCATGGTGTAAACTCCCGCGGAAATCTACTGAAAACAAAAATGTTACAACTTGAGTATGTACGCATATAATCTATGTTTTTATTTTATTAAACTTTTCCGACAAACCATAACCACGAAGGAAATGATTAGGTCCGAATGTTAATAAGTTATATTTTGTTTATATTTTGTGTATATATTTTATATCAATCAACATGTCCCTGTACCATACTATAGGGTCGAGTAGAGGGTGGAATGTTCCCACCATCACTTGGGCCTAGCCATGTCTGACGCTTCATCCCTTTTCTTCCTTTGTCCTGCTGACATTTCTTCAATATTGTATTAATTTTATAACATGTTTATTAACTGTTTATGTTTAACATGGAGCTTTCGTTAGACATTAAAATACAATTAAAATTCATCTTATTGGCATGTAGTAACATTAAGAAACGAAGTATAATATAACATTAGACATATATCGTGTTTGCTACGTGAAAGTGTGTAATTTGCTGCTCTGACAATTTAGTTGGTTTTAATTTTTGTTTTTCCATTGCAGTATTGCCCGACTTTATACGCTTCTGACGCCTGCTTCAGGCGTATCGCAAAGTTAAGAAGGAATTTGAAGCAGCAAAGAAGAAGTTCCACAACAACGATTCCACCTGTTTAGTAGTTAATCAAAACTCGGGCGGAATTCTTTCAAATCGCTTTAACCTCTTACACACCAGTCAATTATTGTTTTGAAATCAACCGAATATCATTAGTTAGGCGAAAATGGATGTCATTTTTGTAACTATCGGCGAATATCTACACATCAATGCGTCACTAGATCTACCAGACAATTCCAGCGACTCTATCCACAATGTTCTGAATTTTGATTTTGTCGTTGTTCTACACTGAATGTTGTTTTGTTAATACTTATAACCTACTTGCTGCATGAGCAAGAAGGCTTCTCATGATTTATGCGAAATAAAGTTTATAATGGAATCAATATGTGTACTTTTGGGCACCGCTTCTTCTCCCTAAATACAAATAAACTGAGCCCCAACTACAATTGACGGCATCGTGATCGTAATCAGGATGGGGATCGCAATTGTACAGTTTCTCATGCAAACTCATTACGACAATATGATAAGTTGTGAATGCAGCGCCATAAGAACCATGTAATTTAACCCTTTCACGATTTCCGGATAGTGATTGCGATCCCAATACCGACAATTGTGGTTGGGACTTTTAGGTCCAGTTTAAGTGGCTCGTTGGTCCAGTGGTTAGCATCCCTGCTTCCAATGCAGAAGATCCCGGGTTCAAATCCCGGTACAGGCACAAGTTTTTTAACTTCTAATAAGGATTCAGTTCCATCACTTCTTGTCTTAGGAATAAGTAAACGGTGACTTTGGAACCGTCCTAGCAACGAAGCACCCAATAAATTCAAAGTGGTTCTGAATCAGCCTTGTTGATTCTGACATTTGTCCGCAGGTGTTCGCACTGTCCGATCACTGATTCATATGTTTCGTATAAGAAATATCGATCTTTGATTGGTTATCGCTCACTCGTCGATGGTGTTTGGAGCCTACAGGGTTGGTTTAGTCACTTTAAATTAAAGTCCCCCACTGCAAATCAGTTTTGTTACTGAGTGGGTAGACTCTAAATGTGAATTTATGTATTAAATTTATTTAAATGTAAATATATATGGACGCTACCGAGGAGTGTCCTGGGCAAATACGGTTACTGCCACAAACACAATACCTGGCCATGTGGTAACTACTTCAGCTTGGCTTGTATAAACCAGCGCTCTGTGCGTTCCCACGGAATTCGTTCTTTTTTTAAGTAACAACAAAATCTACTACAGAAAAGAGAACAAGAACAATATAACTTAATTAATGGTGATTTAATAAATTAATAGAATTCTCTTAAATGTATAATTTGTATATCATTTATACCGATCGAGGTGGCTCAGCGGTTAGACGCGAGACTCTAATTCGGGAGGTCGCCGGTTCGATTGCGGCCACCGGCAGTACTGACTGAAGGTTTTTTCTGAGGTTTTCCTCAGTTAAAAAACACGAATCCTGGGAGTGAGTCCTACTATTAGTCCTCAGATATTTCTTCCTAACTATCCACACACCCTAATAATAACCTGGTTAGTCGCTTGAAGAGGGGTACATCAGGAAAATCTGCTGTGCACCCTATAACGGGTATTCCTACGAAAAATTATTATTATTATTAAGACTATGGGAAAACCGTGAGAGATGGAGGGAACTACTAAACAGCCCTCTGGTAACGGAAGAAGTGATCAAGGAAGAGGTTGAGGAGGTGGTTGTGTCAGGCCTGGCTAGCCGGCAACGAAGACACTAGCCCAAGACATGGAGTACTTTGCTACTCCCCCATACCCGATAATTAATGTTGGAAACGGGGTCAAGATATATATATATATAGATATAGTGTTATATGCTGCTTTAGCCCTTGAGTATGATTTAATTATTTAGAAAAATGTATTTTGCATCATTATTTCTAATAATAATAATAATAATAATAATAATAATAATAATAATAATAATAATAATAATAATAATAATAATAATAATAATAATAATAATAATAATAATGTTTTTCTTATTTTGCACATTTTCGCACATTTTTGGCAATATTTGGATTTATAATAAAATTCAAATTTGAAACAAATATCAACATTTTCTACTACATTTTGCAAAGGGGTGACTTTTTCCTGATTTTTGTCATAACTTGTTTTACAGAGGATACTTCAAAACTGTAAGCCTGCCACAACTATCAAACTATGGGACATTTTGAACTTCTCTTCTTAGATGCAATTAAAGGATATCGATTCCAAACAAAATATTTAACTTTTAAATTTTGAGTTTTTTAATTGTATCATGTTGAATCGTATTTTTAGAACCACGTAGAAGCCATCATGAGTCAGACTCGGTATAATCTTGATGGGTTTTAAGATTGAGTAAGCATGCTTGTGTACAGATGCATAGAAATCAAACGTGAACTGCATAAAATGTCACATGTGTGCTAAGATTAACAACCACCTTCACATCTTGATAATGTTTCAGTCTAGTATGTAATTCCTTGATGGGGTGCTACAATGGCGGCAATATAACCTACCAAACCTCATTTAAATTACCCCCAATAACTTGTCTTCAATACACTCTCAGAGTCGCTCGCTTGGCATTCTTTGGTGACCTGAATTCTGCAAGATGTCTGCAATGCTTAAAATAAAACACCAAAGTTATATGTGAGAAATGAATATATCAACTTGAAATCATCATTATTTATTTGTCTCTGCGTCATTGTGTGAAATATCAATTGAGAAGTCACAAGTATTGTTAGACTATAGCAAACTAACGATAAGACGAGCTTGATGTAAGTAAGGATTGGCGCACAGGGGAAATTAAGACACGTTGGTTTATCAGTTTCTACAAAGGATCGGAACGTCTTTGAATAATTGACAATTTTTGTGGCACAGATTAGAAAAATCTAAATTAGACCAATCCTATATTTACGAATCTTTTCTATTTTTTATTTTTTTTTTTATTTATTTAAGGGTTTCTATAAAGCATTACAATTTGTATGATATTATTTTTACTATTTACAGGTAAAAATGCTTGATGCCCTACTATGACTAAGCTAAATATATAACTATTATCTAAAAACTATGCTAAAGTACAATATCAAATAAAACACATTTCAATATAGGAACATAATACCTAATATTATGCAAACAAACATACAAAACATACAACATGTTTAGAATTATTGAATACAATTTGTTAATAGTTACAAAATGCAATAGTTATATAATGCCCTACTATGACTAAGCTAAATATATAACTATTATCTAAAAACTATGCTCAAGTACAATATCAAATAATACACATTTCAATATAGGAACATAATACCTAATATTATGCAAACAAACATACAAACCATACAACATGTTTAGAATTATTGAATACAATTTGTTAATAGTTATAAAATAATAATAAGATGAAAAAGACTCACTAAAATAACATGCTAGGGCTAGGCTATACTACCGTATATTTCTCACTCTACTATACTGTAACACGTTCAGCAGCTTCATCTTCAATTTTTATTCCTAATACTGTAAAGTTAACTTCGATAAATCTTTTTTGAATTGTATTTTGTTTTTAAGTAATTTCAGTTTTGATGGGAGGTTATTCCACATGACAGCTAGTCTGTACTTGATCGATCTCTTTCCATTTTTTTCTTTATTAACTCGTGTTACAAATAAATTTTTGTTGGTTCGGGACCGGAGACCTGCTCTACTTGTGGACAGTGTATATAATACTGGATGTCGGGTGTCAGGCACGCAGTGTACGAGGTCGTAGAATCTTAACAGAGTAAGGAATTTTAAGCGAGATTGGATTGTAGGTATATTGAAATATTCTCTGGCACCCTTCAGCCTACGATCCCCCATAAAGACACGCAGTGCTCGATTCTGAATCAACTCCAATTTGTTAGAATAAGTTTTATTTACAGAACTGACCATAATCGGGCAATACTCAATAATTGGTCGTATACATGTTACGTAAAATATCCTACTTTCCCATGGTTCTAAGAATTGACTTAATTTGCGGAGTATATGTATGCGTTTTCTACATTTTTCAACTATTTTATCTACGTGAGATGTGAATAATAGCTGTTTGTCAATATTAAATCCGAGATGCTTAATTGTGAGACTAGGCTTGATATTTACCCCATCCAGGGATATTATTTGCGGTGCATTATTATCATCCTTGCCTAGTAGCATTAATTGGGTCTTACTTGCATTCATTTTAAGCAAATTAAGTGTGTACCAATTTTTTATTTCACCATAGTCTGCCTCATAGTCTGCCTCATAGTCTGCCTCATAGTCTGCCTCAAAGCAGGAGAGCCTGCTAATATCATGTTCACACTAGGCGCGCTAACAGCAGTTAAGCCACTAACTTCTGTTAAGGATGTAATGTGAACGACGTAGGCAACATAACCTATAACTCACCTCACTACCTGGTATCTTTTACAAACATGTATAATTTCTAACAAGGCAGTGGCAAATTGATCTAAGTTAACCGCTAACTACGTACACAAAACGCAGTTAGTGCTTGATGTCAGTTAGGGCTAACAGGATCTTCCAATAATATCGAACTTCCTTGAACGTCGCTAACCACTGTTAGCCTAACTGCTGTTAGCGGGTCTAGTATGTTAACAGAGTATTAGTGGACATATTAACTATTCCCCGTTCCACATTCGCCATACCAAATGTAAAAGCCCGGCTAATGTTGAGAATCATTGTTTGAATTGAAGTCCTGAAGCTCAATCCGCTATACTGTAATAATAATAATTTTCTTTGTGAATTTCTATCTGTTGTAGGGGTGCACATCAGCTTTACCCGATGTGCCCTTCTTCAGGTAATTATAACTAGCTTTATTAGGGTATTTGTCTAGTTGGGAAGGAAAGAAATTTACTAAGGCTGTAAGTAGGACTCAATCCCAACGTTTAAGGTAACTCACTCGTTTTATAATCGTCAATTCAAGTATTAACGGTTTTCACGATGCTTTGTACAACCCCGGATGCGGCTATTTCGGTGATATGTATTAGTACGTTGCTGTGAAGGAACAGTTGAAGCCAAAAGAATTATACCAACTCCTCCTTTCATTAAGATAAGGCGTGTTTAAACAAAAAATAAAATGTGTTAGTTAGATTATCTGTAATTTTCATCCGTAATTCAATGTCGTTTTAATTCTAAACTCAGCTTTTTTTAAATTTACAAATCATACTATAGCTCTACTTCTGGGTTATGATACCAATATGACCTCTGTGACTTCACGTGACCATGAATTAATACAAGCATTCCCAGTTGCAATGCAGCTTCTAATATTAATGTTGTAATAAGAGAAAATCTCACCGTAGCAGCACAACTTTAATAATGAGTTTTGCAAAAAGTACGGGAATTTGACTCAAAGTAACAAAAAGACTTATTTTCCGTCTCCCTCGCTCGTCAAATCAGTGATGGTTATATTTATATTTGGTTTCAGAAACCAAACCACGGTAAATCAAAACAGGATGCGATCACGCGAACAGCTCGTTGCAACTCCTGACACGCACGGGCTATCGCGTGCCAACGGATTCAATCCCAGCTACGAACGATCTCTAATCCGACTAGTTGGTTAACCAATATACCTCTCCGGTAAAAATTGATCCTGATAGTCGTAGTTATTGCGATCCAAACCGTGCGAAATAAAAAGATTGGTACATAATTACAATTATAGGTCGCAGTTGGTGAATGGTGATGGACGTTGGTCGCGATTGCAGAGGTTTGATACGCTTCCTAGCGGAAAAACTTGTCCACAGAGCCAAGGAATACTATTATCGTAGTGCGCGCATCGTCTGCTTTGTGCGGATTGGACGATAGACTCTATATATGCTGTCGCTCGCCTCCTGCTCCCTTCCATCGCTATGTGACCCTCTTCCATCCGTGTCAACCTGACAAGATTATATCTTATTACTTCATATCATAATATTGTGTTACAGTATTGTATTTATAATCATATTTGTTATGCTGGTCAGTATAGTTACATAACTAGGGGGTGGAGCTTAAAAACATTTAAAACTAAAAATATTTGCACTCTTTTGAACTTGTTCGTAAACAAAGACCACCAAAAGTATCCTTTCTTGCCGCCATGTTAGATAGTGACGTTTGATAATTCGTCCTTGAAATAGGCTAATTGTATTTTGGAGGATTTGATACGCAATCACCTTTTTTAAAGCAAAATTTGGTGTGTTACATGAACATTCACCCGATACAATTAAGGACTCACTTCTTTGCTGTAATATTGTAACATCCTTGTGAGCTGTCATAATTATTTCAGTAAGTTATTTGAATTCTCGTGTAAGAAATTAAATTGCAATATTTTTAGGGCCGGTATTATGAAGAGCTATTACCAATCAGAAGCCTTAAAATACACCTACTATCTTATTACAATATTCAATTATTTAAATATTCAATTATTAATATCAATGTTACTACTCAATTATTAAATTATAATTAGCTGTTCATAATACCGGACCTCAATCTATTTAGTGATGTTAATTAACTAAATTACAAACTAATATAATTGTTTGTAACGCGCTACGAAATGGTACCTTTGGGCCCAACGCTATGACCGTTCTTAAAAAACCACAAACACATGCCTAATGGGTGCACAACAATGTCTTATATCAAACTGTGTTATGCAAAAATTAAATTTCATGATGTTTAATACTTAATTTAAAGCCCAAAATACACGCAAAACCTTTTTGCCTTGTATATTCGTATTTCCTCTAAGTATTTTGCATGATACGCGAGGTAAAAACTTGAACTAAATTTGAATTTCCCGCGTAACTTTCTGCTGTTCTAGCCCCAAAATGACGGCAATAGCCACTTTGCATTGTGGAATGGTTCACGACGACCTTGGGCAAATCTACCCCCATATAGATAACCTGACCTATTGCAGTAGTTCCCTTTGCTTTTACTTCCACCTATCAAATAATGTAAAATGTGTTGTGTTAATGTAATATTTACTAAATTTGCACTAGTGGATGTAATTATCTGTTGTAAATAAAGACTTAAAAATAATAAAATATACTAAAGAAACTATTATGTATTCATTAAATATTTCTATTTATACATAACAAATACTACTACTTAGAGTAATTGCGGATGTGGTAGCAGCATTTGATGTTGATGTCACAGTGTTTATATGAGACTTTGCCCACACATTCCGGGTGCTTCCACACCAAAGAGTAATCCAGTGGGTCCTGTTGATACGCGCCTTAGTACTCGAACCCTTTTTATTCGCTGGGTTGCCTCCCTCTTTCTACTCTCTACACTCTACAGTCTACACACAGTGTATGTTCCATCCAGCCCGGTGAACGCAACTGATAGCTTTGACCAAGCTACATGTCTCCAAGAATGTTCCCGCTTGTCAAATGTCAGGCTTCCCCTTTACCGTAATAAACGACAAACACTGTTTATGATGATGATTATTTTGGTTTATTAATTCCTTTGTATGACACAATGTCAATTGATTAAGATTGTGGCAATTTGATAAACACTGCCGTAGCAAGTATGCGCTTCAGAGGACCATACTACCTCCCTTGGTAGCTGTTGACCACACACTACCCACACCACCCCGTGTGGTGCCAACATCCTCCTCAGACCTGAGTTCCTCCCTCTCTCTCCAACCCTTCCATCAGGGATGAGAGCGGAGGACGTTATATAACAAGCTACTATAAGGAAAATATTGAAGTAAACAAGCAATGTGTACCTCATAATGGCCGCTACGGGACGTCTTTTGAATACTACCTATACTGCTTTGGAGTTTATCATCACAAATATGAACGGTGGGCATCGAGGGTTCAATGCAACAATGCATTTACACTGTTTTTATCATTTTTACATAAAAGTACATCTGTACTATGAGTAAAACAAACATGTATACCAATATTTACATGGTTTATTTTAAACGTCATGGTATTACCAAAGGCAATAAGTGGCATTGTGAGAAATTATTTCCATCTCTCTGTAAACAATAAACAACAAAAATGCGAGATATGTGAGAAATTAAACAGGTAAAAGTAATTATTTTGGTCGCATTTGTAACATTTAGGTTCAAGCTGAGCTCGACAACAGCCAATGCTGGTTAAACCGGCCCTAACAATTTTTGGCCAAGCTTATGTTAAGGTATTTGCTTGTGTTGTTTGGAAAGTGGCAAAACTATTCGACTTGTGTACTGACGGTAGATGTATGCGAAGGAACGTAATCTTACGTATTCGTAACAGATTGAGTTTGTTCAACTTTTAATTATTACTAGTATTATCATTATTATTTTTATTCGGATTTCTGCTAGATGAAGTTCTATGCCCCAACTTTCTCCTCAGCGTCACGATACGCTTGAAGCAGGCGTCAGAAGGTGACAAGTTCGGGCAATACTGCAACGGAGAGACAAGAGTTCAAAACATTAGACATACAAATAACACACTTTCTTCTCATGGAACTCAAATCCTAAGGATGAGACAGGTTATGTGTATAGGTTACGCACAACAGCAAAACACAACAATGAAACAATTATGAATTGAACCGATGGACAAACAAGCTGTCAAAAAAAATGAAGTTCTGAAGTTGGAAAAAACAAACGCTCAGAACGTTTACAAACTTTCAGATAGTTGCTGTCCAATACTGAACATAACTTTTAACTGGCGAGCAGTTACTATCGTTACAACTAATTGTTTCTCCTCATTATTTGCAAAGATATTACTTTTACAACTTGTTGTTTGTCAACCAGTTCAATTCATTTATTCCGTTGTTGTAGTTCGGCTGTTACGTCAGTTGTGCGTACCCAATAACGTCATATTTTGTGTGTGTGGAATACTGAGCACATAAGATCCAATTGTATAAATCACAATACCCAGGTATATGTTAAAACACGTTCTGAAACACCAAAATCATACAATTTATATATATAGATTAAACGAATTTAGAAAATACAAAAACCCTAACTTCTCGACATGTGTTTTATGATTCTAATGGCATGCCTGCATGACATTGTTAATGAGCATTCATACGGCATGAAAGGCTACTTGGCTGCAAAACGTTTCTCTCTGGGCTCTACGAGGTCAGCCAAGTATTGGCATTTGTCAACGCAGTCAAGCTTAACACAATAACATGGCCGTTCTATTTATGAACGTTACACAGCAGAGCAGCCATTTTATTAAACATTACATGGCGGCCATCTTTATGAACGTGGTAACTGCTTTCATTCCCTGCATAAAATGGCGTCCTTTCCTACTGCATCACCATTCTAGATCACCCCTTATTTCTTTGCACACCCTTACTATACTCCCATTGCAACTGAGATAACAATGTGAATAAGCGGATGAGTTGTTACTTTCTTTTCCCTCCCCTGCAGTAGGTGACTTGTCTTTGCCTCCAAGGTGAGATATACAAACACATAAACACAATCATGATTTATGTCACTCAAAACAAATAATATAGTCAAAGTCGAGGTTAATCAATTAATAAACTTAAAATTGGCTTGCAGGTATAGCCGCGTCGACTATTGCTTAAAAAACTGACGTTTCGGGCAGGTTACACCGCCTTTCTTCAGAGCTAAAACTTGAAGTAGTCACAGAATGAAACCTACTCGGTCCAGCTCCACTCTGTGACTGTGACAAGCCCTATTGGCTGAAGAGCTTAATAATCGGGCTTGTCACAGTCACAGAGTGGAGTTGGACCGAGTAAGTTTCATTATGTGACTTCTTCAAGTTTTAGCTCTGAAGATGGGCAGTGTAACCTGCCCGAAACGTCAGCTGTTTCGCAATAATCAACGCCGCTATACCCGGAAGCCAAGTTTAAGTTTATTAATTGACTGGGGCCGCGAAAGCTTACGTGAGTGTCGAAGTTAGTCGACTTTGTGATAGAGACATGTTGCTATAGCTTCAGCTAGTGGCGTTACTGGAGTATGTATAAATAGTCCGGGAGCGGAAGGGGGTTGAATATGGCTACCATACCACAGCCAAAATATTTCAACAAAGTAATCACACTAATTAATTTGTTGCTTATCAATCATCAAAGTGCAAACAGAGTAAACGAAGATACTACGGAGTTTCCGATACTAAAAAATTAATTTGTTCCATGTGTTGTATGATAGATCTGATTTGGCCGACGAAATGTACCTAGGTTGTTAAATGCATCGTTAAAAAATACTATACTTATTTTTATTTTCAGTATAGTTACACCACTGGCTAAAATTGGCAGTGTTCGGTGATGAACATAATACATTGTTATCCTATACTTAGTACTTACCACAGCCATAACGCTCGATAAGCATCGAATAGTCTCGTAGGCACCAGACGAGCAGTAAGAGTTGCTTTGAATGGTATCTAAAAAAAAAAAACGATAAAATGTGAATTGTGTTTTTTTTTAGAACTAGGTACCCTTCTAAAACGTCAAGTAACGGAATAAGAAGAGAAACGGCGTGAAAAAGCTGAAACTTAAAGTAAATTACTATTAAATGTCCTAATAACAGAACTAGAATCGAAATGCAATGACATCACAATTATATGCAAAACAATACATATACTATATTTAATAAGTGACATGCTTGAAACAATTTGGTGGATAAAGACTACCACATGAAATGTAAATATAGAGCATCAAGTACCATTTTGCATGATACTTTATATCAGATCCAGTCGAGGTGGGAATTCCTCCTCGTGGTGACCGGTGCTTGAAAAGAGGGCTCTCGTCAATATATTAAGTCATTGATTACCTTCTCAGCTTCATCCTGTTTCTCTGTCTCCCTTCTCATCTCATTCATTCATTCATTCATTCATTCATTCATTCATTCATTCATTCGTCGTTCTCATTCATACCGGCCCTTATTTCGACCTGAACGCCCTCCAACCCTCTAACTGGAATCCCCTTAGGATGACTCCACAACGATGTTTAATAGGTCAGATTCGGCCGACGTCATATGATCTAGCTTTCGAGTACATCGTGAAATCACCAAACTAGCAATACATGTCTCAGATTGAAGTTATATTATATTTATAACAGCTGTATTATCAAATTCTATGCATCTGTTTATTTCTTATTGATGGCACGTTCTTAATGATGAAAAAACTAAACACGTGCTATTATATGAATAAAAAGTTATCTTGCTTACAGTTTCTCTTGTCAATACAGTATGACTGCGCCGCTGTAATAGAAGTTACCCAGGGTCCCGCTGAAAACGAAGTGAGCAGAGAAGTGATGGACTGGATGTTTAAGACATTTCTTCCTCTCGGACCCTGTACAAATACAAAATGGAAGTGTTGTAAATTATTTATATTCACTTTGCTTAACAAGTCTACCCGTTTGGTTTTATTTTAGAGATGTATGTAATGAGGAGATTGATTATGTGGACCATATGTTAAAAGAAGATGGAGCAGTAAAGAATTCTTAGTAGGGGACATAACATGTGTATTAAGGTTGTGATACACAGAACAGAACCGATGACCTAAGCAGAGGACTGTAGGCCTATTGGATATGAAATATCACTGGTAGAAGGATAAAACATATATATCAGCTGCGCAAACATGCTATACGAATTGGAAACCATGCGTAGGCCTAGATTTGTCCAAATGTGAGCACATACTAAGAGTACAGACTACTAATATCAGTAAGGTTTCTTGTTGCATGTTTGTATTTATATTTTACATTAGCGGTTACAAACAAAAATGAAATTCTAAACTCTTCGATTCAAGTTCCTTTTTAGACACAGTCATTTAGGAGAAACATTTAGTATTTTTTATTGAACCATGGTTACACGATACACGTATATATTGTGAATAACACCATCTTACTAATATAAATCCATATTTGGACAATATAAACCTTTGTTAATCCGAACCCTGATCCGCAGCGAAGCGCAGCGAAGCGCAGCGAACGATAAAGACATGCGATCGAATGTAATAAGGCCCCCGCACACCGGTTCGAAACTCAGCGGAACGGCCGAACTCGGCCGAGCTCCACATCGGAAATCCTCCGGTCCGCGCGCTTTTTCGTACCGCGCGCTTTTCGTGTATGTTCGTAATATTTCGGCGCAGATCGGCGTTTCATCCTTCCAGTTAATAAATACGTGGTAAAAGGACAACAATGAAAGCCACATGGAAAATGTTATCAAGCACACTTCCATTTCGATCTACGTTCGATTCCGACAAATGAAATGTGTGCTTTACCTTCCGACGACGTCTCGCTTCGTTTATAGGTTTCCGATGGGCTTTATCCAAGTCTATAAACATTGAAAATTAAATTTAAAGAAGCTTACCAATTTTATAAGTCCGTCAGCCATAAAAGCACACTCCATCACGCACTGAAACGAACAAGGTTAAGTTATAATTATTTGGCACAAACCAAGAATACGCAATTTGTGACACGTGTGAGGCAGTACAACTATGTTATTCCCATATTTCACACAGTATGCTACCTCTCCCACATGATACTTGTATTGTTTCTTTTCGGTAATTCCTGTATCAAAATATCCTATACCACCAATAGTGAGTGCATTGATTGTTGTAACTAATTCAATATTTAATGATATGCTTTTTGAGTTTAATCTCGTAATGGGAAAAATCCAAATTGAAATTTTGAACCTCACAATGTTCTGGTATGTTAGCAATTACTTTACCATTGATGAAATAACCAGAAAAGAAGAAGCTTACTATAATTACACCTTCTGCTGCTACTTCTATTGCTTCTGCTAATGCATAAAGCTAATGTGCACCCCAAGAAGAAGTATTTCTTTTATCATTAATGTTACAGTTACATTTACCTACAGTTGATCCTCGAATGTTGAATCTCTGCCCGTGTAATTTAATTCTTGTGGAACTCGACACAATGTTTTCCAGTGTCCAGTGTGTGAACCGCAAGTTTAGTCAAATCCTCCAGAGCATTTCTCGTGCAAATGTTGAAAAGACAGTAGTAAAATATTGTTTTATAATACTCACTCTTTTTGATTTATTTTCATCACTGTTAGCGGAGCCGCCGGGTTGAACACATCCCGTCACTGAAGTCACCTTGACTATGTTGGGCATGTTAGGGCAGCATTCTTGCAAGGTCGGTTCCTATAAAAACCTTTAGAATTACTACGTATTTTTTGTTAAAATGGACTTGTTTGTAGTATACCTTATTTGATGGTTTGAAATTATTTTTTTGTTCATTTATTGGTTATTGTAGATGCACTATTGCACTATATGCACTATTTATAAGTAGATGCACGTAATTTATTGCAAACTATATCGCTAACTAGCTTACAAGAAACACACGTCGTATATGCTGAGTGGCTATATGTCTACGACTGGCTTCTGAAATTGATAACCGCCCCCCTCCCCCCCCCCCTAATAGTCTGCTTTGGAAATATATCTTATTATAATTAATAGATGTGTCTGTTCCCAATATAAAATGGTTTCAATTGTTCAGTGTAATGAACTACCTTACTCTACTAGTGTTATTAAAATGCAGATGGCTATAATGATTAATTTAAAAAACGTATATAAAGAAGGTTACCATGTCATATACAAAATGTATTACAAAGTTACAAACCACTCAAACTATCAAGGTTCTAATTACGGGCGTTCGCAATAGTGCAACAGTTTGTAACAAAAGAGTATATACCTTTCTTCTAAGTTGATTATGCGTAAAACAATATTAAACCTGCAAAATTTTGAATTTTGAATATCGTAAAAGTGCTGACACCACTGAAAAGAAGATGTAATGCGCATGGCGACCATACTAGAGGCCACCATGGCATGCGATTGGTGTTTCATTTTAACTATGTTTCACCTGGCGTTTGGTGCAAATTTAACTGTTCTCTAACTGTGGTTGTATTTTATTTCTCGAAAGCAACATATTGACACTAATTTTTCTCAATTACTCTTTTAATCGTTTACAAAGGCAAACGATAACCGTTATCGTTAACTTTATCGGGCGATATACGTATTCAAACGCCCCAAGGCCATGTGTTATTTAGAAGAAAGAATTTAAAAACAAAAAACACTTACAATTATTTTAATAAGTATATGGAAATTAAGGGTAATTAATTTGAAAGCCATTAGTTACCGTTACACCAAATTAACAGCTGTTACAATAATACTATTTTAAACTTAACAGATTTAAGTTCTTACGAATCCACAGCAAGCGCATCAATCCATTTTTCAACATATTGAAGCACTTTCAAGTTATTAACACAATTCACTAGGTTTTCATTTCTTGATTAGCCATTTAACCTCAACCATTTTTCGAGCCATGTAATTTCAAAATACCTGTTGTTTCCTTCCTCCGCCTGCGCAGTTGACGGCTCCGAAGCCGAGTGCCAATATGAGGCAGAGGGTGGCCAGAGCGACCATCTTGCCGCCGCACATTGTGTGGTTGTGTATCTATCTGTGAGCCGTGTGGTAAATACCGTGATGCTGATCCGCGCCAGACTTGTACACAAGGTGACCTTGGTCATCAGTGTCAGAGAGGATAGAGTGCGCGATACATCCAGGTTAAATTCGTTTTTAATCACTTCATCTATTCAGAACCCTCGCTACATTCGATACGATCATAATGATATAGGAAACTAAACCTATTGTATGTTTTTTTTTTTTACCTGTTGATACGAAACATACGTCATCTATTTGAACTGTTATAATTATCATAACAACGGTTGTTTGGCTAATACTATGCTTTTGTAATCTGTTGTCCATTTGAATTGCAAGCTCGTAGATTACCTATTATCCTGATTACTATTTTAGCGGTAGAGGGACTAACTTGTGAGCAGGTGGTTCCTTCAATCTGTAAATATTTAAGGACATTAAAGCACTATGTAGGTCTATCTGAACATTTTGTAATGATCATTAATTGTTGTGGATCTTAAGAAGAAAATCAGTTTGGTCGTTAGGTCCAGAAGAATGGTCCCCTAGACAGTTTATTTACATAACCTGTCGTCGAGGAGAAATACCAAGCGGGAAAAATTACACAGCAGCTACATAACTGATGGTGACGCGTTATGTAAATTCTTTACCACATAAACGCCGATTTGGTATAGTTGCTACGTTTTTCTCACGTAGCTTAATACCTGACACGAAGACATAATCATTAATCAGAGTGAATGTATGTATTGTACGCTGAATGTAGTTCAGTATCAAGTGAGGGAACAGTCACAATCACATCAAGCATTTTCTTAGTTGTTGAATAAAATAACAATATGCATATTTAAAACGGGATGTTATCCGACAATCCTTGTTGCAATGCAATACAAACATACTTGACATGCAACTGCAGTCTATACTCTTCTATCCATGAACCAAGAATCACAGAACAAATAGTAGTGCAAGGCCGCTTTAAGGGGGTCGCCATATATACAGTTGTCCCAACGAAAGTATTCTGATCTTGACGACATAGCCAAGTCCGAAGTGACAACTTATTTTTCTACTTCACTAATTTCTACCATCTAATCTAAATAGGTCAATTGGGGATAATTTAAGACCATCCGTTACGTACCTGTAACGGTGGGTGTGGCCAAACTGCTGTGCACTCGACTAAGCCGAGCCATGCATTTACGAATGCGAATGTGTGAAAGAACGCCAGGTATTTGTTGATTTTCTTTCAATTGGCGCGGTTGAAAGGGGCAGTAGACAATGACCTGACATCGGCATGCGAATACTTTCGTTGGGAAATATGGCTATCTCACATTTTGCCGCGATTTTGTTTCAGAAAAATATTTTGCAGTAACTATGATGTAACTTTGTAGCTTTTCGAACGATTTTGTCACAAAACTATACAACTTCAACCCACATTGATATTTGTAGATGGTCCAATTTCAAGTTGATCGAAACTTTCCGTTCGACCGCTATCGACAGACATAAAAAAAAACAAAAAAACAGAACGCAGTACCATAAAGGTCTAATGAAGACGCTCACTTCGCTCGCTTTATTAATACATATGTTTCCAATTTTATAAATCTAGGTACATAACTACATATTAACTACTTATTACTTCTACTTACTTACTTATAATTATTACTTACTACTTATTTACTTATTATCATTGTTCCTGTTAAAAAGTAAATATAAGAATATCAAATTGTAAACTTACTCCAACCATGTCAAAATGGCCGAAAAATAACTTTTACCGTTGCAGTATTATGAATGGCAAAGTATCTGAAAGTAGTGTTTCAATGTAATCCAGTAGTACCTATCTTGTTGATAAAACAAACAAAAATTTAAATCAGTGCACCCATGATGATGTCAGAAGGCTGTTAAATGGTGGGGCTTATCTGTCGTAATATATGGTATTCTTACTTGATTTGCTCATATTTAATTTCTCAGTTTATTTTTATTGTTCTTGCTTTTTTATATAGTACATAAATTTGTTTTGTTTTTGTTATTATTGCTATTTTATTATTATAATTATTATAAGTTGTTACTATAGTTCTATTTATTGTCCTTCTTTTTTAAATCAGTAGTATAACTGAACAGGAAATACAATATAAACAAATAACGTGAGCAAGTTACTGAACACGAGTGACGTAGAAATACTCTTTTGAAACACATCACACGGCAGAACAAGCTCAGGGATTTCTCTTTAAATCTCTTGCATTTCTTAAAAGCACAGAGCGGCCACCGACTTCGTTGGCTTGACTATCACACACACGGAGCAAGTAGCGTCCCTTGTGGACTGCGGCCGCGGGGACTATTTCACGTCTGGTGGCGCTTAAACGAAGAGCTGAAGACGTTTTAACCAGTGGTGTCCTCTATCGACCGGTAAGCGAGCTATTCTGTATAGTGCGATCACACTTCAGCTTCGCCGCCAACAGATCACTAATGCGATCATCATATCGAGCATACATTTCTTTCTTAACTTAATACCCAATACCCATACCCATCTTCTTATCACATTTATCTTGTATGTATGAGCTGTGTGTTTAAACTTTAAACTGATTGCATATGTAAAAAAAAAGGAAAAATAAAGCCACTATTACTATTACTATAAGTCTATAACTATCTTTTTCAGAATTGGAAGAGATTTTTTTCAACTTTTTTTTTCATTGTATACATACCCTATACGTTTTGTTCAAATCTAACCTTTATGTTTTGTATTATTTTGGATGTCAGAATGTTGAGAGTTAACAACTGAGGGAATTTTGTACACAACGTGTGTAATTTTGTTGTTAATAATTTAAATAAATTGCTCTTCCACTGATAGTGTTCAGCGTTCAAAATGATACTAGTGAAATCAATCAATACAACTGTAAAATATGCAAAGAGAACAATAGTAATAACTTGAAACAGAACAGAAATGTATTAAAGTCGTGTTACACCAAGAAGTAATAATATGCTGTTGTGACGACACAGAGTTCGTTTACAACTTAAGAAGCACGAATCACTGACGTTTCTTCCCGATTATTTAGAACAATTTGGTTCCGTTAAGTTGGTTGCAGCAAACGACAAACACGTCATGAGTTACGTCATAGGTTTGTACAGGAAATTTAGTTTTTTTCGTAACTTGGAAGGTTTATAATTAACGTTCGAAGTTCGTTAATTTCTTATTTTTTATTGTACATGTGACTTTATCAAAAACTTGATTATTACAATCTTTAAACTAAACGCACAAAGTATAAGTAGCCCCAAAACATACCTCCCAAGAGGCGTGGTCCAATGGCGTGGTGAAGGAAGAACGAACAAGCCGGCAAGTCAGTGTGAAAACGTTAAATGGCGGCTCAATGTGTTGGGTTGACGATAAGAAAATATCTTTGAAAATCGAAGAATAATAGGGTAAGTAGGTTATATTGCATATTGACGCTAATAAATGTAAAGACAAACCTGCTCTTTGTTTTTTACACCTTTTGGTGTGGATAGGCGTGCCTATATTGCAAATTGCTGGCAATCGTAAATCGCCACCCCTGGCCCTAGGCTATTATATGACAAGCCTACTTGGCCTACCAAGTCCATTTGATGATACCACCGCTTGTTATTGTAAAATCGCGTAATGCAAGGTCTACTTGATCTCCGCCTGGCGGAGATCAAGTAGACCTTGGCGTGATGCGTTGTCACGTCTTGAAGGCGGTGAGCATGTGTAAAGAAGTAGTCCCGCGCACAACCAAGGCGTGAGAAGGCGCGGACTATTACTAATTTCCTAATAGGCCAAATCAACTATGACGCCAGCATCTTACTTCTTGGTGTAACACCAGGGCTGTAGTCGGGCCTGGGCGGGCCTGGGCGCCGCCCAGGCTAGTGTTTTTCAGCCTGGGCTTAGCCCAGCCACACTTTTGTCTATGCGACCTAGGCGCGCTCAGGCTTATTAATGAAAATCGGCAGATTTGGGGTGTCTCGTCCCGCTAAGCATAATAGATACGTGATTTTGACATAATATGAAATAGTAACCTACTTGAATACTCCACAAAATATAAATCCATTAGAAATGTTTGGTTATAATTTTGTCTTTTAAACAAAGTAGTTCCACTGTGACTGTATGTGGTCATTGCTGCGGCCCCCCCTTCCCCCCCCCTCCTCCGCAAACAAGGCGCCCAGACTGATATTAATTTACGACTACACCCCTGTGTAACACGACTTTAATAGTAGCAACACTGATAGTGATCCCATAGCAAAATATAATAAAACGCGCAATCATGAATAATTAAAAAAAAGTCATAAATCAGTATAAGATGTAGTGTTTGGATACCAATCCAATCCAATGTGAATGACCAAGCCCAGAGGGTGGCCATAACGATGATTCAATGGGTTCTGAAATCGTCGAGGTAGGACCGTTCAGTTCCCGCGTTAACTAAGACAACCCTCGGCAAGCGTCTTTAACATCATACTAATAGTAAACAGAATTATTTTATTCCATACTGTGGGTATATTAACTGAAGTGTTCACGCTAATTCGCAATTGGCATTAAGCGTCATGCAGCAAGCGGTTATAATTATTAACAAAATTAGATTCAATGAAGAACAAAGACGAAATCAAAACTCAGAACATTTTGGTTTGGGACGGAGGCAATGTTCGGTCGGAAGTAACTTCAGCACATTGTCCTTGACAATGCCTTCTAACTTTTACACGTCCAAAATATGTTTGAAATTTCACCACAAACATGAAACATTATTAATCTCCACTGCAACACAATGGAAAGTTATTGTGTCTTGAATTGCCATTTATTGAAGTCTGCTTTCAATAATGTTAGCCACAGTTTCGCACTAGATGGTTGTTTACGAGTAAAGTTTTGTCTTTGTTATCGCTTTAGCACGTTGCTTAAAACATGTACAACTAAGGGTGGGTATACACGAAATATCAGGGAGCTATATCCGAGGATGTCGAAACTATGGGCTTGCTCGTCGGAAAACTAGAAGCAAGAGAAGAAGTGAGAGAGGAGAGAGAGAGAGAGAGAAGAGAGAGAGAGAGAGAGAGAGAGAGAGAGAGAGAGAGAGAGAGAGAGAGAGAGAGAGAGAGAGAGAGAGAGAGAGAGAGAGAGAGAGAGAGAGAGAGAGAGGGAGAGCGAGGAAATTGAGAGAGTGAGAGCGAGAGATAGATACATGTATTTATTTGCAGGCGTGATTAAGGCCAGTTGGGCCTTCTTTTACATCCAATCTATTACAAAGTAAAATACAAATACAAATTAATTAATTGGTAATGTGATAAACTTTTAACTTTCAACTTATCCACTTACAAAATTCTATAATCGCATTCATCCATCCCATTAATTCTATGTATTTTTAATTGTCATTATCAAGGGAAGTATGGTCCATGACAACTGAGAGAGAGAGAGAGAGAGAGAGAGAGAGAGAGGAGGGGACAGGGAGTAAGTGGGCGTCAGAGAAAGAGGGAACGAGAGGGGTGAGAGAGAGAGGGTGTGTGAGGAAGAGAGAGAGAGAGAGAGAGAGAGAGAGACTGAGGGGAGCGCGTGTGTGAGAGAGAGACAGACACGCAGAGACCCTAGGTAGAGAACAACGTGGACCTTGTTGAACTGACGTAGTCGGGATGACTGATGCTCCGGTGACCAAAGTTGAGTCGCGTCGCGTTAGCTACTCCATTCATCTCCCGGAGTTGAGAGCGTGATTGCTTCAAGGACGAAGGGAGTCCCACACTCCTGTTAAACTCGAGGTCAACGCTTCTCCACTGACCGGAAAGCATTCCGGCTACCTAATATAGAACAGTACGTGGATCACGTTTATTGGACTGGTATTTGTGAGAAGAAGAGTCATTCTTGGCAAATCGAAAACGATTGCCCCAAATAAATAAAATTAAAATAAATTCGTATTTATAGAGTCTACCCACTCAGTAATAAGACTGAGTTTCAGTGGGGGACTTATTTAAAGTGACTAAACCAACCCTGTAGGCTCTGAACACCATCGAAGAGTGAGCGATAACCAATGAAAAATCTATATTTCAAATATATGAATCAGTGATTGGACAGTGCGAACACCTGCGGACAAATGCCAGAATCAACAAGGCCGATTCAGAACAACTTTGAATTTATTAAGGGCTTCGTTGCTATTAAAATATGTTGGTGGTCGTTTAACCAATCCATGTGTTCTAAAGCCCTAGTCGCAGTTTAGAATTAAAAAACGTTTAACTATAAATTGTGGTCGTTTAACTAATACACTTGTTTTAAAGCTTAGTTTAGAATTAAAAAGTAACTAAATGGTAGTCGTTTAACCAATCGACCTTAAGGACGTCGCGGTGGTTCCTGCTCGTGGTGACCGTTGCGTGCAAAGAGGGGTCAACCTTTCTCGGCCTCTGGCGAGTATACTTATAATGTGACGTAGTCGTTTTCTTCCATGTGCATAGTTGGTTCTCAGTTGGTGTTTTGTGGGCCCATATCACATTTTCTTAGATTAGACTCTCAGTTGTTATCATTCTTCTCCCAACCCTAATCGTTCATGGTTTCATTGCATGCATTGCTTAAAATTCAGTTTAGGAAGCCAAAATAAAATTGTGTTTACACACTTTTCTAAGGTTTAAGATTTAAGAAAACCAATGCAACGTTAGCTCGTACCAAAAATTCTTAGTCCAGCCAATGAGAGGCGACGTTACAGAAATCTAGCCAATGGTTGCGATCCTGAGTAAAACAGTTAAAAAAATAAAACCCTAAACCTTAAGTCTTAAATAAATGTGGTAAACTGATCTTTAAAAAACAGTCAGACAATCAAATCAATCAGTCAAATATCGATGTGTATGGATCAATGTGTTTAAAATGTTACTAAATCTTGATGAGATAATCTTTACTATTTTGATGATACTATGCAGGACAATATAATGTATAACAGTCAAATTCACATAGTCGTAGACTATTTTATTTAAAAGCAGTTAAAACGACTCTGGTCTATCTAGCTTTAATGGGCTGAAATAATGTCTGATGACGCGTATAAAGCAAAGCGGTGTTTTTCCGTCAATGACCGGATTGTCTTTACATAACAATCAGCAAGCATTACACCAGCGCCATTAGACAGACGAGTCCACGGCGTCAAAATGGTCGCTATTTTCCTCCCGTACTGGCGGTGTATTTCATTCGTTAGTCTTTGAACGTTGTTTTTCGAGACCCTACCTCTGTATAATCGTTCATGTCTTCCTTTATATTGATATTAACCCGTAATAGGTCTTAGCGCCCATTTATCACTGCTTAGTTCCAACGTGTGGTGTTTTAATTATTCGCAGCGTCGTGAGATGGAGTGGGGGGGGGGGGGGAAGGGGAGGGGAGGGGATCCCCAGTGAGAGCGAACAGCTGACTCCCACGAATAAAAATTCCGATCAAGTCTTAGTAGATATTTTAGAACGAGGGGGACGTTCAACAGAAGAACCGAAGGTGCACGTTCATAAAATATTAATCATCGTTTCTAAAAAGAAGAAAAAACATTGAAGGAGGAATGAAAACATTCGATTAAAGGAAATGAAAGATTTTTTAGAAAATAATGGCTAATTCTCAGTTTTCAAGAAAGGAAGAGGAGAAAAACTTTAAGAGGGTTAAATGTGGATAATCGTTTTTGTGATTGGATATCCAACGCAGTAAATTCCCCTAAACTTACCTATTTGAATACCTAATTGAAAGGGAGAAAATGTATTGTCCATTATTTATTGACTACCTTCCCAACTAGACTATTGAATACCGTCCTCGGATTTACGGGGTAGTCTTCAATATAATTACTAAACCATATTTCTGGGGAACAACTAAGTATACACCTTGAATGCACTGGCATAAAAGGAAACCTACGAGGTTAAGATAACACAAGTTATTCAACAATGGTTATTTCCAGGAAATTTGAAAATGTTCTCTGGGAATTACATAAACTATATTTGTATCTGTGAAAGCCGTCCGCGGTGTCTCATGCGGTTAGAGAGCAGGTTGTAAGCGTGTGACACCTAGCGAGTCCCTCAGCATAATAACCTATTTTTTTTTTTTTTAATTTTCCTTTAGCTTCATGTATCACACTTCATAGTCTCATTGCATTATTTGAGCCATATGAAAGCAACAAAACATCAAATGAATTATGTGATTAATACTTATTGTACAAAGTTAATATAAATACATTCTTGACTTATGAATTGGCTGTATCAAATAACGATAAGCAGTGTTTGCACATCACCGTAATCCCGCTTATCAGCCCAATCAGACTCAAAACGCCCGTGGTGGCCACACTTCAATATCGGACCTACCCTACGTTATTAGATTGATGAGCTAAAGCATTGCTTGTGTATGATAACTAGCACAGATTAATTACTCTTATCCAAGCATCATTTGCAAAAAGGGATAGATCGGATTAAACATGAGTATAAATGTGTCATAATGTTGTTTTCCCAAACTGGATTCGTTACTTATTCTCGGTGCGTACGTACACGATAATATGGAAGAGCTGTTATTTATGTTTATTTCAGACTGTTTATCTAGAGTGGGTTAATACGGCAATCAATTGTCTTAATCTCTTACGTATATACATGCCTCTGTACCACCATAGAAAATACAGTGAATTGTTTTTATGTTGGGCAATGTTAAAACGATCACAAAAAAATCACGGACGAGCAACATACCTTGTATCTTAATGCAAATACCATTTCCCGTGTAACATAATTTGATATCAGGTGGTAACAGAAACTATTCATTATGTATATTAACTTCTTTTATTTGAAATTGCCCAGAATTGTGTGTTGAATATAATCTGTGGATTGTTCGAAAGAGCTCTTTTTTCCTTTATATGATGTTAGTCTTTTCATTTCTACATATACACTATACGTATATATCTACACTATATATAATGGATTATCTATTGCACGTATTTCAATATTTGTATACCTCTACTCTTTTTCACTCACACTTCAAATAAACTAAACTTGACTAACTTCAAATATGTTATTTAGTTATCGTACGTGCCACTTAAAATATGTTCAACTGAAATATATATCCATTTCAATATACTTGTCAATAAAATATAATTTTTCATTCGCTTTTTAAAGTATTTCCACATTTGTCACATCTATCTTAAGAGTTGTTATTCCCTGGTTGAACCAAATGAAAAAATAATAGAAATAATAAAGTCAAACTCTAATTCACTTCAATCTTGAATTCATATATTCTGGTTTCATAACATAAAATCTCATACACTTCCACATGCTTTCGTTAATCAATATAATACCCTTACCTTAATCTAGTTTGAAGTGTTAGCGTATAGTTAATTATCTCGTTTAGACTGATATCCACAAAGCTTTGACAAAGATCGTCTTAATACACACGCCGTTCCTTGTTTGATCACAAATTAAAGCTCAGCTTATTTTTTAATGTAAAGGTGTAAACAAATAGGAGAGGAAATGGGAAGTGTATAAGTATACTAGGAAAACGCTCTGTTTGACGCGTTGATAAGCGAGCGCGTCAATATCTACGAACTTTCTGGCGTAAAGTTTTCAATGCTAATACGAACAACAATTAACAGCAATTCAAGAATGCGCTTTGCAAAAATTGTTCTTATTTCCATGGCTATTATACTTTCCGACATTGTTGTATGCAGTGCAATGTGCGTTGCTAAGAATTTTCGTGGTCATGTTTTCAACACGGTCCGCCACCGTTACTAACACTTATTGACAGCAATAGAAATGTAATTTCTGCCTCTAATACTTATCGGATCGCGTTTACATTAAAATATTCGTGACCGGACACAAATTTACTATAAGATAGCCACCTCATATTTTGCCGTTACTGCGTTTTAGAAAAATATGTACGAGTAACTTTCGTGTAACTTTGCCAATACTTATCAGATCGCCATAACATTAACATATTCGTGACCGGAAAAATCTGTAGAAAAATCTGTCTATCTCACATTTTGCCGCCATTTTGTTTCAGAAAAATAGTTTGCAGTAACTATGGTGTAACTTTGTAACTTTTCGAACGATTTTGTCTCAAAATTTTGCACCTTCAATCCACATCGAGGCTTGTCGATGGTCCAAATTTCAAGTTGATCGGACTTTCCGTTCGACCGCTATCGACGGACATAAAAAAAAACAAAAAAAAAACAGAACGAAGTGCCATAAGAGTCAAGTGGAAACGCTCGCTTCGCTCGCTTAATTACTGCTGTTCACTTCAAATCTGTCTAAATGTTTATGTTTTAGTTTTACTTGTTATAATGCCGTAGCTTCCATTGTCTTGCCATGGTGCCTTATAAAATGTCATTTAATTATAACGTTGTATATGCATACTTTATTTTATTTTATTTTATTTTATTTTATTTTATTTTATTTTATTTTATTTTATTTTATTTTATTTTATTTTATTTTATTTTATTTTATTTTATTTTATTTTATTTTATTTTATTTTATTTTATTTTATTTTATTTTATTTTATTTTATTTATTTTATTTTATTTTATTTTATTTTATTTTATTTTATTTTATTTTATTTTATTTTATTTTATTTTATTTTATTTTATTTTATTTTATTTTATTTTATTTTATTTTATTTTATTTTATTTCATTTTATTTCATTTCATTTCATTTCATTTCATTTCATTTCATTTCATTTCATTTCATTTCATTTCATTTCATTTCATTTCATTTCATTTCATTTCATTTCATTTCATTTCATTTCATTTCATTTCATTTCATTTCATTTCATTTCATTTCATTTCATTTCATTTCATTTCATTTCATTTCATTTCATTTCATTTCATTTCATTTCATTTCATTTCATTTCATTTCATTTCATTTCATTTCATTTCATTTCATTTCATTTCATTTCATTTCATTTCATTTCATTTCATTTCATTTCATTTCATTTCATTTCATTTCATTTCATTTCATTTCATTTCATTTCATTTCATTTCATTTCATTTCATTTCATTTCATTTCATTTCATTTCATTTCATTTCATTTCATTTCATTTCATTTCATTTCATTTCATTTCATTTCATTTCATTTCATTTCATTTCATTTCATTTCATTTCATTTCATTTCATTTCATTTCATTTCATTTCATTTCATTTCATTTCATTTCATTTCATTTCATTTCATTTCATTTCATTTCATTTCATTTCATTTCATTTCATTTCATTTCATTTCATTTCATTTCATTTCATTTCATTTCATTTCATTTCATTTCATTTCATTTCATTTCATTTCATTTCATTTCATTTCATTTCATTTCATTTCATTTTATTTCATTTTATTTTATTTTATTTTATTTTATTTTATTTTATTTTATTTTATTTTGTTTTATTTTGTTTTATTTTGTTTTATTTTGTTTTGTTTTGTTTTGTTTTGTTTTGTTTTGTTTTGTTTTGTTTTGTTTTGTTTTGTTTTGTTTTGTTTTGTTTTGTTTTGTTTTGTTTTGTTTTGTTTTGTTTTGTTTTGTTTTGTTTTGTTTTGTTTTGTTTTGTTTTGTTTTGTTTTGTTTTGTTTTGTTTTGTTTTGTTTTGTTTTGTTTTGTTTTGTTTTGTTTTGTTTTGTTTTATTTTGTTTTGTTTTGTTTTATTTTATTTTATTTTATTTTATTTTATTTTATTTTATTTTATTTTATTTTATTTTATTTTATTTTATTTTATTTTATTTTATTTTATTTTATTTTATTTTATTTTATTTTATTTTATTTTATTTTATTTTATTTTATTTTATTTTATTTTATTTTATTTTATTTTATTTTATTTTATTTTATTTTATTTTATTTTATTTTATTTTATTTTATTTTATTTTATTTTATTTTATTTTATTTTATTTTATTTTATTTTATTTTATTTATTTTATTTTATTTTATTTTATTTTATTTTATTTTATTTTATTTTATTTTATTTTATTTTATTTTATTTTATTTTATTTTATTTTATTTTATTTTATTTTATTTTATTTTATTTTATTTTATTTTATTTTATTTTATTTTATTTTATTTTATTTTATTTTATTTTATTTTATTTTATTTTATTTTATTTTATTTTATTTTATTTTATTTTATTTTATTTTATGTTTACGTTTTGTGTTGTGGTATTATTATAACATCACTCGAACGTATTGTTACATGGTCTAGTTATGTCTCGTGTTCCATAAAGAAACCTTGACTTAAATTGACACCAATATCTGAAGCGAAATGTCTAATGCAACTGTTTGCTAGAAATAAATCCCTTTTTAACATTTGTTGCTATTAAACAATTGTTTGATACATAATTGTGCACATTACGCACCCTACAACAGAGAGGCAGCTTGTCTTGGGCTCTGGTGACGTCATGCGCGACCTTGTACGAAACTCGTCGCACAGACGAGCAGACCTCGGGAAAGATTATTCGACGATGGTATCAATGAAGTGCCGGTCAGGTCTGGTCTACCCCAGACCAACGTGCAGAGCGCGGGCACCATGACAGCCCTATGTTATTGCGTCGCTTCGCATTCATTCGCACAACGCATATCTACAGGGGTCGGTTATTCATTCGATTTATTAGCTGGGCGGCTGTTATTGCCAAAACGCATAAAATACAGGTTCGCAATCGAAACCAGAAACAATGTCCGTTGAAACGATGCAGCTCTAATATCAGTCGAGCTGTCATTTTTTGTTTGCTCTGTGTTTATGTTTTATAATTTCGCATTTTGGGCGGGTTTCCGCGCGCGTGCGTAATTAGAATCAACCGACCGATCGCTGATATATTGACAACCCTTACAAACCTTCCGACCATATTATCGAACAAGCCACGTTGCTTTGTTCCTTCAATTCGAACTTTATTAGAGGGATATCATAATTCACGGGATTTAGATTTATAAGTGAATTCTAGTTTTATGTTTGTTCAATAGGCTGTACACAGTACACGCTAACCGGAAATTACTCTTTTGAATTACCATGCGCCCCATGCCGAGGTTTAACCTTTGTTTAAATACAAAGGAAGTTGAAACACTTATTCGATTTGAGCGGAAGTTAAACGTAAAACCCACTTTGAATGTCTGAAGCGGTTATGGCTTTAATATTTCAAGGAATGAAAAGTGTGAATTTAGTAAGGTCGTATGATCAACACGTGCTGTGCGAAATTGTGTTTTGCAACCGAAGATCTTAAAAGCGACCTAAGGAAACTGTGAGGATTTGGAATTACAAAAGCGGCGACTTGAAAACAGCGCTGCCACGTGGAGAGGCTCAAGATTCACAGCTTGGTGGATATGAATGAGCATTTATATCTCTAGAGGTAATGGGTTGTCGCAAAGAGATCCCACAATGTAAAACAGCCATCGCCAACTGCAGTTAGCTGTTTATTAAATTTCCAAAATGTTTACTGTTAGATAATATTGTAACAATGTTGGCAATTTGATTTTATAATTACTGAGGTAACAATAATCAAGTCTGAATTGATGTTGAAAATCAATGTTTTTTTTTTGCAAATAATGTATAGAGTAATTTCTGATTGATCTCAACCAACAAACAATTTACACGAATAAAATAATTTGTTCTGTAATTTGCTTTCAGTATTCTGTCAAGTTGTATGCGCATTTTTCTAGAACTCTTATTGAAAATGCAAGGGATTTTTTGATTTTATTAAGTACAGTATACAACACTTTGGAACTTAAATTTGGATCAATATAACTATAATAACACTATAACTTTCACAACACATTATTCGCTCATCTAAGTAAATTCTTATTCGAGAAACACTATCTTAGATATGCTGTTAAATCCAGAAATGAATAAATAAAAAACTAACCACGACTGGGAATTAAAGCTAGGTCTTCTACTTGCCGGGTGAGCGCCCTGACCTCTAGACCACCGGAACCGACAATTAAATATCTCACATTGTACATTCAATTCAAACATCTGGTGGACGAATACTGCTACTAACGAGTTGACCATCTACACATATTTTAAATGTCATAACCTTTACGCACTTTTCAGATGAGGAGATACTAATTTATAATATAAGCACTTCTTACACCAATGAAGGTAACATTCGTTATAAGACTTCCCTGAAGTTAATCTAAAACAAAATGGCTCCGCATTCTCATTTCTCTATATTGTGTATGCATAGCCGTGTATTTATCAAAGCCTGCAGTTTCAACTGTGAAACTAGAAACGTAATTTACACCATATTGCGTTACGCGCGCAACACACTATCAAATTAACGGTCAGTTCTAGTTCAGAAGCGTCCGCCGCGCTCACTTGATTGTCTTAGTCGCTTCCGGATCTTCTGAGTAGCTCGTGTAGCTCCTTTGCATTGAAAGCTTTCATCTTCGACAGAGTACTCAACCGAATGACATGGACCCATTTCGAACTAGATAAGCAATTCACCCCACAAAGCCCTCTCAGTTAAGCATCTGTGTAAACAGTGATGGGAGGATATAATGCCAGCAATTCCGACGCTCTCTCTACTGTATAGGACAGCTATTCTGCGGATGACTTTGCGCTGTCCTGATGGGAGTAATGAAGAGCCCTGATGATGTGCTTGATTTACGGCCATGTCGTTTGCCGCGTTGGTAATTAGGTTTTAAAGTCTAGTGACTAACCTCGATGTTTATGTCAACTACGTGGGCATATATGTTCAACCAAGGTCGTAACTTCTTTTAGTCTTCTATAAGAACAAGGAGAGGAGATTCTAGCGGCTTTAGGCTTTCTAGAGAGTGTGGACCTACAGAAATGAGATATTCGCTCATTATAAGTAGATTAAATACAGTTAACACAACATTTACATATCCCCTGTATCTCATCAAATCTCTCAAATCTGGTAGAAGATGTAGTTTGTGTAAACAACAATTGTTTTTAACTATTGTAGAGGTAATCTGTAACTATTTCAAACTAGAATATAATTTATGAAAGAATTATTTTTTCAGTTTCCGTTTAATAAACGCAACTGATAAATAGAATTGACTATTTGATCTCCTCTGCCGGAAATAAAATGACGTATGTTTACACTTGACCACGGCAGTGTGAAAAATAAAACCAACATTCTTATAAAAACGATCTAACGTAGTTTGTGAACTATTCGTGAGATGTTTCTAGGTGGCAGAGACTCTTTTACTATATGAATAACTGCTCAAGTACAGACGAGACGGGCCATATATTTTACATTTTTACTAATCCTCGGCAACTGCAGCAACGCGTCAGCAGTAAAATACGTACAACTATTTCCCCGGCGTAAAATTATTATTTTCCCACGTACGGCATGTACGTTCGATAGCCTACGAGCGTCAGTCATTTGACAAAGTTTCCCCTCATTTCCCTCCCCCCCCCCCCCCCCGCCCTTCGCCCGACCCGGCATCAATATTGCACGGCTCGTGGGACCCGCGACGTACACGATCATTACCCCCGATCCTATGAGCCGATCTATTGGCCACGTTATCACACATCAATTATTATCATCTACCCTCCTGATACCAGATGGTTAAATAATGCGTGCGTATCATGCGTGGTGAGCAAAACAACTTACCGTACGGATGTGTGGGCTTTTATTTACAGTATTGTTATGATTGTGACTGTAATTTTGGTTTATTGTTCGTTAGTAAGTTGTGTACATCATTGTAAAAGCTTTATGTGAGTGAAAATAGGGATAATTATCATATTGTAGCGTTTTATTTAAAATTAACGTTTCGAGGGGGACTTGTTCCGTGTTTTCCAAGACTAAATAATGTATTAACAGTACAAAATACAGTAAAATAAAAAATTGTGAAATCGAAATAAGTAACAATTACCTTGCAAAACTCATTTGCTACATTATCACAATACAAATATTTTGCATCCGTAGTCTTACTAAACAATGCGATGTATCAGCATGAAGACTCGATGACGAAAAATGGGGAAAATAAAAATAAGATACAGCCTACTTATGCAACCAGAGATAATGGTATCAGCTACATATTTATCTTTTAGGTGTGTGTGTCAATAATCCTAAAACTCGAATTCCGACTGAGGAGCGGATTGGAAGCTATATATATAATTGACAGTGACTGACACAAATGGACGATCTCCCGAACTAAGACTCACGTGTGACCATTGGGTCACTCCTATCTCTTAGTTTACTACTAACATTGCTTGTACACTCGATCGATTCATACTACGTTAATACAACGTAGATAATCTGTGTTTTTGTAAAAAGGACTAGCTAACATTTTGCTATAACTTGTATATGAAGGTAAGCAAATTACCCATTTTGTTCGTCAGTACACAGAAGGTTCATAGTTCTAACTTCGTTATGTAAAGTTTTAGTGAGAGAGGGATGGCGAAAATATTTAGTTATACCTTCTTTTATCCTTTTCAATGTTCAAAAAACTGTTTTTGTTAAGACGAAAACCGTTTGAATTTTAATAGCAAAAAATCAAAGTGGGATGCATATTGATAAAACTTACAAGGAAGAAAAATTGAAATGTTTTTATACGATTTCCAACAGAAATCATGTTCTTTTCAAAGTTAGAACGCCTTTCAATTTGTAACTAATTAGATTGCCAGTACGGAGAAGTAAGCACACTTCTCTTTGAACTAGCATCAAGAAGAGGGACTGAAAACGGGCAGCAACCCTTAAAAGAAATCGGAAATTCAATTGAGATTCCTTTGCAAACTCAATGAAGATGCTACAGTTTACTCCCAATTAGCAGTGACACACTCGCCTTGTCGGGTGATTCTATTAGCCCATTTAACAGCAAGAGCCAGACAGTCTTGGGATTTGCCAAGCGTGAGGCCTCTAGAACGCGAGAATTGTGAGGAAACAACGTTGATGAAATTACAAACGACTAAGGCAGTGAGAAATAATTTCAGAATCCCTTCGTTTTTAACTGTTGATCAGTTATGCAGAAAAACAGACACTTTATAACGAAATTTCATTTTTTATTTTTAGAATCTTTGCGAACAAAGACAAAACGAGGCCATTTTCTTTTGGAAAGAACGGGTTTGATTGAGGTAGTAAGTTACCACCCTTACGTGTTCAGCACAAGCCTCATTTCTAAAATAAATTTATTTAAGAAATCTGCCGCGTACAGAACTTCCAGATACGGACAAACAAATGTGATCCGACTACGGTATCCATAGCAACAAGTTATGACGTAACTTGTTTTTCCGCATATGTTCCTTCTCAACAAATTGTCAGTCGTCATTTCCTTCCCTCTCCAGACATGTGGTGGTATTTATTGATTGTTTTATTGTGCCCAGTAAACAGCTCAACATGGGTTATTCGACTTGTTATTGAGTGCCAATAAAAAACGAAGAGATAGTTGGACGAGGCTAAATGTGACTTGTATTGTTGTGTGACGTAACGTGACAACTTTCATACATTAGAACAATGAAACATGATGAATGTATGTTCCATTTATCGGTGTAAAGAGAGTAATGAGATTAATTCAAATACCAGGGCGGGAAGTATACCCCACTGTGATGAGATTGATGGGGCTCTAAAAAAAAAAACGGTGTTATCGACGTTTCGACAAGTTCTAGCTTGTCATTTGTACCTTTGTCGAAAGTAAAATATTGGACCATACATGAATTATGTATACATTCTAAAGTCTGAAATTTTAATTCGATTAATTGTTGAATGCTAGTAAGAGTACCATATGATATTTTGTAGAACGCCTGTGCTAAATTCGTTCGAACACAGTCCTGTACTGTAATATGTTTTCGTTTTTGACATGCATACCGTATCATAACAGTATACCCACACTGATTGATGGAAAATGATATATCTGATAAAAATCCTTCTGTCTGCAAACACTCGCTATTAAACTTGTAACCCGTGGTTTTCTTTATTTTATTTTACCCCTAGTACTTTTAACACTAGATGGTAAAACCATCCAATATCCTCTCGGTGGAATTCAATAAATACTCGTTACTTATAGTCGTGCGGTGAGGCAAGACGCAACACTTGTGATATATTGAGAGTTGGTTGTAGCGAAAAACTAAACATGTGTTTGTGTGTGTGGAGTCTACTCAAGAACTAGTTTGGTAATGTATTTGGTCCCCTGAGTGGTGGTAGGTACGGCATAGACACACACTTTGCATCACTTGAAATTGTACAACGAACAGTGAGTAATATCTGTCTCGCCAACATCGATCAATCTTTAAAATTATTTATGCCATTAGCATATTTTTAATAAAATCACATACCTCTATTTGTGTCAATCCCATGATAGACGATAATGAAATATTGTCACAGAAAAATGTGCAAACGGTATTTGGTGTTTCGTAATTCAGTGCACGGTTGTCCGTCCCCATGTCAGCAATAATTGCCGAGGTCCCTGTGACATCCACGTCGATCTGAGCGCCATATTTCCGGCCGCAACCGTCAGGGGGAAACATTATTAAATCAGCATTAATTTGTACTGCGGACTACAAGTCAATTATTCGCTGTCGGTTTTCATCTGGGAGAATGAATTACAGCCTAATGTACATCGCTTTATACCGCATTTCATAAAACATGATCGTTTAGCGGGTTGTAATTGGCACGGGATCGTTTAAAAAATATTTGTTTGGTTGGTACTGTACATTCTAGGCGAGGTGAAGGGATTTATCTCACTACTGTGGGACATGAAAAACGTTAGTCGTTTGCAATGTGGAATGTTTTCAGATGACAAATGCGTGCTGGGCGAAAACTAACAGGCTTGAATTTAACAAAAACTATATATATTCTTCTTTTGGTGGGGTGTGACCAATATGTTGGAAAGTTGCCATTTTAAAGTATAGTGGCATTTAACATCTGAATCCATGTTCATGTTATTGATTCGATGTTGTATCACAGTACAAAACCATAATTACATCACATCTTGTCTTTCAAGTCTATAAGCTGCAGAATCAAATCTTCAAACTATTTTAAATAAATTAATTCAGAACATTTGAGTATTTTGACGTCTATGGTTAAAATGAAATGATGTATCTGGTAGTTTATATTTCATTGTGACCAAGATGGATACCGACTACTGCAATTGTGGAAAAAACGGTAGAATGAATATATATTATTAATCTTGAACTAAGTCCACGTTCGGAGACATATTTCAATTCTTATGAATTTCAAAACACCGTCGGATTGGTTTTCTGCCATGATAAATGTTTAGTTACTGTGAATTTATGTATCCGAATTTGAGCTACATACCGAAACCAAAAATAATAATTTTACGTGAGACTCCGCATCTGTAAATTACAGAATGTATCCTACAAATAAATCGAACTTTATTATAAACGAGATAAATATTTATATTAATACGCCACGTTCTGGGTTATAGACACACTTCATCTGTAGCGTTTCATGATTGTGTTCAATGGTTTATCGAAGTGTTAGTTTTTGAAATGAAAACCTTTTTAATTTTTGCACCCAAAGAGTTGTTACTTTTAGAAAGTACCTTTGTTGTAGTCATCTTCATTTCTCACCTTCACAACGTGGCAATAGGTATACCTCACACAATTAAGTTAAGGTTTTTTTTTATTAATTTGCTTGACGTCTAAGTAAAGTTTCAAACAAAACTATGAACATTAAAGTCTTCACGATTGTGTGTGGTTTGTATGATAGGTAGGACTGCTCTGGACCTAATGTAATCTGGACTCATTTTATGCAAGCAGATGTTTTTCAGATGAAACATCGAACTTTTCATATTACACGTGGCTTTACCAAATAAACTTAATGTTTATTTTATTCCTTTGAAACTAATTTGTACTTTATTACAAATGAATTGTCTAGATTAGTATTGTAGATAACATTGTGAGATAAATGGTTATAATATGTAAGTAAATATAGGTTGTACATTTTTACATAATGTAATAAATTTGTACTAACAACATGCAAAATTATTATCAACTGTAGAGATAGACTGTTGCTTTTTTCACACTATTCTTTCGCGGTCGCGCACTGAAACAATTAGTTTCGACAAATTGTTAAAATTATCACTGACCGTTTTTTTCATGATTTGGCTTAAGTTCGGCTATCCCAAACAAAGATCTTGGCTTATATGACATCAGTTTAAACTTGTGCCGTAGGATATCAAATCCGCATTCCCTATGGAATCAGAAGTACAATAATGCATTAAAATAATCCCGGCAAAGTCCGGCGGTTCGCTATCGGAGCAACCACAGGCCCATAACAATGAGCTTGCTATTGTGGTATGGTTTATCTTCCAGCAATTGGAGCTATCATGGTGACTCGGATGCGGTTCTGACTAGGGTGGCCAAATAGCAATCTGAACATAAACATCTGTGGGTGTGTGTTGGGTATTGGAATGTAAATATACCCGGGTTATAATCTTGTTGCGCATGCGCAGTGCTGTGGTCAAGGGAGATGGAAACAGACGGGAGTGATGGGCCCGAAATTTGCATTGCCATGTTTTGAATTCAGAAAATTTTGAAACTTTTCCAAACCAGCAGTCATTTCCGCTTTTTTTTACTGTCTTTGTATTGTTACTTTTGATTATCTCAAACTTTCAAAGAAATCTGTTCTCCAAAGTATAAATATCGCAATATCATTTAGATCAGCAAAGACCATTGTGGGTATAATTAATGTTTTTTATGTTCATACATTACATTTACAACATAGAATATATTTTAAAAAATTTACCTTTCCTCTGCAAGTTGGGGTAATTTATAATTTTATTGAGACTGATTATACCATTTAATAAGTGCTTCATTGGTATGCCAGCCCCAAAGTCACCGTAGATAGATTAAAGTCAATTCCCGAAGTTAGAACCCACAGCCTGATCCGGGAATCAAACCCTGGACCACCTGCATTTGAAGCAGGAATATACCTACTATCAACGTGGACATAACAACAGTCGTCTAACAAGTTATTACAGAGCGTTTTCCTAGAGAAGATCAAAATGAAGAAAGAGTATTTTTATAAAAGTATGTTTGCTTATTAAGTTATTGCATGATGTAATCACGAGGTCAAATCGTAGCATACACATTCAGTTTCCCTTAGTTTATAATGAGGTAATTCTAGAAGGAGTTTCGTAAAGGTACTGAACACAATATATGCGTCACATTTCCTATCACAAAAGGTGACGTTAATGTGTATTGGTTAATGCACGTGCACGTGCTATTTAGTTGTTATAAAATATTCTGCACCTGTATCTGTACCCAAACCCCAACATCATGCGTGCATCATGCACGTGCATGGATCAAGAATATCTCTTTACGGTTGTAACGAAGAACGATGGCTTAGCTCCACACAATCACTGGATGGCTCCTTATCATTTATTTTCATCAATCATCAGTTATCACGGAGATCAAGCGGTTGAAAAAACATGAGACGCTAATTCACATACAATCAATCAATCAAAAGTCCTTACGACTAAGCTTCTAGAAATATATTAAGGTTCCGTTTATATTCCCTATCGGTGATTTGTTTTGTTCAGTACAAATAATGAAAATATTAATAAAGCGTAAATCATCTGTAACATCCAAGTGATTTCATCCTTCTTCCTAAAGGTAGCTCAGCGGTAAGACAAGAGACTCTAATTCAGGAGGTCGCCAGTTTGAATCCGGCCACTGGCAATGATGACCGAAGGTTTTTCCGAAGGTTTTCCTCAGTCTTAAAGGCAAATGCTGGGTTTGAATGCTGAGTCCTACTAACAGCCGTCGGATATTTCTTCTCAACTATTCGAACACTCAAACATACCTAGTGTACAGTCACCTGAGGGCCGTCATTCCAGAACCGTTTTAGACGGTTATAGCTGGTTGTAAAGTTGCGCCCCCTATTCCGTAACCCGGGCGCAATTGCAAGTGGTTGAACCTTGCGTACTGAAATGAGGGCCCTGAAGAGGGTCACATCAGGTAAAGCTGGTATCCACCTTATAGGCTTTTTGCAAGGCAGTATGAAAACAATGAAATCAACTTATTGAACTGGTAGACAAACCACAGGTTATCAACAAAATAACATTGCTGATATATGATATACAAAGTTGTAAGCATTGAGACTTCCACCAGTTAAAGTGTTTGATGTAATCTGCAAGAAGCCTGTTACAAGATTCCCAGAAAAATTATTATTATTATTATTCGACCCAAGCATAGAGTCCCATTGCTGACAGTATAAACACGCAATAAATGTTGACATGCCTGTCAGCGAATATATCCCGGCTTAATTATTTGGTCACCCTCTGTAAGCTGCGTTGTAGGTGCCAAGCGCGGCTTACGATGGTTTATCAGGAGCGCAGGACACGGTAGCTGGTCGCTGTGATATCGCCGCGTCCCCATGCGACGGGGGCCGGTTGGAAACCGCGCGAATAATAATTGGTGTGAGAGAGATGACGATAATGCGAATAATAATTGGAGAGAAAGAGATGACGATAGTGAGAGAATAACGCAAAGACCAACACGCTTGAAGAAAGGGGGACATGACAGGAGCAGAGGGTGAATCCCGAGGGTGACATTAATTTCTTACGAAAGGTTATGAATATTTTAGGAAGGACTGGATTTTATAATTTTGTCTTTATTATGAGTGTTTTTATTGAGCCAAAGATTATCAAAATTAATTTGTGTTTGATGCTGGTGAAGAAGACGTAAACATGTGTGATGCATTTCAATGAACTCGGGCGACTTTTAAAAGGAAAATGGAAAAATGCCACCTGGGGGATTAAAACTGGTGGCCTTTCTCTGAATTTTACTTATATTCTGATATACGAGCCATTATTAAATTAATGATAGATTTCCCTATTTATTTGGGTGGAATGTACTCATAATGCAGAATAATTTAAACTTGAAAATGTGAAATGAGAAATAAATATTCTCTCAATTGTCACCTCTGATTGTGATTCTAATGATGTTTGCTAATATTATTATACATTCTTTTAACTGTACAATGTGTTTTAATTAAACAAACTTGACACATAAATAAACAACTAATATTGCTCTAGAAATGGCTTCCTTCCTCAGCCATACTCACCGCCAGTGGTGATAATAACTAGTTCAACGTGTTCATTTTCATCTAGTCCAATTAGTCACATGACTCTGTAAAGGCTGAACATTGCATTGTGACATACAGGGGTACAAACTCATCTGAAGATGTCATTTTAAACTAATTTATGTTGAATCTACTTAAATTACACAGATAATTACGACTAATGTATATAGTTGATACTTCCGAGCGATGGATGTCTCACTGTCGCAAGATGTGCTAATACTGTTTGTTATAATATACTGCTAAGGGTTTCCGGACACAACAGTAGCAAACAAAACATGGAGAAAATCCAACGTATTGTAATAGGCTTCTTCAGGGGTCTTTGGATAGTGTTGACTTTGGAATGGCATCTGCTATTATAAAGAGAGTTTACAAAGTGTTTTTATCAGGATAACACACACTTTCGCAAAGGTGATAAACAATGCGGTCTAAAGGTTAATTTACGAAAGCTGTTGCCATTCCAGAGTCAATACTCTCCAAAGGTTCCTGAAGGAGTCTATTGCAAATGGGCAAAACGATGCATTTTCTCGACCTTTTGACACGAGTGTAGCCTAACTCCAGCCGTGAAAGCCTCCGAAATATATTACCTTCATGTACTTTGCAAATACAAAATTCTACATTTTATTTAAAAATAAAATAGACCTATCCAGTGGCGTACGCAGGAATATATTTCAGAAGGGGCTGCCCATAGTAGAACACAGCTGTAAACAGGCGCCCCACAAACGAGACAATGGGGGGTGTGGGGGGGATGTCTTCCACAAAAGCGCCGCACATTTTTTGAAAAAATGTGACCCTTTGAAGTGGTTTTAAAATGTGTTTTAGTAGAAGTTGGGATGCTTTGTTGGACGGGATACATAACACATACATACATAACATACAAAAATTAAATGAATATATATTATTACAACATATACAATTACACAAACGAGAGTGTTTCCTGACTAAGCCAATAGAGAAATTAAAAAGTCAATATATTTAATTTTTTGCGAAAAATCTAGATGTTTTGCAGAGTATAATTATTAAAGATAGGATTTTGGGGGGTTTCCCGGATTTCCCGGTTTTACAATCGGTTAACGGGTCGTTAACGGGGCCGTTAGCTGACGGTTCGTAATCTATAACCCAATAAACCCTATGCAGATAACGGACCATCATCTAACGGCCGCGGTTATGACCGATTGAAAAACCAGGCCTAAGACAGCTTATGATCTTCTATCTTTAATTTACCATGGGACAAATTACCCCGTATACTGTGACAACTTGCCCCATATGAGAGGAAAGTTGTCACAGTTGCATGCTTTGTTTGAAACAATAAAATAAAATACAATACAAATCTACATCTATTGTTGTTTTATACTAATTAGTTATGTTTGTAATCATCCATTTACTATTTTTAACATAATGAGATTAAAAATATGGTTTGAAACTTAAGCCTCCAAAAAATCAAATGTAAAATGTGTGACAACTAGACTCGATCTCCCTTACAACCTTTTAAACGGAGGATGATAGATTAGACGCTACAAAATGTTAATCCTACATCTTACTTTGTATTTCTAATGATATCACATCGCCAATTAAAATGGGTCAATTCAGAAACTAAACAGTAATCGATGATGACTTTCTCCAAGGACAGTTGCCCCTTTACTACTGAAACTATTACTATAGCATATATTATTTTGAAATGTGGGGTGTAGGGGGTAACGTACATCTTTAAAACTTACGCATCCATATGTTATAAAAGCAATTTTGAACGTTATTGTTTTCAGTTTGACTAATTACAATGTGTCGATTCGACTAATTGCCATGTAAAAATTAGCTGACAATTTCATAATCCTGAATTCGTGAATTCATACACAAACGTGTTGACATAACTATATTCTTGAAACTGTACATTCACGACTTTTCACAGTTCGGATAAAAGGCGCATCGCGAATAAGACTCCTGCAGGCACATTCTGTCACGACAATATATACTCTCCTCTCTTCCACAACACTCATACATCACCGTGCATAGCTCTCTAAGTTATTCATACTTCCACACCTGTGAGTTTACAATAACTCCAATCTAGAGCAGTCCAAGGTCTCTTCAATCTGTCTGACATGTTGACTTGTAGCCACTTGTCAGCCCCCCCCTCCCCCCCTTTACCCGCCCATTTAGGTATTCTTTCCACGTTATTGCATTCGTACTAGGACAAGATTGTTGCTGTAGCACGGGGAGAAATATGGGGAATCTTAAATTACAGGAAAGAATATACATCACGTTTATGCCTTCAACACGAAACGATTTTCCTATATGAGTATACCTTGTATTTGACTAGCTATATGATCGAGGCGGGTCCCACTCCGTGGTGACCGTGTTCGCAATAAGGGCTCTCGTCCATCTCTTTTGTCATTACTTTATTCATCTCACATAATTCATCATTTGTCCTCTTCATACTTTCTCACGTCTTTTTCATACTTGAAGCCCTCTTCGTGATCCGAATGCCAACTTACCCCCTTACGCCCCCTAAAACTACCCATCCCTTATTCCATCCAATCATCTATTATTTTGGATTCAAACACCAAACACTAATTAACTAAACCATTTACATGGTGAGTTTTGTTATATTATTTTATAGTTGGTTGTTCATATTGTTTTTAAATTAATCTTTATGAGTTCTTCAGAAGTAGAGGAGTGGTGATGTAATAGTAGACGATTCATGATAACTATGATAAACTATTCACGATTATCATGTTTTGAGTGTGAAAGGATCATTACAGAGTGTTGTTCTCAAAGCGATTTGACTCGTTCCACTATTTTAATAGCCGACAACTTTCCCAACTTCAACGAGCTCAATACTTCAACGTCAATGAGACACCAGACGAAGGAGAAAGACAAATGCGTGTTTTATTTTTGTTTTGGTTGGGGTTGAAAGAAGTTTCAGCACTCTCCTAAATAACAGAACACCAAACCGTAGGCTGATTTATTCTCAAGTTCAGACTAGACGACAGAGGTGACTGCAGCGCCAAAGCTCTTATTCGAAACTATGCGCGTTAAAATGAACCTAACAAAATGCTTATACTGGGTTAACACCAAGTCGTTACTTTAGTTGCAGTCATAAGGACGTGACGTCACAACGCTCATTTAATGGGGTGTATCCACATAATGCGCGTATCGGCCATATTGTGTGCCAATATGGAATGTTTGTCTACTTGCGATGGGAAATTCATTGTAGACATATTTCTGATATAGTTTGGCTCATTTTCTACTGTTCTCCATCATTAGTTATAGCTGATACTTCTAAAAGCAGCATAAAGAAACTATCCTGTCTCGTTCACTCTTTTTGTGGTTTACAATGACACGAATAATTATTTTAGTTAACTTATTAGAAGACAAACGTGTTAACTTAATACTGTCATATTTTGTGAAAAACACATTCACCTTCTATTGACAGTTTGATGTCAACACACATTTTGCCCTTCATTATGGCCGTGTGGCGTCACGTGAATACTCCTTATTCACTGCTATCGGCGTAAGATACTATTTGTGTTGTCGTCACAGCTAATTGTAATAAACGATGCCAGGTATCAAGCCATTTCTCCTCCACCTTACCACCTCCACTCGGTACAGCTAAGCGCTCGCGAGAAAGGAATGCGGGGAGGGTTGCAATCTTTTGATGTAGTTAAATGTTACAATTTTTCAATCACTTTTCAGATATATGGAATAATCACGAAAAATTGATATTAAATTAACTTTGAATTTTAAAAATAACTTGAATATTAACGATTTTGGCGTAGTCTGAAAATTATAATCATGACGAGACCTTTGCTATAAAATTGACAGTTTTGAAGCTATTTTTAAAATTCAAAGTTAATGTTATACCAATGTTCCGTGATTATTCCATATATCTGAAAAATAATTGAGTAATTGTAACATTTAACTTCATCAACATTTTTAAGAATGACGTTTTGCTTGATGGGTCTGCAGTCTACCGCAACTCTCCCCACATTCCTTTCTCGCGAGCGCTTAGCTGGCACCGAGTGGAGGTGGTAAGGTAAAGAGGAGAAATGGCTTGATACCTGGCATCGTTTATTATACATAATCCGGGACGACAACACTATGGTTGCGTTCCGTTACATGCTGGATGTACTGATCCAGTGCGCCAGCTTACTGGATGCATTCCGAAACATGCTGCCAGCGACTACTGAGCGTTCCCTTACTTGCTATCCCAGCATCTCCAGTGCACTGGAAGTACTGGCCCTTTTTCACGCAGTAGCCCCAGTAAAACTTGGAACTGTCATGGCGTCGCACCAAACTATAACATACCAGTGGCACGAAATATCGCTGGTTTGTCCAGAAACAAACGAAGTAGTGAAAATTAGTAGTAAACGACAGTGAAAAGGAGCGTCTGGAGAAAGGTACGAATGTTTTGTATATGCTATTGGACGTATATTTCTCTTGGTAGGGTGCAATTAGTGTAGGCGTAGGCTGACAGTTATAGCTTACGACTATTTTCGCGCCGTCTTCCATACTGTGCTCAGTGCTCTGCAGGTGGATGCTCGTTCCGTTTCTTAAGCCTACTGGCTCGCGCTGGCTCACGCCGGCGCTCACTGGGTCCCAGCAGTCCCAGCATGTAACGGAACGCAACCCTTGTATCTTACGCCGATAGCAGTATAGAAGACGAAACCACGAAATATGAAAGTTTAAAGACTTAAATACTCCGATACCGTCTACAAAAATGATTATATGTGTCATTGTACACCACAAAAAGAGAAGCGAGACAAGAGAGTTGCTTTATGGTGTTTTTGGTAGTAACATCAAACTTATTTTTAAGAACAGCAGAAAACTATCTTCTGGAACATTTCAACAATAAATTGATAGTTGAAAGTAACCCAACATGTCGTTTTGGCAGAAAATATGGCCACCACGACCATTACGTGAACACAATCATCCCATACTGAACCCGCCAACCAGTCACACTCGGTCACATAGGTAAGTCGTATTGCTTCGTTGTCACAGGGATCATTACAATTTTCAACCTTCTTAATACTGTCATTTACTACAAACCAGTGAAATGCTGCCAACTTGAGAGGCTTTTTAAATGCTTTCAGAGGTCTTTACTTGCTTTCAGAGACGTTTACGTGCTTTCAGATACCTTTTCTTGGTTTAATAGACCTTTACTTGCTTTCAGAGACCTTTACTTGGTTTCAGAGACCGTCACTTGGTTTCAGAGACCGTCACTTGGTTTCAGAGACCGTCACTTGGTTTCAGAGACCTTTACTTGCTTTTAGTAAACTTTACTTGATTTCAGAGACCTTACTTGCTTTTAGAGACTTTTACTTGCTTTCAGAGACTTATACGTGCTTTCGGAGATCTTAACTTGGTTTCAGAGACCTTTACTTGCTTACAGTAAACTTTACTTGTTTTCAGAGACCATTACTTGCTTTCAGAGACCATTACTTGCTTTCAGAGACCATTACTTGCTTTCAGAGACCACTACTTGCTTCAGAGACCATTACTTGCTTTCAGAGACCACTACTTGCTTTCAGAGACCTCTACTTACTTTTATAGACATTTGCTTGCTTTCAGAGATCTTTACTTGGTTTCAGAGAACTTTACTTGCTTTCATTGACGTGAAATTTACGAAATTCGGTTTCCATTTCAAAGTTCTTTGTTTCCATCATGATGTATTTTTATCTTTTTACAGCTATACGTTGACGCCGTATATTACATGACAAAAAACGTAGACGAAAAATGTTGCAACTTTGTGCGAAGTTCTTTATAAAACCTTACCACCAGACAAAACCACTCTCTCAAATCTTAAACCACACGACTTCGACTAAACATTATGGCTTCGTATGAACCAGGCATTACCTTAAATCCAGTGTGTTTTGTTTTTTCATTATCCACCGGGTTGGAAACATTGTGCTTTGAACCGAAGAACTAGTATTTATTATATCTGTGGCAGTGGGGGGGGGGAGGGGGGTGGGGGTGAATCCGCTAGACTGCTATTCTGCATCCTGTGCACTTGCATTTTATCTGTGGTATAAAAAGCATTTCAAATTTGATGTTTTGCAATTCAAAGTTTATGTACTTTTATTACATTAAAAGTGAATTTATTTATTTATTTTATTTATTAGATTTTGAAAGCTACCATCAAGGTCATATTGCTCCATTCCTTTTCTAATTTGTCACATGAGGAGTAAGAGTACTGGACATGTAAAAGGATTTCGTGTCATAAGGGTATTGGGAGTGAAATTAGTGAAACCAAATCAATGCCACTGGGGTAATAGACCTTTTTCAGGACAATCACGGCCCTACTTTTTAGTTTAATTCGGAAAATCATATTATATTCTAAACTAGGTCCAGACGGTTTTTTAATTCGACATTTAATGATTGTAAATGTAACTAAAATACTTGCACACATAAGAATTACGACTTATGTTTATGCGTTGGCACTAATCAAGAATATGATGATTAAAGAATCATGGAAATAATATAAAACCTAATGTAAGTAAAAAGTTCGGACAACAACGATTAAAATATAACACGCACTACTCAGACTCACCCACTGCGACGGATTTTGCCGAAATATAACGCAGTGGGTGAGTAGTGCGTGTAATGTTTTAACCGTGTTTGTCTGAACTTTTAACTTATATTATCCTTTTCCGGTTAATGAGTCCTGGTGTGTGTTATTAATATAAAACCTTTGATAAAAACATATAATGCGATACACGTCCAAGTTAAAGACAAGGAAGAAATAACATTTTCGCGTGGATTTATACAAAACAAACTACTCAACACACAATCAAAATACAAAATCACTCAGGGAGATATAGAGCGACTTTTGAAGACCAGTTGAAAAGGTAAGACCACAAGAAAGATGAAGATGATTATGATATGATTATGAAGATGATATTATTTTGACAACGATACTAATCGAGACGGTGTGTGGGTGACAATGAAAGTGAAAAACGCCACATGACATCCACGCCCAAGCCAGGATTCGAACCTAGAACGTGCAACCAACTACGCTGGCCAACACAAGAAAGAAAGAAAGAAAGAGAAAAAGACAGAAAGAGAGGGAGAAAGAGAATACATATTTGAGTGTTATTTAGTAACATTGCACATTGCAACGAGTGAAATGTCTGGTCTATGCGTTGGAATGCAACCATACATAGCATGACGCACCGCGACCGTGGCTGGCTGCAGAGTGGACTGTGGACTGTAGACAGCTACGAGACGGCTGGCTCTGGCTGGCATCTTCAGTTGTCTTTACCGCGCGGAGCAAAGTGCATCAGAACTCACTGAGCTTATAACATATTACCAGTCAGTGCAATTTAGGAAGACCGATGTTTCGAGTGTTTTCAGTTTCTCATTGTGCCGTAATGTATAACGTGTGACATTACATCATTGTTTAGGGCTTCTCAAACTTTTTTGCCCGTGACCTTAGAAAATCTCGTGACCTCGTTTTAGATCGGACCTTATTTGCGTAGTTTATACTCTGAAAAAGATGGCCGGGGTCACTTGTTAGCCGATGGTTGCAGCGATTAGCTTCGCTCTGTGTTGACATTTTTTTTAAGCGGTTGCAAGAGTACGGAAGTTTCCCGCTGAGCCTATTTAAAATTTTGATATACATCTTCTTATACATCTTCTTTATAAATGTCGATTCCATTACACACCCTCATTTCCATTTTTCATAATCTCACCGTCTCCATTTTGACTCATCGCGACCCCGACGGGGTCGCGACCCATAGTTTGAGAAGTCCTGTCAAAGATACTTTATTACCACGGACAACAAAATAGTTCAACAGAATTTGAAATAATTGGTGAGTCAGATTTGTTATTTTCATTGTTTCTCTTATTTAATGATTATAATCTAACGTGTACTAATTTCTTTTTATTTGGATTAAAACACCAGAAAAGTATGAGCATTTCAAAATAGATTTTAAAAACTCCGAATCCAATTTAACGGAAACGGGACGCTTCAAGATTAAACCACCCATTGATACATTGGCAGCTTTTCAAGGTTTAAGAATGAAATACATACCCGGAATTTGTTTTTGTACCGGCTAAACATTGAATTTAGAAACTTTGAAACAGTTTGATGATTATTTTAGTCATTAATTCAACTATTTTACATTAATTAATTATTGACAATCGTAAAAGTAATATTTTTGTTACTTTTTAAATTCATTGTTAAATTGATAAGAAACTAAGTCCTGGGTATGACTCACTTTTTAAATATCTTGATGCGGTCTCACGACCAATCAAACACGTTAATTTTGCGAGTTAGAATTCCAATTTACCCTCTACCCATTTTATCTCTGTTCAACTCAGGGGTGGAATAAAGCTGGGGTAGTTCTTCACGTGGCCAATGGGACGAGACGAGTGATTAGTTACAAATTGTGCGTGTGAGTCCCTGCTGTAGAGTGCATAAACTGCACACCAGCTGCTTACCACGTCTGCCTATCTTTAAGCGACTAATTCAATATATCGAGTTGCTAGGATTGTTTGAAAGGAAATACCGAGCGGTGTTACTAGGCTCATCCCATCCCATACGTTCACTTCATGATTGAGAAAAAACCTTTAGTCCAGATTGTCGGTGTCTGGAATCGAACAGCTGACCTCTTGAATTAGATATACCTGAGCTTGCTCTATCGGGTACGAGGGACCTATGGGGGGATATCTTTATGTGGCGTAATGCAGTAAGTGGCTAAACAATAAGTAATGAGACTCGCTGTATTAGCTGTGTGCCCCCCCCCCCCCCCCCCTCCGACAAAACCCTCTATCCAGGTACCAATTTGTGTTATAATCGATAGTGTTGCATTGAAACTCAATGTGTTCATCCAGATACTGTTATTTTATTGTTTAAAGAGTTGTTTTTATAAAGTTATTTCGGATTTGGCATACTTAATTATTGAATGTATTTTAGGAGAATTGGGTATAATTTGTCAATTTTACATTTCTCATAAAAAAAACAACCATTTCGTAGTATAGTTTACAATACAAAATAGGAATAGTTAATTCTGAATTTTATTCCGAAAAAAAAAAAACGCATGTACAGTGTTACTAGCAAGCGCGTGCTAGGAGTAATTTCGTAATAGAAAAGAAAAGTAGAATCAAATAGCAAAAGAAGAAGAAGATAAAAAATACTACTCATTATGTGTGGGATAGTGGGGCATGGACCGTACCGTAGCCCACCGTACTACCGAACTACCATTACTACTTCTAACGAACCGAATCGAACTAATGTATGTATGCAGTAAAGCATTAATTGATTTGAGTGTGTAAGATGATATTTGGGTTTTACGTCCCATATTTTTTTTTAACCTTGGCTGATCAAGACGATTGAGTGTGTAAGCTGGCTGGTTGGTGAAGTGAATTAGTCGTAAGAGGGAGGCCCAAAATGAACGTAATTGTAAACATCTATTGTTTGTGGCCAAATTTTGAGGGATGGTTTTACTTTTACTATACTCCTACAATATGTTTTTAACCGTAAGTTTCATTGAGAAAGTACTTTATAAACTTAAACTAACGCCACTTGGTATGGTTATCTATATCAAAAAATATACGATGGTCTCTCTTCTCTCTATAATTATTCAAATTAATATTTTATAGGATTATGTATGTTTGTTTGAGATATAAAAACTAATTCATCTTAGTTCAATAGAACGCTGGCTTACTTGCAAACACATTAGATTCTATATGTCAAAGCTTTATAGTGTATCTGTTTTACTTGCATATTGGCTTTGTTGCTGTTTATTTTGAATACACAATGGTCCGCAATCCGCAAACTAATACATCCGTATTATAGTTTCACCTTCTTTAGTGTTCAATATATTCGAATTTTCGTTTTAAGTTTTAAGTAGCTTTGCTTTATTGAACTAATGCAGTCTGCGCTCTATGTAAATTTTATAAAACATGAGTAAATATTGAAGATAATTTCAATAAGAAACACGTATTCTATAAGCTGTAAAGAAATGTTGAGATTATAACTATTTGATCACATTTTTATAGGAGAAGTCGCTCTTATATCACATTAGCAAAATGACAAGGGTTGTTAAAGATTTCTCGTACATAATAATACTATGACATGTTAATACCGTCTGGATTGTTTTAGTAAAATCCTTCACAATAGTTACACTTTAAGCCCGAGTCCAAGGCCTGTATAGAAACGTTAAAGAAGAGATAATATTAATCTTTCAAATTAATTATTAAGCTGTAAATATTTGTGGATGAAGTAATCCTGGACTTACACAATTTTCCATGCCTGTCTGCAGATAAAGACATTTTAAGGTAAACGCAAGCGTACACGCTGCAAAACGCGAGACTCACGTGGAAAGTGAGATCATACTCGTGATTGCGACAAAATCTTACGGACAGGTGTCTTCGTTACATAAACCCTCGACATTACTAAATACTCCTATACACAGTTATCCGTATCTTTGAAAGCAAACGTTAAAATGGATTCTAAGCGCTGAAACTTGTTGGATTTATAAATTACAGTAAATGTGAAATGCGTTTAGCGATGTAGTGTTTTGGATGATATTCACATATTTGTGTGAAAAGCGAACCCTATCGGACAAATTTAACATAACATCTACACCATGTTAAATGTTAACATTTCCAACGGAATATTTTATATTTTATTTATTTACATTCATAATGAAGTGGGGATAGCAGAAAGAAGCACAGCTCGAAACGCAAAAATGACTACATAGTATCTTAGCCTATTCATACTAAAATTGACGTACAAGAAGGTATATTAATTATATAAAATAGTTAAATAAATCAAAGAATAGTTAACCAAAGTAACTAAAACCAGAAACAGTTAGCAAGTTGAGTAAGTTATGTATGCAATATAAAATATAGAACGCAAAGATATTATAAAATGTAGTGATGAGAATATATTTAAACAGTTAACCGTTAAAAGGAAATGTAAACATCGAAATTTGAAACAAATCAGAAAGGGTATAAAAGTGTTAATACACTTCACTCAGACACACAACCTACGGCTTGTTTTTTTGAAATGAAATGAAATGAAATGAAATGAAATGAAATGAAATGAAATGATACCTGACTAATGAACGTTCTTAAAACACAAAAACAACGAATTCATCATAGTGAGATTGTCTATCGTACATAGCCCTCAGAAGTAGCATCTGTGTCTAGCTAGCTACCCTATTACTGCACCCTCACCCCACCGAGCACTCTACAGTTGTCTAAGATTCCCTCTTCTAATTAACTGATGATTGAAACCTTCTCCAATGATGACGTGATGGAGTGGGAAGTTGTAGTCTCATATATTTAACTAACAACACTCTGCAGAGTAGTTTCTGAAAGTCATGCGCAAGTCGGAAGCACGAGGCAAAACTTGGCCATACTTCAATTAAAGGGCGAGGTAGAAGTTGAAGTTGACGCGCACGTCAATGTGTATAATGTCTCAGTGTAGGTTTGGAGCATCCGTGATGAGACACGACCTAATTTGTCGCTTATGAACGTCAGGATATAAGAACAATCACTGCACGATTTAGTTACTTATATTGTAACACAATAAGAAAATTATTATATAGAAAAAATATGAAATATCGACAACATACAATTGACACAATTTTAAAGACAGAACACTAAACACAATGTAAAATAAAAGATGCAAAATAAACGTTAACAATTACAAATTTAGATACAAATCACTAAGTCACTGAAGATTTAACCACCCAGAGACCGGAAGGAGGTCGAAATAGGGATTAAAAAATCAACCGGTACACAGACACAAAAGGTAAAAAGAAAAAATCAACAAAGATTAACTACAGTAAAATTGCAGCTTGAACTACCTAAGCAGCTGAAAAGAAAAAAAAACACTAGACTAAAAAAGTAAAAGCATCGAGTTTATTAGTGTGTAAAAAGAGACTCAATGAAATGTAACGCAAGCAAAACAAGTAACTCACACATACGCATTCCCAAAAGATGATATAAGATGAAGCGTCAACGCAACGGAGTAGCACACAGACATAAACAAGATAAAACATGCGTTAACTCATTTTTTATTCATAACTTCCAGATTTAGGGTAGCGCTAGTGAAGCAGGAATGTTGCGTTGTATACATTTTGCAACCGTCTTAAATTTTTGATTATAAAATGTGTGTTCACTTGTGTGTGTTCATCGTACACTCACTTAGTGTGCACTCAAGAATCTAAACGTCTCTGCAATATTGTTTCCGGCTCAGCCGCTCGTTTCGCACGATGCCAAGTGTTTCTTGTAGAGCGGGCGAAGCGTACCATCAAAGATTGGTATCCTATCAAAACATCAAAAGCAGTATGCTGGGATGTCCCGTTCCTCATGTAATATAAAAAAATATCGTATAAAATAAATAATTGAAATACTTCACAATGCAGAAAAGACGTTATTGTTATCTAGATAATTATTATTATCATTATTATTATTATTTATTCTTCATCATAAGACATGGTATACATACTTATGAAAATACATGCGTAGGTAGCCTTACGAAGATAGGATTGGTATGAATCTTCGTTTTTTTAAACGATTAAAGAGAAGTTAGAAAGCGATGACAAGATATTTTCATTGCCTTCGAAGATTGAAATGATCTTATTTGCTCGTACATACAAAATTGTTTATAAAACAATACAAATTTAGAGGATACAGCGATAGAGCACTTATAGCTATTACAATTTACAGTAAGATTGTCCACTTGCCTACATTTATTTGTGCCTCTTCTACGTAGATATTAAGAGAGGATTTTCTGATTTATTTACTTTTTACTTTTCTTGGTAGGCCTATTAGAAGGGGCTACGTAACGCATGGGGCGGATGGCCTATTCGCCCCCCCCCCTCCCCACTCTCATATACTAGCTATGTTACTGAATCGAGTACACATCTAGCTGTCCACTAGGAACTAGAGCAATACAGTGAGGAGTCTTATTGAAATGTGACCTCAATTCGTTACCACCTAATAATGTCGTGAGGTTATGCTACTATGTACCCCCCCCCCCCTCTTACTCAGACATACACGTCATAGTTGCACCAGCTTCGCTGTCTCAAGAGAGTGGGGTATTGTATTCGAAACTAAGTCAATGACGTTCTCAGTTCCTCAATGCAGTTAGTCATTGGAAGAGAGGAATATTAGGTAGAACTATTGTGCAACCCGAACATCAAGGATTTCCAAGACATTACTTTCATTATTATGGTAATTATTGTCCGGACACATACTAATTAGGGATACGGCTGTTTCGCATTAATTCTCTCAAATCTCTAACCTCTATAAAAGCGTTAATTATCTTAAGTTGAGAATTTTGTACTGATTTCAAGAATAAATATACCGATTTAGCATCTAAAACCTAAAACGCTAAACATACGTATCTCCTAGAAGATGCGTTGCCTTCGTTATACTCTTACCAGGCTGAAACCCTAAGAGGTGATACTTCACAGTATTGAGCTGCTGACCACATTTTTTAATAAATCAAAATATAAAAAAACGAATAGCTTGTAAGTTAATACAGTTTAATAACCTAATTACATGGAGATGTACGTTCACATAATTTATTATATAAAAGTTGACCTTCATCGTTATCAACAATTTCAGTATATAGCAATAAAATAATGCTAATAATTATATCTACGTTGTAATGTTCACCTCTAAATTATCTCGAGCTATTTACAATAAATGGCATTGACATTTAACATGGTAGAATTCCAAGTGAGGTTACGAATGGTAGTTTATTTTTGAATCGTATAAATTGCAGTGAAATATAATCATAAATGTTTGTTCTGACCGACAAAATGACGTTTAATTGTAATACAGGTTACAGTTGGAAACTAGCGTGGTTAAAAATAGCTGCTTTGTATATCCAAAAGCTTTGACATGCCGGAGGTTCGTTTTAACACATCGTGGAGTAGAAAACTCACTGACAAGAATTATTGACGTTTCAAATGTGAATATAGAACATTTTGATGTACCAAATAACCGTAAATTTGCTTCAAGATTGACACGACCATATAGTGTTGTGAATGTGAAATAAGTTCGTAGGATTTGTTTTTCCTTGGTGTCAATAGACGCCACGATTACAAATCGTTCGACAAATAGTTCAATACCACATCTGATGCTCTGTTATTGGACAACGGAACAACACATCAATCATACAATTTCAGCTATTCTTAATGCTGAGTTGGAGTAAAACAATAAAACTAAAGCTAGTAAATTATTTCAACAAACAATGAAATGCTTCGTACAAAATGAACTAAACATGAATGAATACATTATTATCTCCGACAGTAGAACACGTACGCAAAACTATAATGCGCTAGTTTTGATTTCAAGGTTTCGATTTCTGATAAAGAAGTACCGAGCCTTATTAATTAAAAGCCTCAACCTACAGCATTCTACCAGGTGTATAAAACATATGTAGAGGGATTGCAGGTGCTTCAAGATAAAGCAATGAGGTGCACAATAAGGAAAGATACGCCTATAAGAGTGACGTTTGATGCGTTAGGATGGATGTCAGTGAAGAAGGCATATTGTTATTAGTGTTGGTGTTCATATATAAGATGAAAAATGGACATTGAATTATCTGGTTGATAAGGTAACTGATGTTAAAGAGTACATACTGCTAATATCAGGGGTGCTGAAGCAGGAAACTCATGACGGAATAAATGAAAATGTAGGAAGTGGCAAGGATCTATATTTAATGCAGGGATAAAGAATATGACAGCTTACCAACGGATAAACAAAGAAAAATATGACCTTGTTCAGAAATAAATATAAATGGTGGATTTAAGAGAACAGGACGCGAGGTTATAGTGTTAGATTTAGTCTTCTCAATGTGTGGAAACGGGTTGAGTTTTTGTTTATTATTGTATATTATTGTATGTAATTCGTATGAAAAAAAATTCCTAACAGAGCCATATAATAAATATACAATACTATACTATGAAATACAATACAATACAATTCTAGAAACAATATTCAATCGTGAAAGATAATGCTGGAAATTAAAAACCTGGCTATTATTATGCATATATCTCGGAATTCACTCAATGTCCGAGGAAAACTTTGGAAAAACGTTATTTAGTATTTTTGGTGGCAATAATGTGGCCTTTCTAAAATAGGAAAGTATTGGAAAACATTTTTTAAATTAAGTAATAACTAATTATTTTACTCATGCGCATTGAACGTAGGATACTTCAAATTAATACTGATTTAAACGATGCTAATTAATAATAAAGGTAATCTTTAAAGTCAGCGAATTATTAGTAATTTTGTTCAGTACACTCTATAGCTATAATAATTTATGAGCTTAATTGCAATATCAGCCAACCGATAGCCAACCTAATGTGTTGAGAGTTTTTCAACCATAATATGCAATTATTAATTGGGCGTGCAATAGGCGTTTATGCGTGGCGCTGGCGAAGCGGTTTCACCCGTAAAAACATTTACCATGGCACATTAATAATTATAGCGTGCTAAATAAAACCGTGTGAGAGCGGCCCTGACTTCGTGCGAGCGCGGGGGATTATGGGGGATTAATAGTGAAGGTATGATAGAGGCTTTTAATGGCTAACATTATGGAGTTGACAGTTTATATATATATATAGTTTATAAATTAACATTGGCGACCTATATTGGGAATGCTAAACGTTTCAAAAATCAGGACGCACATTGTGCGTTTTAAAAATATTCAATAGAATATTTTTATTTTTGTATATTTAATTAAAGAACGCACAAAACGTCAAGTCATAGTAAAACGTCTCAGCATTCAAAATTTTTCAAATATATGATTAATTATTGTATGCTGACCAATTTTGAAATTTTAGTAGATGGGCCTTAACTATGGGCTGTCATTTTGTTAGATCTTATCTGGAGATGCTTTGCGCAAACGAGATATTATTATAATATTGCAATTGTTTCTTAAATAAACAAATTTATTTGTATTCATAGTCTAGCTACACACTCAGTTACAAGAACTCAATTTCAATCAAATTATTTCAATTTATAATTTCAATTTTTTTTAATTATCAAAATCATGTTTGGGCGATACTGATAAATAAATGGTACTGAATAAAAAGATAAGTTTAACAACGAATACAGAGTTTAATATGACGTTTACACGGAACAACATATATAATATGATCTAATTCCAATGCTCGTGAATTATGTTGATGACAAGAGAGGTCGCCGGAAGTAAACATAGGTGAACTTATTTGTGAGACGGTCCCCAAAGACAAACGACAATTATAATTATAAAACATTATCTATATTTAAAAAGTCTTCAGTCGATAAAACGACTTCTTGTCAAACCGAGTGAATTCATCTTGACATTTCCCTAAAACATCTGGTGATAAATCGCCAAAAGTAGGCCAGACAACGAATAAGATACTTTGACGACATCGGTGTTCGCGTGTTTCATATCACTTCCCTCGTGAACATTGCGTGTCTTCAGGATATCATCCGTTTCCTCGTCTTGTGATCCTTCTTTTGCTCGGTGATGTTCATGATCGCCGTGATTTTCCCTTCGAAATCTGAAAATAATCTCAGCGTGATATGAAATTCTCGTTGGAAGAGCGGGTGGCGGGTGTCCCGCTCGGCGCACCCGAAGACGAAATGCCAGAAGAAATCACGCTGTGAAAGAAGAGGTCGTGCATTTTTTCCCCCAGTTCACAGTCATGCAAAGAAATATCTGTGAAAAAAGAGTAATACAGCGGAGTGGAAGAATGTTCACGCCGAACTAGCACAGCTTGAGTTTCAAGTACTTCTTTCCGCGTGGGTTGTCCTGGTGATAACACTACGGGTGTGTCGTTGACTTTTTGCACCGCGACGCTCATCGAAGTTGGAAAGTGTTTGAGAAGTTGATTGAGGGATGTTTTGTGAGGATGTTTTGTTGCTTGTTTGGCTCAACGTGTGAGGTGAATAACAGTGTTTTACACACGTAGTGTTCATTGGTTAAATATTCTTCAAACGTACATACATACACTTGTGTGACCAAACATAATTGTGAATACTACGTAGAGTATATTTATTTCCGTTAGAATGTAAGAAGTATTATTTGAGGCCTGCCAACGTGTGACGTAACGTGGCCGATAACGTGATATACAATGGGCGCACCAGTGAATTAAAATATTATAGGCCTAGTAAAATAATATTGACGTAATATTAATATATTAAGCACATTAAAAGACACGCAAGTATCCGTTTTTTTTTTATTTGGATATGATATAATAATGCGACTTCTATTTTTAGAACTTGTTTACAAGTAGGTTTATAGTAATTTATCAATGATTTTTAATTCGTTGATGTTATATGGGACATGGTATATTCATGTATTAGGGGCCATTTAAAATAACGCAAGTGGTTGTGAATTTTTTAAATTTTGATATCAATTGATAATTTAATTGTTCTATTTTTAGGACACGTTTTTTATTTAATCAAATTTGTAATGTTCATTTATTTGTAAATTTAGTTATGTAGTGTATAAGTGATAGCGCAATATGCTTTTGTCTTGCTATTGTATTTTTTTAAGTTTGTTGAGCATTATAAATGACAGAATGAGTCATTTTTTAGTGGTAGGTAATATTTTCAACTATGTATTTGCATAAAGCAGTGTCTTAACATGAAGCATTAAGGAATGAATCCCACATGTCCGCACCTATCAGGTATTGCATACATTACGAATATTCTCACAACTGCACCGACGTAAAATAATAATGCGTTTATGATTACGCATCGACCAGTGACCCTTACGCGTGATATCAAATGCCGCCAATAAGAAGCATTTACAATGGTACATAAGAAATTATACACATGACCTTTGTCGCAACGCAACGCAACGCAACGCAACGCAACGCAACGCAACGCAACGCAACGCAACGCAACGCAACGCAACGCAACGCAACGCAACGCAACGCAACATGACTCTGAATGTGTATCTAACATCTTTCATGAACGTAAAACGGCTGGTAGCAACATGTATGACCGTGCGTAGACAGTCGATTTCTGATAACTTCCTAAACGTGATAATGAGCCACGCACAAATACATGTCGCGATGTGCTGCAAACCGACCCTGCCGGAATATATGCAACTGCTGCCGGTCGCTTCGTTTCCGACAAGTGGGCGAGGTCGCATTGAAATACATGTATTTAATTCAATCGGAAAAATGTTCTTCCGTTTGCCGCGCTTTGTGACGGATAAGTGTGTGCGGACCTTAGCAATCCATACCCGCATCATGTATCAAATCAGTTGTGCGCTGACGTGAAATAATAAACTAACCGTTATCGTGTAACACATTAACTCAAACTACAACTAAAAACACTATTTTAGCATATTTTGAAAGGTAAATATATATGTTGTCTGTTTAAATCTTCCCTTGATGCAGATGTTATGGCCGTGGATGTACTTGTGTTGAGCTGTTAAAACCAAGGATTGCACTTGGTTCTGTAGCTCATTAGTCATTACTACTACTCAAGGCTTTACTATACATGCTCGGAGTCTTCATACACCCTCATCCAATTCAAACCCTGCGTCTAACACAAACATCGACATTTGATGGAAGAGCATCTCTTTCACTCAACTTGTTTGAAACGTCGCTTTTATTGCTTCGTCTCGCAATCAAAACGTTACGTCCCCACTTTCACAATGGCGTGTGTAAATAAACTAAAGTCAATATCCATTAAGCTTCTTAGTGCACAACACTTAAAGTGATGTCATTCTGATTACGAATTTAATTGAAAACGTAAAAAAACTTTTTATAGTAATGGAATGAGTATTAAAAGCAGCGTGGCTTTCGTTGTAAACAAGGACTCAATCAAAACCTTGTGATAACGAAGCGTGAATTTGATGGAACGCACAAAGTATTTCAAGTAATTTGATTTAATTAATGTAGTTTTTAAACCTCGTACAAAGTTTTGATTAGAAGGTTTGAAAGGCGAACCTAAAAGCCCTCATCAAACAAGGAAAACGCAATAATTGCCTGACGTTGGAATGACCTACTCTATAGTTGAGTGGGGGCGTCCGTCACGTGTTCTACCCTAACTCACAACTCTAAAAACTCAGTTCTATATGTATGAGTACATACACAAAAACCATTTAAACGTAACTTACTTTTGGTATACAAATTTGCATATGACAAATTTGTGTACACAATAAAATAATTTGGAGACAAAATGTTCGTGGGAAATGCATTGCTACAACCACAGGCCACACAGGCCACCACCGGCTTTTTCCTACAACGGCAAACATATTTTTAAACTTTACTGGTGCATATTTTTGCCGTATAAAAATCATGTGTCACTTCTCAAGAATTATTCAAGAATTATTTTCTATACGAATTTCTAGAAAAGTCTTTCGTGAAACGTTATCACTTATCTACTTGACTGCTTAGAAATTTTTTAACAAATATAGAATACTATAAGCCGGGATTTTGTTGCATTGATTGGAAACCCATGAGCTAGTACAATTTCAAAGTATTAATTTTGTTTTTGAAAACAACAATCCTACAACACTGAGGAAGGCAGTATCCACTTTCGATGGGACTCAGACATAGGCTCTCAATAAGACTTGGTCCAAGTCACAGGTGATGCTGGTGATGCAGGTGATGCTGTGCTTTCCATCCATTAAATAATGTTGCTATAATAGTAACTAAGCCATAATATTGTTTTCTAAAAGATTAATCAAGTCTTAACTCGAAGACAACAATAAGATATTATAATGTAATACGCGCTTGCGTTACGTCCACCATCTGTCTAACAAAACACGATTCCCACCGGAGCGGAAACAATATCATTTCAATCGATGCTTCCTGGATCTGAAGTGGGTAAATATTATTGTTTTTGTGGATGAGCAACGATAATCCTCATATTGACACGTTTCCCTTTCTGCTTGAGTGCAAAGTCTTCAAAACGGAACACAAAGTGTGTTTATATTCCATTCAGTTATAAAACTTAATTTGAAGGAGGACAATAAATAAAAGTAAATAGTTCACAATGGAGGTTTCAACCACATGTTATGTTTTTAAAAATATGGCCAAATTAACCTCGTTAATACTGATATTGAAACTTAATGCTAAAGCATGATAAAACATATTTTTAAAGCATTTTTTACAACGCTTATATTAACTTGCCTTGTTTGTCTGGACGAAATCTTTGAATCGATATTCCACCTACTTCTAGATGTTCGATCAAGCTGAATTTTTTTACACAGACGTATTCCTGATGACAATACATGAATCAACTGTCATATTTACTAAATTGTCAATTAGGTCATCATAATTAATTAATTAATGTTTTACATGGAAATCGATGAATCTTTGAATCGATATTTCACCTACTTTTAAATGTCCGATCAAGCTGAACTTTTGTACACAGACGTAGTTCTAATGACAATACATGAATCAACTGTCATATTTACTAAATTGTAAATTAATTTATCATAATTAATTAATTCATGTTTTATATGGAAATCGATGTTTAACCCACTTTCCAACGTTAAATCGAATTAAAAAATTTCACACAGACGTATTCCTATTGACAATACACGAATCAATTGTCATATTTACTAAATCGTCAATTAATTCATCATAATTAATTTATTAATGTTTTAGATGCAAATCGATGTACAGTCCACTTCCTAACGTCAAATCGAGTTGAAAGTTTTTACATAGACGTATTCTTAATGACTTCACACGAATCAATTGTCATATTTACTAAATCGTCAATTAATTCATCATAATTAATTAATTGATGTTTTATATGAGAATTGAAGTTTAACCCACTTCCCAACGTCAAATCGAGTTAAAAGTTTTCACACAGACGTGTTCTTAATGACAATACACGAATCAATTGTCATATTTACTAAATAATCAATTAATTCATCATAATTAATTAATTAATTGATGTTTTATATGGAAATCGATATTTCACCCACTTTCCAACGTTGAACTGAGCTGAACGTTTTCACACAGACGTATTTTTAATGTCAATACACGAATCAATTGTCACATTTACTAAATATTCAATTAATTCATCATAATTAATTAATGTTTTATATGGGAATCGATGTTTCACCCACTTCCCAACGTCGAATCGAGTTGAAAGTTTTCACACAGACGTATTCTTAATGACAATATATGAATCAATTGTCATATTTACTAAATATTCAATGAAGCCATCATAATTAATTAATTGATGTTTTATATGGGAATCGATATTTCACCCACTTCCGAACGTCAACTTGAGCTCAAAGTTTTCACACAGACGTATTCTAATGACAATACATGAATCAATTGTCATATTTATTAAATAATTAATTAAACCATCATAATTAATTAATCGATATTTCACCCACTTCCCAACGTCCGATCGAGCTGAAATTTTCACACAGTCGTATTTTCTAAATAACAATATATGAATCAATGATCAGATTCACTTATTAATTAATCCACCATGATTAAATTATTAAACAATTAGCTTCATATGGGAAATTAGTCACAGCTAGTGAGGATGGGCCAACCACATGCAGGCATGGTTCGGGACTCAAATATCCGTGACGAAAGCATCGGATATGTTTCTATGCAGCAAGAATGTCAACACGCTCCACTTGTAAGTATGGTACAACCCCGTGCGGTGAGTCATTCACCATGTACGCATAGGTGCATTCCCTTCGCGTGGTTCGACCTCACAGTTGATCGTTGGTGTTAGTTGGTGGTAGTTGGTGCTAGCGCAACTGCTGTTTTCTATCACGGTAGGAATTGTTTGTATTGAATATAATATAATATAATATAATATAATATAATATAATATAATAAATTATAATATAATATAATAAATTATAATATAATATAATATAATATAATATAATATAATATAATATAATATAATATAATATAATATAATATAATATAATATAATATAATATAATATAATATAATATAATATAATATAATATAATATAATATAATATAATATAATATAATATAATATAATATAATATAATATAATATAATATAATATAATATAATATAATATAATATAATATAATATAATATAATATAATATAATATAATATAATATAATATAATATAATATAATATAATTCTCCCATAGCCACATAACCCCACTTTTCATAAGCATTATTGGCCGATCGCTGGATCGTGCATGAACGGAACTGTCCGAAATTCAAGTTTGCAATGCGAGCACGCTAGTTTGCGAGTGAAGTTAACAAGTACAAGTACACAAGTATGCAGTCTTCTAAATTCGGACACGTCCAGTGAGCATATATTTGATTGCAAGATTCTTTAAGACTAAAAAGTATAAAATAATGTTACATGAAAAAAATACTTTTTTTAAAAAACAACGCTTATATTAAAATGCACTAAAAAGTAAAAAATAAATTTTCGCCCAACAAAGTTTTGCCTAACTCGGAAAATAAAAGCGTTGGGCGCTTTCGGTATTGACATAGATAGCAATATTCTGCTGTTTATGCAGGGAAAGCGCCCAACGCTTTTATTTTCCGAGTTAGGCAAAACTTTGTTGGGCGAAAATTTATTTTTTACTTTTTAGTGCATTTTAATATAAGCGTTGTTTTTTAAAAAAAGTATTTTTTTCATGTAATATTATTTGTATCTAGGCACACGGAAAATGTACTAACAAACACAAATATTTATTTCAGTTAACCGTAACTATCGTTCTTTCAACGATGGTAACTGATTTGGCGGACTGTTATAATACAAATGTGTTCCTATGTCGTGTTATACTTTAATAACAATTCATGAATGGATTTTTCGTTTGCCAGTACAAAATTATAAAAGGAGCTATTTAAAACCAAAAAGTTCATATACCGAAGGTTAATAAAGATATTATATAAAAGTCCATTATGTCAACGATTAACTTTTGTATTAACAGTACACAAAATTAGAATCCAATATCCATAAATGAACATTACTTGTAGTAAATCTGAAATAGAAAATATCTTATGGACGCAATATCTCCCGAGTGCTCACAAAAAATTCAACCATATTTTCTAATATTATATTTAAGCACCAGGGCCCAGATTCACAAGAGGTCCTTGTCATCTTGACAAGGAACAGTGTATAGTCCAACTACTAGGTTTTATATAAGAGGTCCTAAGTCTTATTTTGGTTTTATCTCTAAGACCGGTCTTACTTTGAACATCTTGTAAAACCAGACCCAGGTTACATGAAATAATACTAATTACCTGTGAGAACAGGATATAATGAAGATTCCAATAATATGTCTTAAAATCTGTTGTAAGATATTTTCCTGGTTTTATAAGAGGTTCAAAGTTAGGCCGGTCTTAGAGATAAGACCAAAAAAAGACTTGAGAGCTCTTGTTAATCCGGGTCTAGATTTCAATATCAGTCTTAACAAGTTTCATGTTGGTCATATTTTAGAATGCGTTCAACGCTTGTGACACAGCTTTAATTCGCATTCTTTAACTACAAGAATTATCTTTAACTTCGTCCAGTAAACTCATTGCAATGTATCAACCATCAACGTCAACACAACGGCTTGTTTTCTATATCTGACGTTTACAGCAAACTGGGCCGTCTGGCTACTCAAACAGAGTGAGGTGACTTTTAAATTACTTTTTTCATTTCGCGTCAGATCTTCAGAGTTCGGCTATTGGCCCACTAGACTAGATTGTGGGCCGTGAATTAATTTAATCTCCCACCTTGAGTGGTTCTGAGGTTTCCCGAGGAGTCCGACACTTAAGATCGCTTCAGCCACTATATCCCCAAGCGCCTTTCGGGGGACTATCCAAGATTTAACACTCTCTGAAACATTTAACTCAAAACTTCTCTGAAGCTGTGTAGTGCAAATCTATTAGTGAGCCTTTTGTTCCAAATACGACTATCCTCGTCCTGACTTTTTGTTGCATCCGTAGAATTCAGGAATACACCTAAAAGTATAGACTTAATTGAGCGTTCAAAATAGAAGGTACATTCTGGTGACAAGAAAATAAACTATCATGTGGAGGAGTTAAGCTGTCAATTGTCTATTATTTCTTATGGTTAATGCCCCCAATTTCAATGTCCAGTTAAAATGTTTGGTAAATTTAACTGTCAGTTAGGCCCAGTTTGGTGTATTTCTATTGGCCGTTGTCATGGTGAAAACAATCTAACTGAAAAGTAGATTTTAACAGAACATTGAAATACCGTCCGTTAACCATCAATATCACTATCTTTGTTAGTTTGAATCCTCAAACGTTATATACTTGTCTCGTAACAACCTCACAGATGCGTTCTTCCTAGACTACCGACCGACTCCTGGCCAATCAGCGATCAGTATTTGTAATTGGGACTCACTTGGCTACAAAGCACGCGTTTATGACGAAAGCATTTGTAATGTTGTTATAGTACAAGTATACTGCATGGAAATATAATGCCCTGTTTCTGAGAACAGCTACAGCTCGGCCACTTCTCACATGCAAAGAGGCCGCACGCTTGTGTGTTACCTGCTGAGAGCATGATTGAGGCACGAAGCTCTGAAACGATGCCCCTAAGAGATATATCACACGCAATGTTGTCGATTAGTCGGTAGCGTTCAATCAAGGTACGTCGATCCCCTGGCGGAGGTTCGGTGGAGTTCGACGAGCCCCCGCCAGGAGATTTACGGACCTTGGCATTCAATGACAGAAGGGAAGGAGTATGTTATTGGGAATGTAATTTCTTTTGTAAAATTATGGTGAATATTTTTAAATGGTTTTCCATAATTCAATATTAGATGTAATTAAGTAACAAACTGTTTAGCTTTTTCGAAAATCACGATATACACTTTCAACAATATCTCAAATTGTACAATTTTATACAAACGTTATTTCTTTACATCTTTTTTAACGATATCTGTATATATTGATAAAACGCGGCACCGCATAATTCGAAAATTAATATATTGTGTGTCATTAAAATATTTGAGCAAACACCCTTAAATTTTTACACTTTTCGCGCTGTTAGTGCCGAAAACCTTTAAACTTCTAATAACCCTGTAATTGGTTATTATGGGGCAAGCTTCTATACAAACAATATTATGTATCATAAACTGATTTTAAGACATCATAAATAAGTATAAAATTTAGTTTATATGTCAGCTATGGCAGGGTGCGAATTAATGACCTGTCAGAGGGGGGAATGCCCAAGTATCTGCGTAGGGCAGTATAAGGGGTTTGGGGCAAAGCCCCAGCCGCAGGAGGCAAACATTCTTTGGGGGTATTATTGCCGTCGAGATGGCCTTAGAAGCGATCTGAGAGTCCATTGGTTTGGTTTATTAATGTACAAGCACTTGGATAGGAATATAATTATGTGTAAATTGAGAGATAGACACTTGATGTGATATGAGATGAGATGGGTATCCAGAAGTGGGGATTTATCCATCCCCGGCGGGCGGGGATACCTTTCAGTAAAACATAGCCAGAGATGAAATTACGAGAGGGGGGAAATACCCCATCCCCCCCGTCCATTCGCAACCTGCAACTGTCTGTATAGAGAGGGAGAGTTTCATTGGTGACAATATATATATTAGTTCACACAACGTGATGTACGCATCCGTTTTATATTTTTACAAACGATGAATTGGTCTTGTTTTCCTGTTTTTAACGTTGTGTTGAAATGTCGGTGTATCGTATAGCCCGCAGATATGTAAACAAAGCATGCATTCGTATTTAACTCTAGCACACATGAAAATTATTATTATATTGGTGAATATAAATGCAGTTGATTGTTATATAGATATCATAGTTGATAAAAGTTATCACAGTATTCCATGACATTTCTAGTAGCAAGCACTGACCAACAATAACAGTGCGATTGTATTTTTAGATCCAAAGTAGCCATAAGTTACTCAATCATAAAACAAGAATTATGTTTAAATTTACGCAATTTAATATTAAAAACACAAAACTTTTAAAGAAAAAGATGGACGTTAAATAATGATAATGGTACATTTATTTTCATTTGTTTTTCATTTTACATACATAATTTGATTGAATTTATGTTATTTTTATTTCTCAATTCGATTTCATTTCAATTCCAGTTTTCACATAATATTTTATTCTATACTTATTATAATATACGACCTAATACAAACAAGAATATATCACAATGCTTCTAGCATTTGAATAACGTTCGACTTCTAACATGTCGGGTGTTGTTGGTAGTTAGACAAGCCTCCGCCAGGGGATACAGAGGGGCTCACCCATATAACACCGTGCAGAGACGGGAGGCGATGTAAAAACACCCACCGATCCGCTTGGCTGATAGATGTGCTAATTACACAACAGACTGGGGTCATCATTCAACAGTGTTTTGTCCGGCCGGCCAGATCTATCTGATGGAGGGAGGTCGCTTTCACTGACGGCTTTATATGCCCAAAACTTGGATCGGTTTGGGGCGGAATCGATGGAGGAATTAGTTCCGACTTGGGTAAGAAAACGTGTGATACAGAAACACATTCACAGTTGCGGTGATTGGCTGCAACTTGTGCACGCAAGAGCTCTAAGTGGTTATCACACTGGGGAAACGCTCTGTGTGGCGCGTTGATAAGAAAGCACGTCTACGTCCACGTCCACGTCCACGTCCACGTCCACGTCCATTACATTATTTTATATATAATCCATTATATTATGTTATATTTAGGCAAATTGATAAGCTTATTATTCTGTAGATACATTTTAGCAGGCCCAGTTTTGATTATAAGTTTAAAAACCCTATGAAATGGATGGAATAAATTACTGAGAATCATCTGTTTTTATGCTTTTAAAAACCAAAATAATTAATACATATGGTTTAAAACCGTAACGCGTTCAATCGGATAATAAATTGGTTAATTGGTCATCGTTTTAACCGTTATTCGTACATTATACACAGTAATGACGTAATTCGAACTAAACGTTAAAATAAAATAAGCGTATTATAAGTTTTGTACCTATAATCATGTAGGAGTTTTTAATTTATTGGACGATACTTAACTACGGAAAATTATTAGGAACACCATATTATATCAAATGTCTTCCGACCATGTTTATAGTATAGGTAAGTTATGTGTATGCACGTTAGTCTCTGAAATAATGTTGCATAGGGGGTCATCTTTATTTATTATCAAAGTGCGTAAATCTCCTGGCAAAGGTTCGGTAAAACGTTCACGAGTCAAAAAAACAATGTTTCGATTCCGTATGATATAATAACTATAACTTTAAAAAAACTTGAATATCTTTTTGAAAAAGATTAAGCTAAAGCTAAACACATAGCGTACAAAAATTATATAACTATTTTTGAGAATACTGAGAGTAATAAAACGAGCTTAGTTTACTGAATAATTAATTCTAACAATGCATAAAAAAAAGTTATTCTCCGGGGTTGCCAATTTAATTTATATCTATTCGTTCACTGTTTATGGGAGGGAACGTTTTAAAAATCCTTTGGTATAACTGGGAGTCTACCAAAAAAAAGGTATCCTACCTATTTTATTATATTTTCTTCTTTATAAGTTATTATATGCAGTCATGGTAATGAGAACAGGAAGTATGTTTGCACTAGACAATTATTTAATTGGCTCCATATATAAAACATAAAAAATAAACATACAACTTCATCTATGCGTTCTTGATGTAAACTATTTTTACTTCCGTGGCTTTTAAAATTTGTTAAGAATAATATAATGCTACTTTCATGGAATCTAAATCTAGTTGCACGAACTGAGTTTACCTTTAGTATTATTTTTAAAGTACCTACGTGTATAAAAGAGGAATAGTTCAAACACTGAGCCACCCGTTTAAAGAGACTCCTCCAAAAGCACGAATAGTCCAACCAAATAAGCGAGAAAAGGAAAAAGGGCGTAAAAGACCAAAAAAAAAACGAAAAAATGTAAATCACATCCAACGCAAGTCGGAAAAGACAAACGTTGTATCAACATAAGTAATCGCATTATTTGGTTCGAGTGCCAAAACAGCTCTAACGTACGACTATCTGGCAGAGTTGTTGAGGTTGAGACGTGCAAAGCCGGCCTGGTCCCATCGTGTATCTTGTGGCGCCGCGACGCTTCAGCCACGCCCCCCAGAGCGTCGCGCTTGATTGGAAACCGACGCTCCACTCGGCGCGCGTATCGCCCGAAACTGTTGTCATATCGATGTTTGATTCTATGCACACACATACAGTAAGTGCCATGTATTGTTTCTAGGCAAAGCACTCGTCCTAAGGGTCCCTTTGTTTCATGTAATACCGTTGTGAAGAGGGAAGCTTTTCAATCTAGTAACTCTTCATCCAGAATTGATGTTTTCTATTATACCCCTTCATGTTTTTTGTTTGATTCCTCATCTCTTTGTTTGAGTATAACGATTGTATACCTCAATTGAAATGGCAAAAGAATCACTATATATGAATGAAAAACGTGCTTTTCAATGTTTACAACGTTGCCAGATATGCTTGAAGTTATGCATCACTGCGTGTGGGACATGCGATTGCAATGTACTTTGTAATAAGCCGCGTTCGAGCCCAGCCGTACGGAACGAAGTAAGTGGGACCCAATCACGGGAAATGTATATGTAACTCGATGCTCCTAATTAATGCAGTTGAATTGAATGCATTCATCGATAAAGAGGTTAAGATAAAGGTAGAAACGACAAATAATTGTACATATAATTACATTTCTGGTGATGTTTTAAAGCTTGTAATGGTTTTATAATAATTAATAAAACAGTGATATCAAATCATCTATTTTTCCCAAGCTCAATGTATTTGCAACAATGTTATTTATTGCTATTGACCTTTATTCTCTGATTTTCTATCTGGTTATTTTTTCAAGTTTAATTTTTGATGACGTAAGAATGACGTTTTAAGTGGAATTTGGTTGCAATTTTAATCTATATGCGCAGTTATTTGCGTAATAAATAGTAAAGGATTGGCGAAAGGTCAACATATTTAATTTTAATGTATTTCATTTAGCACTCTGATTTGGCTGAAATATGTAAACAAAGTCTACAAATAAATTTGTTTTGCCAGAAATTTTGGTTACACGTATCGATTGTTGAACAAGTAACGCAATTTAGCTTCGAATGCATTCCCACAAAGTATTAGGTAGCACACTTCCGTGTCTCGCCTCATTAATTGGGGCATGCAGTAAAGTAAACGCTCATAGAACTCGCCATTTAATTAATGGGGATACCCGATTTAATACGTCGATCTTTAAAATTATTAGTTATTCAAGTGTTGATTCTTGTACAAAGTGCTCACATGAATAATCAGTGCCTGGATTGGCGTAGATTGAGTAGAGTGCAAAGTGGAGCGAACTGAGATGAAGTAGAATTGATGCAGACACACATCAGGGATTCAGTTGTGTGGCTTGAATGATATCATTGGCGTTGAAAGCGGGAGAGTATGAGAGTATAGGAACGAATACCAAAGAAAACAAATCATCTATGAGAAGTCGCGCTCATGGAGAAGTAAGGAAGTGTGGAATGAAACTAAGACGTGGATATATTTGTTTCAATTGTTTCTTGTTGCCTGGTTGTCACCTGAGAGAGCGAGACAATCGCAAAATAAGTTCTACGTTTGGAAGAATGTTGAAACGAACTTCTTTATCTACTTTGGTGGAGGTGCCGGGTCCAATGATGAAGGAGAGTTCAAGATACAACTTCTTTATCGACTTTGGTGGAGGTGCCGGGTCCGATGATGAAGGAGAGTTCAAGACACAACTTCTTTATCGACTTTGGTGGAGGTGCCGGGTCCGATGATGAAGGAAAGTTCAAGACACAACTTCTTTATCTACTTTGGTGGAGGTGCCGGGTCCGATGATGAATGAGAGTTAAAAATACAACTTCTTTATCTACTTTGGTGGAGGTGCCGGGTCCAATAATGAAGGAGAGTTTAAGATACAACTTCTTTATCTACTTTGGTGGAGGTGCCGGATCCGATGATGAAGGAGAGTTTAAGATACAACTTCTTTATCTACTTTGGTGGAGGTGCCGGGTCCAATTATGAAGGAGAGTTCAAGATACAACTTCTGTTTCTACTTTGGTGGAGGTGCCGGGTCCAATAATGAAGGAGAGTTTAAGATACAACTTCTTTATCTACTTTGGTGGAGGTGCCGGATCCGATGACGAACTCTCCGAAATAGCAAAAGACTGCACTCCTCGTAACATTTATCGTTCTCTCTCTACCACAATGTTTTTTATTTTCATCTTCGCCAGTGCCCGGTGGCTGGAACGCATTGTTCGGAAACTTCGCAAGGTTGGGTCCGGCGAGTGCAAAAGTTCGTCACTCCAGATCGGATGCATTCATTCTGTTCATTTTATTGTAATGCACTTATTCAAGGAGGTCGTAGTTGATACGCTACATTTTCACACGTCATGTAACATTCTTGATCTGAGTTTCATATTTTAAACAATCGATAAGCTTGGAGTTTACAAATCCCTTCTGAAGAGTAATAGTTTTCATAGCAATTTAATAATTTTACGTAATTTTAAACTTGCCGGCATATGTAGTTCAAGGGTATAGAAGGTACGATCGTGTGTTCCTGGTTTGTTCCTACATAACCCTTCAGCGTTCAAAGAGAACTCGATACTTGTAGCCTCCAAAGATACCAAAGGAACCGAGTAGCCTAAAGACGGCTCTTGTATTTCAAACGAATAGGTGTGAAATTAGTGCTAATGCTCTTTCTTATCAATGTTTTTGTGTTGCAATAATTATTTCTTTATTCAAATATTCTTAATTATGGGTTATAAAAGAGTACAACATTATCTAGATTCTAGTAGATCACATATTTAGTTGTTTTTTTGGCAATTTTAAATAATTTTAACAAAATTTTAGGAGAGAAATCGGTTGTTTCACATGGTAGGTGAACATTCACTCAATGTGAAAAGCACGGTCATAAATCCAAAAGTATATATTATTTAACACTTTCAAATATGCCTTTTCTACAACCATCTGTGTAGGTCCATGCACAGACATAAGTGAAGTTAAGTACAGGATTTGTTGCTATGGATTTGTTTTATTAGATGGTATTATCCATTAGAATAACAAACTCCATAGCAACCATAAACAAATCCCGTCTTAGCTCGTCTGTGCATCTGGCCGAATAGCAAAGCTACAACGTATCACTATATATTCTCTAATACACTCTCTAATGAATTTATCTTGTTTGAAGTGTGAATACAAATTCACATTATAATGAGTTGATACTATCGTTTGGTTTAATTAACGTTAACATAAAGTCACTTCGGCCAATAAGTGAAAATAGGTCAGAATAGATTTTATCACGTCTCGAGTTAAAGCTTGTCTCTTGTATAAAGTGACCTAAGTTGCTCCATTACCGTCAAAAGCAGAGCTTCTTCCTTCAGACAACTAAATAAACCAGGCAATAATTTATAGCGAAAGAAGACATTTACAACGGACACTCACTAGACTGGACGGACGTGTTTCTCTTTAGTTTTATTGCGACCCTGTGGGTTGGTTGTAATATTCAACTGGTGATTTCCTTTAAGTGTAGAACAAAGAACTTGTAGTTGTATAACTTAATTTATACTTATCACCTGCAGTAAGAAGTAATGGCATAAATGTATATGTTAATTATGTTAATATTTAATACGTTAATTACATGTATTATGTTAATTGTATTAGGTTAAAAAATAATGAATTTTAGATTTAACTAATCCAATCCTTTTGGTAAGTATTATGGTAGTATATCACGTGAATCATGATTGTTTAAACAAGAATGTTTATACCTTTTATGACACAAATCAAACTTGATCCAAAATCCAGATATCTTAACAACATAACATGAGCTCGATATTGTTTTAAACGTTAGTTTTTTAATGTACATCAAGCAAATATAGTACAAAGATCTACAGGTGTTTTACTGCTTACAATTCATATGCGGTTGAATGCTGCAGGTCGTGCGTTTGGATCCCCAATCTTCTAGTGGAGTAACAATTTCAATTAAATGAGAAAAGGGAATCGTTAAATTAGAGATAATTTTTCGAAACGAAATAAACATTTCTTTGAAACCAATACACAAGAGCACAAAAATTCATTTCCTTATAGATTCAGTCGTAAATTATCAAAACTTCCATCAATCATACTTATAGAGATTTATTAGTATGCTGCGAGTTGAAAAAGTGCCCATTAGTGTAACAAAATGGAGACTCTCTCCAGAAAGATTACAATGATATTTAGTGCCCGTTATCTCCCTAGGGTAATTGAATGGCGGAGCTTTTCAGGCAATAATTTACAGAAATGAAGTCGCAGGTGTCAGACATTTTCGCGGTGTTAAAAGACTTCGATTTGAATCAGGCCATCGTTCGAAGGAGAATGTGGAAAAGGGTTGTAAGTCACATCAGATGATGGCATAATAGGTTTTATGGAAGGTTTATGTTCCGCTGGAACAAAAGAGGAAAAACGTTTCCTTCTCCAAATGAAGTGTCCGCACGCCGCGAAAGGATATGATTTATTACATGGTGTGCGGCAGAGAAGTGGCGGGAAAGCACAAACACTTAAGCTTCGCCGAGCAAACGACAATACCCCATCTTCCCATTTCCGTTCATCGACAAGAGAGAAATGAATTTTTAAAAGAACCAGATTTAAAAACACTTATCAATGTAAATAAAGGTAGTGCCAAACGTATATTTCAAATGGAGTGGGAAGATTGCGTTTAATTAAATGTCAACATTCTAAAGTCGATCGTAAGCTTGTTTTGTTTCAAGACTTTTATTTCGGTTCTTAAAACGTGAAAGAAGTTAAATGAAAATTGAAATCTAAATGAAATGTCGTTGGAGACTTGTGTACACAGGGACGAAAGAATACAATATAACAATATGCACTTATAATTGATTGCATTCATTCCCCGGCTCTAAAGTCAATTAATAACATTTTTATCTGAGACAAAAGGAATTGTTATAATTATAAGCTATGAAGATTAGTTGTATAAGTGCTATTATTTTTGCCGTACTTATTATTACCGTTAGTTTAATTAATTAAAATTAATTTTCGTAATATTTTGTCTATGAAAGGACCTTTTTCAACTGTATATAAAAATGGAGATAATATATTTTGTAATGTGAAAATAGCAACATAGTAAACTGCTACTTACTTGAAAGGGCATTATTGTGTAATGTGATACTCAGTACTTTGATTTAAGAATGAATGTTTTGTAATTATTCTGAAAATATTCCTTGTTTTTCAAAATCACCTCTCTAGTCAACTGAACATTTTGCAACAGTTACGATCCTAATAATTACAACCTGTAGGCCGCTTCAATGACATGATTTGTTATACCAATTTTCCTCAGATTCTGCAGGATTTTTGACAAAAACTAATTCATTGCAATAATGGCACATATTTATTATTTATTGTTCTGTATAGTTCATAAACCGTATATAAACACAATTGAATTTCTAATGAATTTGCCTACATATAAATGTGGTTTCCTCTTTTCTCGCGACCATATTATGTGTTATAAATTACAAAGACTAAAACAAATTACATTTTATCGCGTAGTAGATTAACGCATTTTCAAAACGACGGTACATGACTTCTGCTAGACATTTCTTCAGTGTTCGTCAGGGTAACGAAATATATATTTGCTTTCCATGAATGAAATAGATTAAACCACATTTAATTTAAAAATGCACTCGTCTTTGCGCCCTAAAAATAAAACACAGACATTGATAAGGAATTTGTTTAAGTCAACGTTTTGTCGGATTTCGTCTTGTTCTGTTGCATGCATTAATTTTTCGTTGTACAAAAAATTGCTTTCGTTTTGAGATCGATATGCATTTATTGAAACCATGATAAAATGAAGTGTGTAAAGAAGTGGATATCAACCTGACATTCTATACCTATTGTTGCCGTACCGTAGGCCCTACCAGTGATGATAATGATTTAACTTTACTCTAACATTTCTGCATTGGTTTGCTAGTATAAGCATTAACAACTCAATGGTATTAGTATTATCAGATTTGTAATGTAGAAGTTTCAGGGAAATAATTACGATGAAAAATGACCAGTTGGTACAAATGTTATTTCTCATAACGTAATTATTATTTTTTAAATACAAAAAAATCATTATTTTATCTATCTTCCACTTATTGAGTTTCATCGGAGTAACGTTTATTTTATCATTTTAACAAGAAACAAAGGATAATTCACTGATCTAATTAAACACTGAAATCAATATATGGTTTGTTATGTAGTTAATTATAAAAACATACACAAATATTAAAAAGTCATTGTGTGTATTTTGTATTAATAAAATTCAATTTAGCAGATGATATTATATTACATTAACAAAAATTTATATTTTTATTAGTTTCTCTGCGACAAAAACAAAACTATTCGTGAATGTACGTAATTTGTAGACGTAATGACGTAGTAACAGAGAAGATGGACAGTGAACACGTTATGCGACAATTGTGACGTGAACGTAACACCAATTATTCTAATTGAAATTGCAAAATAACAGCAGCTTTAATTCAATTAGAAGTGATTCATAGAGATGTGTACGTAGGGACACAATCACCACTGAGCTGCGTCGCTCAGTTCACAGACACTGAACAATCACAGGTCCAATGTTGATTGTCGATTTTTACTCTTACTAATTGGCCTGTCAATACTACCACTGGACGCGTCAGCATTGCTCCCTTTGTAATTAATTAATTTAAATTGATTCTAGTTAATGGAACTTGAAGCTCGCTAACTACATTACCGAGCTGTTGACACCTTTTGCTTTATCTAATTATTATTGATAGAAGCTTGTTATTTTTAATTATACCGCGTTAGACATGGGGCAGGAGTTCCATAAGGAAAAATGAAAACTTAAATTGCTTTTGTAAGAGCCACGTTGTTAAATTTTGTTGAAAGGCTCAGAAAAGGGAAGGGGTTAAAGGGGTTAAAATTATGCGTAAGTTATTTTAAAACAACAATTTCTCGGCTTTAACGTAGTAATAACGAACCGTAATTTGCAAAGATAAAACACAAGATTTAAACTTATTTATCTTGCTTAGTTTACTTCGAATATTATAAAAATCAGTTAAATGCTGCTTCTTCTACCGCCGATATTGATTAAGCAATTATCTTCAACCAGTCGAGGCTGTTTGCGGTTATTCATGCAGTTGGTGTGTAGGTCTGAGTCCATCCTAAGGGACAATTGGTGTATCAAATACCGCATACATCATCACAAAGTGATAATGTATTTATGTGAATGTATATATTATCAACTTACCTCGACGAATCTATTATGATTACACGTGCTTCAAAACACCGTAAAATAAATGATTTGTTTGCCATAATAATAAGACAAAATAAATTTCTCGTAACTATTTTGCTTTTTCCTTTTCAATAACGCCTTCGCCTGTGTTGTACCTGTCATCAATACGAAAATTTGTTCCTGCTTGTACTCAAAATATTAAGCGAGAAAATCGGTTTGGATTTCATTTTATATCAATCATTCATCATTTTTCATAATTTTATCATTTTTTTAATCATTTTTTCATTTTTCTATTCAATAGAGTAAATGTGTTGAAAGTAAAACAAGTGGACCCAAATTCGTCGCCTCTTACGATTTGTGAAATTCTACCCCGGGCCCAGACTCTTGTTTAATAATTTTATAATTACGTATCTCAAAATTAAATCCATACTTATTGAAATGAAAATCCATATATTTTAATAAGCTAAAACAGTAGACGTGAAGAAGTCCCGTGTGAAAATATAAGAAAGAGAGGTAGAAACTACGCAATTTGTATGTTTTTCATAATTAAATTGAACCTTCATAGAGCCATAATTAGCACCGTTTTCAAAAATTAGGTTTAGTTCTACCATCGTAGGAACCTACGCTTGAATACTGCTGTTATTGTGTTGGTCTGTTACTATTTCTCGTTCTGTTACAACTTATATGGTCGATAACGTTAATTTATCATATATATTCCTAACTTTCAACGCAAGCTGTACGACAGAAAATCTATATAGTAAGGACAAAGTTATCTAAGGATCTAAGATGTTCCTTCCAACTTTATAAATATGTCTGTACCATGATGAATTCCATAGAAGAGGGAACAGCTTTAACTCTGAAAGGTAACTGTTTCAGCAATAGTTTTGTTTTTAAGTACTTGATGTAATCTTTGCTGTATGATCATCGAACACTTAAATTCTCTGTTAAAGTTCCGTTTTTCGGTTGCGTTGCTTTGTATACAAAACATAGATCTCTTATTTTATTTAATTAAATAGGTATGACTTTCTTCTTTTTAACTCTCAATTTATGGTAGACATACATATAAGTTTGGATTGAACCTAGAATTAGTTACAGAAACATAATAGTTTATGCAGTGATTGTATTTAGCTCTCTGGGGATTGTAACACAGGTGGTCTACAATGCAACACGCAAATTAGTACGAATTTACACAGCTGATTAAGGCAAGTTTATAATTAAGACATTTCGGTATAAGGGCTCAGTCCACTTCTCGTTATTCCTATCCTAGAGTTTGTCCGGCTGTTTAGAATAAATTTATTTTAGGCAAAATATAATACATAACTACTCCACGAAGCATTGTAAAATAATATGGCCGATAAGACTAACGCACAAAAACTCTTGTATTTGCTTTTTTAATTAATTAAAACCTAGCTACTAATTAAAACCCTACAAACGACTCGTGAAAAGGTTAAGGATATTAAAAGTGAACTTTGTGTCAATAAATGTTCAGAACAAAAAATTCAATAGCATACTCCCGGCTACCTCAAAACTTTCCGCGGTTATTAGGTTTCTGTTCTTAAACAGAAGCTTATTAGCCATATTTTGAAGCTATAAAAATAACAAAATACTTTTAACCTGCAGAAAGGTGTTTTCAATGAAATATCAAAATAATATTTAGTCTTGAAATCTTACATTGCGTTAACAACTATAATTGAGACGACATACGGGCAAAGTATTGCGATGAAAAAACTAAACGTGATATTATATAATGCCCAATTAGTAATATTTGCAGTCTAGGAAAATAACAAATAACACTTCCAACCTGCAAATAGATTTGTTCGATACAATATCAAGATAATAATTGGATTTCAAATCTCATTTTTGATCAACGATGATAATTGATACGGTCGCTAAATGACTATGACAAAACTTCCAATGACATCCATGCCAATACCAGGTATCAAAGCTTCAGCGTAGGAACCACGGTTTACCATACCAAGTATTGCACGTCATAAACTCAGAATAAGTATTGGTCGTAGAAAGTAGCAATAAACATGTATATCATCAATCAGAGCCTTTCTAATAAAAACAAGTCGTATTTGGTTAACGTGCCGTCTCGAGTGAACCGAATGCGGTCCGGCACTAAGCCCCAACCAAGTCCCGAGGTCCGTTATGATCCCCGGAGCATTCGACGCGGGGGTAGGTTTTATTTCCCGGACAAATCACAACCCTCTACCCTATGATGTCAACCTCAACCACCGCAACTTGAACTAAAAGTTTAACGTCACTTTTACTTGCTCGTTTCTTATTTATAACGAAAAGAGGCTCGATTTAATGATATCTCCCCCATCGCAGTTTGATGAGAAGAAGGAGATGGTTGAAGTTTTCTTCTCTGATGACTCACGACGGAAAGTGAGCCAAGCATGGGAAAATAATGAATACAAACTTAGGGGGAAAGTATTGGAGACGGGGAAAAATAAGCGTATTACATATCGTTCGTATTTAACTTGGGTACGACGATCAATGTCAAAGGAAGCCTGAATAAAATGAAGAAAAATATTTAATAAACGAAAGTAAAACACAACTGACAGAAGTGGTAACTGAAGTGTAGATATACTTTTGAGTCAGATTTGCGTATTATGATGTTAATCAATTATTTGATAATAAATAATTTGTGTTACTGTGTCAAAAAGTGTACTCCGAACAAAGAGTGCAGTGCAAGTAGAGTAAATATACGTTCTTCCAATCTCTGATGCAACGGAAAATGATTATCATTGATCTATTAAACACTATAATATTTCCATCTAAGTGGTTTGGATATGTATCAAACAATGTCTAGAATCGTTCTTACTATAACTTTGTTATTCTATCTTATAATAAGACACGTAATAGACTTGAAGGCAAACGTTGTCGTGGTATCACTTATCGCTATAACAGAAAGTACAGCTCCTTTTAACTGTGCCGTGTAATCAGTTGATATGGTTAATTTGCTTGCAATCCGAGAACCATTGCTACTGAATAAATCTCATTCAATTGCCAACACTTTAGATATCTGTAAGAACGTATGTGTGTGTAAGTATTTCGTTGAGAGAAATATGCTGTGGACTTGACGATTAAGTTAGCTATAAAAGAATTTAGAGCGGAAAGATATAATTAAAAGGAATGTCATCGACAGTTTTGAAATTTTACATAAGCTGTAATTCTCATTGGATATTAAAACAATGATATCCTGTTCATTAAATAAGTTTATAGTACAATATTGTAAAATATTCAAATCAATTCTAGGATACGGTGTTATAACTAGACCGTATACTTTTTCTTTGCTATATGCAACCTCAGATGAATCTAAATCTATAAAGTGTTTACATTTAATATAATGGGTCCACAGTTAGTTGTCCTCTGGTTATAAGGGATCACTTGTTGCTATGTTATTATGATATTCGTATTTTTTTCCAGAACAGCGTAACGAATAACCATGTGGTGCCCCCCCCCCCCCCCCCCCCCCCTCCCTCCTCCTCATAAACTGTTATTGCAGAGAACATTGTGAAAGTTTACATGTATCATGTACCTACATTATATATATTTACAATCATAGAATACACTTATTTGACACATGGGATCGTATACGGACACCATCGACAGTTTTACAAGGTTTTCAATACAAACAATCTCACAAATAAGATACGAGAAAGAAAACTTGCGTATCAATGTAAGACACACGCACTCGCACTCGCATTGCGTCTTCCATATCCTATCGCATCAAAGAGGTAAGATAAAAGAAATAAAGTTTTTTATTATTATTGTTATTTATGTTTTTTTAATATCACATAATCATTAGAAATTAGTAGATGTCTCTCCCCCCCACCTCCTCCCCCTCCCCCTCCCTCCCTACACCGCCTGGTAGAGAACATTAATTGTGTATAGGTTTACAAGTATGGACCTACATTTGGTAGAATAACCTATTTTATACATGGGATCATACACGGACACCATGGAGACATTTTTGCAAGATGTTCAATACAAACAATGTCACAAAGAAAAGAAAACTTGCGTATCAATGTAAGACACACGCACACACGTTGCCACTTCCATATCGTATCGCATCAAAGATCGAGATAAGATAAAAGATAGGCAGGTATTTTCCGCCTGTCTGTTCGGTTATGGGAAGGAAGGGATGTAAGAAGGGATGTTGCTATTCATGACCTTTCTTGTCCAGCGCGTCGCGTCGGGCGCCGGCGTGTTGGCGTCGCGACGCGTGGATATAGCGCCGCGTTGAGAGAGCGACGCGCTCAGTCGGCGTGAGACGCGGGTCTCGTACCCATGGACGGACTTATGCGCGCTTTCTGGTGCCTCCTGGCTGCCGTCGCGACGCTAGCCGGCGCACAGGCGGACCAAACCGGTAAGCTCATACACGAAACAAATATAATATATTCAATAATTATTTAAAAAAATAAAAATAAAAAAAATAATTAAAATAATATATAAATGAATATATGTGTAATATATTATATATATATATATATAGTTTTGGGTATGTCCACCAGTCAATTTGTTCTTGTGCAGGTATTTTTCTCCTCTCACGCTCTATCGAATTATTGTTCAATGTCGGTACGGTTAAAATTTCAATAAATATATATTTTCCTTATTAAATATTATACTAATTACATTGCTGCGATTCAAAAAAAGAAATATTATTTATAACGGCAATTAGATCTATTGTCATTGACGTCTGACAGTAATTGTCGTGAAAATGTGCCCCGACTGGGAATCGAGCATAACAACCTCCGGCTCTACGCGGCAAGAACATCGGCGCGATGCTCTTGCCAATTGTCGCTGTACAAACTTTTAGTAAATTGTAAATTTGTTTCTGACTTTTCCCGCCTATTAACTTAAAACAGGGTAACGCGTAAAAACATTGATATAAAATTGTTTTCTTATTGTCTGTTTTAAAGTCCTGGAATAAATTCATTCAAATGAAATGTGTTTTATGAGTTTGAGGTCCGGGGCTCATAAATTGTCAATGATAGGAGTGTTACGAACAACACAATATTTGAAAGAAATTATTAGACCTACAATTATAATTGTTTTACCATTGTTCGGTCAAAGACATGTATTATTCTTAAATGTTAACGAATGTGATAGCGATAAAATGTCTATTGATATCAAATACGTCCACTTACTGACATCTTGGCAAATATCTTATATCACGTTTTATGATTTATAATGGAGTATTTGAAATGAATAGAGTTATATTTATTTAAACCACTATAATTATTCACATATTATTTGAATTGAATTTACACATTATTTTGTTGTGAGTGAGCTGTTGAAGCCACGTCTCACAACATTTAATGAAAATACGAAAATATGCATATTCAAATAATAGTGGTAACACGTAACCGCGCATAATAGACTTCCGGGGAACTCCGGTAATTTTCTCAGTTTTACTGTGTGAACCCACGCCTTACATTGAATTAATATACAGAAGAATTTCACAATCATTTTGTTTCATATTGTTTATTAAAAATCATGTTACGTGGGAATTTGTAAGTACGTAAAGATATCAAGAATACTGAATCTTATTGTTTAATTGAAAGGCTTCAAGTATTGTTCAAGGTACCAATCATTCTACAGTTTTACGTATTGTGTATATACCAGTAGGTATACGGTGCAACGTTATTGTAATTTAATTTCAGTTCTAAATAAGTAAACATTGATGCTGATGTGAGTGCATCCAATTATACACTGTTTGTTTGTTTGTTTGTTTGTTTGTTTGTTTGTTTCCGTTTCCGGTACGCCATTCTAGACCAGATTCCAAAAATCCGACACTTTTATGGTTTAAAAGTCCTGAATATCGTATACGATTGGAATTTTGTGAAAAAGAGTGTTTTAATTCTTAAACACTTTGTTTTTGGGCCGCTTTTGCTACACATCTGAACCGTATGAAAATAAATTATATTTTTGACACAAAATGTGGCGGTAAAATGGCTTAGTAGCGTAATTCAAAATAAATTGTTACCTCTCTGGACAGATTTGTATTCCCAGTAAAACGATCACGCATTATACATAAACTGGCTGCATTCACATATACCTTGATCTTAAACGGAAAATATCTAGTTGTGAATTATTTGGGGTTTGAATATGTTGCATAATTTGTGTAATGTGTATATTTGGAAGAGTATTGTTAAAATTGATTTTAAGAGTAGAGCCAAATATTTTATGACAACGACACAGTCAAAAGAATGCCAAATGAATTTACAAGTTACTTCGTTCACAGCCTTGAGTGAGAGTTTACATTAATAATTCATCCTGAAATGTTTTAAACAGATCTGTTGGACTCTAAAAAATCACAAGTTCGCAACGACGTGAGATGAACGTAAAAAGAACGGTAGTCCCGTTGAAAAGCGTCGGTCGGTGGTGAAAATACCTCGGGGAGAACTCTTGTTTTACGATTGAAAGATGTTCAGAACTCCGCGTTCCTTAACCGCTATGGGAGATATTAGAATAAAAAGGCGATCGTGCTGAAATAGTCGAGAAAGTTTTACGCTATGTCACATGCTATACAAGATTGTGTCATGTGCAACAATGTTATGGTCACGAGTTATCTGTGAAAAATGAAGTTTCTCCATTTTGAATAACTTTATTTTAAACCTAAATGTGCAGTATTTTTATTGTTTTTACTGTTCACAATGCACGATTATTTTTAACGTTGTTAGTTATAACCGATCGTGCACTGATAAACTTGAATGGCCGGTAATATGCGTTCCAACTAAATATTTAGGTGTCAGGTAATTTGATTTAAAAGCTTCTGATTGATGTTTGCCATGGTGAATACAAGTTAGCGAACACTTAAATATTTAGTTATTTAGTTGGAAGTCATACGACCATCAATACAACTGCGATCTAATTTCGAAACCCGGTAAAGCTAGACTTGTTTTGAACAACTACTGCCCTCTCGTAAAACAAACCTTATAATCATTAATCATCATCAATACTTGATCGACTGATTACTATTAGTTTCACTACGATATAATCACCAGATAAGAGTAATGTTACGTCATAAATGTTCCTTTATATTCAAAGTTCAGAATTATACTTGTAAAAAGTTCTGAATTGGGTTGTTATCATTTACACGTTATCCAATGTGATTCATATAGTAACACACTGTTTGATACACATAATCACTAGGCAGGATAGGTTGTTATCTTCTGAATCTGTTTTATGCCGCCTATAAACTACAGCCACGTGTTTTCGTTCAGTGATGAAATAAAACCAGACAGAAAAGGGGAGAAGTTCTTATATTCTCGCCTTACAACGAATCACACGAACCGTGTTTATAAACAATGCAAGGAAATATCACAAAACATTTGCCAGTGTTTTGTTAAATACTTCCTGGGTGACTGATGCGTGGCCATGTTGTAGGTAAAATGATAATCAGAACCAACACATATAGCTGGGTTTCAACTTTGTGAAATGTAGATTTTATATTCAGACTTTCGTAAATAAATGAAGAGTGATGCAATAACGCAGAGAAAACCCCACATGCCCCAACAAACGAGCTGTATGCGAGTATTTTATCCATGCACAACTTTGGGAAAGGATATAACAAACAAGGTCGCTGGCGCGACCTTGTTCCCTCGCCAGTCATTTCCGGGGCATATGTTACAAACTAATCAAATACTGACAGTGTCACTTGATATAATTTATAAAACGACGTGAAGTAAATAAATATTTTAAAAAATTAATAGTTGAAAGAAACACATTTCGCCCTCCGAGATACCAGGGTGATGTAATATTAGCTCTAAAAGAACATCCACGAGATTAAAAATAATCTGCTGATACGATGATTCGATTACATTAATTAAAATCGTGATACACAACTCTTACAACACTATATCGACAACATTAGGATTATGATTTTATCTGTAAATGGACTTATGCCATTTACTGTAGGGCGCGATCAATTTAAAAAAAATATATATAATAGAATTGGAACGTATATAACAATAGAAGCTCATTTTCCCCAAACGTAAATAGGACCCATCATTTCTTAAAAATGAATCATATTTTAAAATATTAAAACGGTCTTCTGCTATGATTTTAAATTGCCATTTAACCAATAATAAAAACTAAAAAGTGTGATAAGATAATCATTATAAATGTTTACGCATATTGACAAAATGTAAGGATAAAATTGAATTGTAGTTGTACACCATTATAACTCCAGTCCTCCAGACAGGCTTTGTAAGTCCCTGTCTCAACTACATACTGCACTTATGGACTACTCACACTAGGAAAACGCTCTGTTTGACGCGTTGATAAACGAGCGCGTCCATATGTCCACGAACTTTCTGGCGAAAAGTTCTCAAAGCCATCGTCATTGTTCAATGAAAGTGACAAAAATGTGGAAAGATTTGAGTTTTTACTGTTATAGTTATTACACTTCCTGCCATTGTTCAATAAAAGATCGATTGTCCATATAAATTATAGCTTGGATGTTTCGTTGTCATAGTTACTTCACTACAATTCAGCAATACAAAATTGTAATTTGTACCTACAATTCTCATCGGATCGCGTTGAAATTTGTATATTCGTGACCGGCTAGAAATTTACTAAAACATGGCTATCTCACATTTTGCCGCCATTGTGTTTGGGAATAACTTTGTAATAATTAAATTGTAACTTTGTAACTTTTCAACAGATTTGTCCACAAAACTAATGACGTTAAATCCACATCGAGGCTTGTAGATGGTCCAAATTTCAAATTGATCGGACTTTTCGTTCGACCGCTATCGCGATAAAAAAAAAACAAACAATTTTTTTTTAAACCCCGTTTAGTCACCCCTGAATAATAATTGTACGTATTAATTAGTTTTTTCTATCACACACGACTGGATTTACAATATGAATGTGTATTTTTCGTAACAATGCATAAACATTACTTCAGATTGGCCATAAAGTGTAAAACCAAAAACACACTCTATAATTGTATGAATTTTCTGTAACACGTAGCGTCGCACAAGTACTATCTAAAAAAAATCTTGTAAAACGTGTTTTTGTGTGGATTCTTTTAATTAAAACATTTATTCACACGGCCTACACATGTGTTCATACAACGTGCACAAACAAAGACAAATAAATATAACACACACAAGGGTGAAGTGAACACCTTAAACGCAATATCCAATAATCACTTCATTAATGTTGATAGCACACTCATAGATCGTCGATTATACAAATCACATGGACAAGTCAACACGCACCCATGCACTCGCTGTGAAGACTACTGCATATGTGGACGGATTTTGTTCTCATACTGATTTTAAGAAACAACCCCCCTCACGCCACATAAATATCGGAAACCATAACGGCCACGGCCAGGCACAAATTCTGTGACACTTTCCAGATGAAATTTGATCCTTACAGTCAGCCCCACCGATTATAGCATGACCAAACCATTACGCGGACCACAAGGCATCTGTTTTTACAGCACAAGAAATTCCACACAAATGGGGGAAATTAGGACATGGCAATAATCCGTAAACGATATACCAGGAAACATAGAAATCGGTAGGCCTAACGAGTGCATCAAAAAAATCATACAATACATATCATATTGCACAATGATCATAAACTTCATGAAACAATAAATATAACAGATTTCGTAGATATTGTTCTAAGTGCGATAAAACAATTTGAATTCAGTAAAACGTAAAGCTTTGATACTTTGACTTTTGGGCAAGACACGTACTAGATACCAAAATTATGAAAATAATAATTATTATTGGTGAACCAATAATATTAAAAATAAAATAATTAGAATCCTGAGACACAACTCCCATAAAACAATCCCGACATCATTAGGATTATGATTTTTTACCTGTAAATTGGACTTGCAAAAAGGAGAATGAATGCTATTTCTACTATATGAATATATTAATTTCTTTATGCATGTCATGTAAGGGCTGAAATTTATAATCTGATAATGTTTCTACATACTGTTGTGGCCAGTGGCGTATCCAGGAATTGGGAAAGGGGGGGGTTTTCAGAAAGTGGAGCCGAAAAATAATTGGGGTTTCGGGGGGGGGGGAGCTTGCCCGAAAACATTCTCGTCAATGTCATTTTAGTGCAAATCTGTGCGTTTTATAGCGGCCAACTGAAACATGATTACTCAGTTTCTGGCAACACATTTTTTTCTTAGCACCGCTAATAAAAGGAACCTCAATCAATAATTTGCATATTTTTCGTATTGATTTTGCTTTTAATAATTACAACAATATACAATAATTATAAAGTAAAACATCTAACTGTCTATTTAAATACTGTCTTATGATACTGTCTATTGAAATACTGTCTATTGAATTGCGCGTAAACGGTAATTCTCCATGTTTCCTTTGCAAAAGGGGGGGGTTTTGTCCCCCCCTCCCCCCCCGTGTATACGCCACTGGTTGTGGCATTAGAACATAGTGACGAACAGTGTCCAGATAGGCAAAATGAATTCTATCATGGCGACACAGTCAAAACTGCGAGCTATACGATAATTTAGGTGCATGTTCCGTTTTTTGTATAAACACATGGTAAGATTCCTCCTCCCTCTTCGCCTCCTGTGTCTGACCCCGATATGAAACAGACCCTCATAATTCACTTGCCACTAAACATGATGCCATTAACCAATAAGCTGGCAGCGTGCTTTTACAGTGAAGCCACAGTTTACTGACGTTTCGTCACACAACATATCAATTAACTTCAATTAATTAAATACATACAGGGGGAAGTCGGAAGGGTTTATTTTATATCCAACTGTCCGGTTTGAGGATCACATGGAACAAGCGGAGAAAGTGGACCGTATGAAGAAGCATACCTATAACTCGACTATTTCCTACTATATACGACCTATTACAATCTTACAGATATCAGAGTAATAGGTCTTATGATAGTTGATAGGTGAACAAGAACCTTGTTTTTCGAGACGTTTCGAAAATTATTCAAGCTGAGTGCAAGCTTCACCGAAGACATTTTTTATGCATTTTACGTTCATCTATTTCTATTTTTAGGCATCACTTTCTTATTAGCTTTTTAAAACATACATTAAGTGTTAATTGCTTCAATTTCAATTTTTGTTTTTAATAAATGTTTTGTTATTGTTCTGTGTCGAATGGCAAGAGCTTTGGCTGTAGAGACCGATATTGTTAATAAAGGTTCTACTATCATCAAGTCGTTTGATGTTCTGGTTACGAGAGGTACGTGCATGGTTTCTTGCGAATATTAATCAGTGATACATACGAATAAATATATTCAAAGTAATACAACCAATTTGATAATCGCTGTCGTGTCATACGAAAGTATACTACAAAGTTGCAACTGCTCTAACTCCGGCCGTACATACAAATCTCTTGCTAATTGCGCTATCGGGTACATACCGCAAATATTAGAAAGAAAAAATGAAAATCTTAGTATGTAATATAGGCCTACACTTTACAGTGTAGGCTTACACCAAATAAATACAGCTCTGTGTAATATTAATATCATGTTTTAGTTTTCCGTATTACAACTTTCACGGTTTTATTTCAATAACAGCCATATGCATTTTGCAAGGGTAGTATCGTTGAGTGACTAACATATAATCCGGCTTTGAAGCATGGCGACATACGATCTGGGCCAGACTGCTTTTTGTATCACCGGACAAATCCTCGGTTTTTGCATTGCCATAATAGTAATTGGGCATCTAACAATGGAAGACTCATTTGCGTAAGTGTACTACAACAGTCATTCCACATTTTGTCCACGCACACGTAAACACGAGCATTCCACTTGTCGTTCTTTATAGCGCGAGCCTGAGCTGTGGATCGTTCAAACTAGAATTATTCATCTATCCTTGAACCAATAGCATTGCTAATTTACATACTATTACATTCCTTTAGTGACAAATGCCATGCAAAAAATCAGTAATATGTGTTGCTATCTTCAACCAGAAATAAATTCATTTATCTTACCGAGCCCAAAATGCGAGCCAAAACTTGACCTGTTTAGTCACCCCTGGATAATATTTTATGTATTATTTTGTTTTTTCTATCACATACGACTGGATTTACAACATGAATGCGTATTTTTCGTAACAATGCATAAACATTACTTCAGATTGGCCATAAAGTGTAAAACCAAAAACACAATTAAAAATTGAATGAATTTTCTGTAACACGTAGCGTCTCAAATACAAATGTCAGAAATGTAAATGTTACGCCATTCTAAAGTCAAAGGATTACTACAGGTCAAGTTTGAGTTTCATAATGATAACGCAAAATTGATAGCAGACATTTTTTAAAAAACCGTAGCGATGTGCAAAGTAACAAATTTTGTTGTCTTACAAAACTCGCACTTAGTGGTACTTACGCCCGGCTCAAAATATTGAGATTTACAAAACACATACGTCATTCTACTGAGATCATTATTGACAAGTTTCATTTATATTCGTTAATATCTTCTACTTCAAATAAATACATCTTTCTTGTCGCGCGTGAAATGCGAACGGATACATACATACATACATAAATCTGGGGCAAACTTATAAGGCCGCTGTCGCGCCCTAAAAAACGAATAAGGTTTGTTGGAAGTAACGCATATTGAGCGGGTCTATGTTTTAAATTATACATACAATAAATATCACCCTTAGCCTGGTAATAGAATAATGTATTTATTGCGATAACAGACAAAAAGGACGAGATCTGGGCTCATGTTTATTGATACAGTGTAGCTGTCTACAACTAAAATGCCGACATATTTGGCCTCGCTATTGCATGAGTACGTCGTAACACAATATATATTAAATAAATTCGAACAAAAACAATAACCTTGATTGTACATGCATTATAACTTTAAATCAAAGCGTCTCTATCCAAAAATTACCAAGGGTCAATAATTTGTATACGTGGTAACGTCGATGTTAACGATTGACAGCTGCTTTTAAAGTCGATAAATTGGTGATAAATTTAATAACTTCTTCCATGGTGGAGCGTACAGAATTTGGTTAGAGGTTTGAGACATGTAGGGCTAAATAACAGAAGTTCAATTCTTACATGAGTTATAATTTGTGTTAACTTCTACTTCATTCCCCTATAATATTATTTGTTTCTATTAGCAATTCGTAAAGAAACATTTCTACAACAAATAGGTCAAATAAGACGCTTCAAAGACAAGTAAATACAATTATGAATTAGTTTGCATGATTGCTAATTTTAGAATGCTGTAAGTACCAAGTTTTGATTTGCTGTTAGAGCGAGTATTTTTCAACTTCAAGACAATGACAAATGTAATATCGGTTTATGCTATTATCTACACGAACAATGTGATCTGTAGCAACGAGGCACGTTATGGATGACAACCTGAATTTAGTTCTAGAAGCTGAGTGGGTAGATATCAATATATATATATATGATTTCTCAGATAAGTCGTCGAAACGTTGACTTATCATTAAAAATAAAATTTAGATTGGTTTAACCGTAAAATGTATCCTTTCTTTATATATATATATATATATATATATATATATATATATATATATATATATATATATATATATATATATATATATTGTATTAGTGATATTATTACTGAAATATCAAGGTGTTTAAGTAGCCTTATGTAAGAACAACTTTCACGTTCCATAGCAGTTGTCGTTACAATGTGTATTTAGCTTACAATATAAAATCACATTTTATTTAAATACAATTAAAAATGTAAGGGAATATGCAGTATCTGTTGCCAGCGTAGCTAGTGTAGTTAGCATAAGGCGTCGTGTGGCCTTTTAGTTTCGAATTGTGGCTTGGCATGGATGCCCTTTGACGTTTTTCATCTTCACTTATCATCGTTACCAAAAGATGAGAGTTACGGAAGTATATTACCTTAGCCTTCCTCGCGTCGCAACCAAATAATTTTACTACTTGTAATATTCACTGTTCCTTGTCAAGATTAAAAACAGACAAAATAACAAGGTACAGTGAATTGTCTTACAAGTTGTTTTCATAACGTTTTACCTGTTATATTGTTTCCCAATTGAAAACAATTAGAGTAGACAGAAGGCAATGAAATCTACAGAAGCTTAGAGCCCATATAGTCTAAAACACATAATATTCCATTTAACGTGTTATGTCTTTAGGTGTTTAAAATATAAGTCATAGGGGAAACTATTAAATAGAAGCAGTTTACCGTGTATGTCATGTCACTGCAAACATAATCAGAGTAATGGTCTATTTTACCTCTCGAGGTACCATCATTGTCAACGTTCAAGGATTAACTGTATCATTGCATGAAAATAATTATGTGAATCTGATGTGTACGAGCCAAATTTTAAACAAAACACTGTCCTGGAGTTAGAATGTTACATTCCCGAAATCACATTTATTTTCAATTCTTAATTTATTATAATTTTAATTGATTATTTAAGTGAAAATTACCGCCACTTGAAAAACTATTAACATTGCTGAACAACAGTTGTTCTGAAGATAACAGAATGAAGTTCATTTCATCAGAATCTGGCTTGTTTTGCGCTAGATGCATACATTAGATACCACAATAACGGGGACCACTCCTTGGCTAGACAGCTCTGATGTTATGTAATTGTGCTGTTTAAATGGCCAATGCGAAGATTCAACTCTAAAAGCCCATCAGACGAGACATTAAAAATATTCAATATACTACGTGACGTTGTCAGACACACATTAACATGTTAATGTTACTAGAAAAGTTCCTTGAATTGTTACGATTAACATTTGTAAAATCCTGTAGGAAAGACCAGTTTTGTCTTGTAAATATTACACCTGTTCAAAACTGTCTTGAAATCTTGCACCTTCCCGACTAGATGATAAAGATGATGATGATTGTTCTCCCGATTGGAATATCATGAACAAATTAACACTGTTTTTCTAGGATGTTTCACTGATATTTCGAAACCGATATGCCGTTTCTAATAGCTATTTGACGTACATTCACTTACGTATCAATTGTATATGAACGATTAAAGTCAAACTACCTTTATAATACAATATCCATGAAATATTTTTGGACACAAATTATTTTGTATTTGTTTATTCATATCTAAGACAATATAACTAAATAATATTCACCCGAAACGAACACCGAAATCTGGTTTTCGTGTTTTATGTAAATGATAATACCAATTGTTACTTACTGTAAGCCCACCCAGATGTCAAAAACTAATGACCTATTAATTATGGAATTATATTGATCATTTCTTTTTAACTCTACGAAATAATAAAATCGCCATTAACATCAAGTGTTGCCAATTGGCAGGTGCAGAACATCAAACAGCTCAAATTAAGATTTTGTGCCGAGCATACATACCACAGATATGTTAATATTAATTTTAATACTAAAGGGAAAAAACATGTCTTCCATAAAACGTACAGGTTTAAACTACTGATACACCTCTACCTTTAAATAGAACTTTACAAAACCCTAATTATCTCAAATGGTTCTCGTGCAATTGCTCCGCTTGTTTAAATTGTTATAACAACATTACAAATTCCATTAACAATACCAATATTTGTGGGAAAAATCATGCATCGCTAAATTTAATTAGTGTCAGTGTCAGTGTTTGGTAATTATAACAAGTTTCAGAAGTTTTGTTGGTATAGTCCATAAGTTATAGTGTTTTCAGATGCGAATAATTATGTTGATTTCGCTTTGGCTTAGTAAAACGGTATAAAGTTATGTGCGGTGTGTTATGTGGGTAAAGTCTTCTCAATTTGGATGTAGTGTTCTGTGTAGGTCGCCTTTGCACAGTCTTGTATTACTTCTTTTGTTCTCAAGTTAATGACTATAATACAATTTTAGTATGTAACGCATTAACCGATATTTGTTTTAAAGAAATCTTATACTGTTTTTGATTGTTGCATTCTCTCATCTGCTATAATGGCTCCAAAGTATCCGTTTACAACAGACAACCGGAAAAAATAATAGAAAATTTGAAATATTCGTCCAATATTGTCATAACACTGTTTTAAATGTGATCCGTTAAAACAAGGAAGGTTAAAGCGTCATATCTGTCATAATATGGAGATATTGTTTACGTCATCATGCCTGAAAAACTCCAAATAAAAATTACAATACGTTCAAAACGTGGCACGTGACAATTCCTTTTTATCCCTGAAAGGAAGTTATCCAGCTCCAAAGTGAATTGTTAAACGCAGTCCATTCAAATGTATTGTTGTGGAGTCGTGCTTTAACATCAGCTCTGCAAACATTCGCACACACAACAAGGGGAAAACACAAACACACATATACACATTCTCATAAAATAAACACTCACTCGCCAGCCAGCCCGAACAAACATACATATGGATACACACACACAGCAGCATGAAGAGTCAATAATGAGATGGGAGGAAGCTTATACGTGCCTGATCGGTTCTACTCAATGCAAGGCTGCACTAATCTTTAATTAAGTGTATTGGCATCGATTTCGAAGTTAGCTTAACAAGCGTAATTAGAGTAGGTACTCGCACCGTAAAGTGCGTCGCCCGATATTAATATTATACGTCAAGCACAGCCGGTGTTCAGTCCACCCACCCAGGCCGCAAGGCTTAACTTCTCAAGGCAACTTCTTAGAAAACTCTCTCAAGATAAAGTTCGAGATAATGTTGGGTTTTACTCACCTGAGAGACAGCGGGAATCTAAAGTCTTGCAGGTAGCGTAAGAGAGATAATCTCTGCCTCTAGAAAGGATTAATACTCAAATGATAACATAATCAAATAGAAAATAGAACGAACTACCAGTATTTTTTTTTAGTTCTTTAATATACATTCGTGAGCAATGTCTAACAGTTGCATAAAATCTCTTGGGGAGGAATTGTTCTGTTTTGTGGTATTGTGAAAATAGCAAAAACTTACTGCGTTGAAATAAACGTGACGCTCGAGTCGTGTCCGTAAGTGTCGATTTAGTTCGTATCAAACAGTTTAGCGATCTATAAGATCACGTGAGCATTAACACAATTGGTACTCGTCATTGAAATAACATCAAGTGAAATCAATCATTATACGATAATAGTTTTGGAACTAAGGCGACATGGTTTTTAATTATGAAACTAAGGCCACAATATTGTCAATTTGAGAAATAATTTATCTGTGTTACAATTTTTGAACTGATAATCTCCAAACCATAGTTTTTGTGTTTTGTTTGGAGAGTATAAATCACCGAAGAACCCATTGAAAGTACCTCTCAACATAATATCAAGAATTCAATTGCTTACGCAAAAATTAAACGTCAACCCACAATGAAGCTGAAGGGTCGTTTTCTGTCATACTGACGTTTTCACATCTTCTAGAATGTGAATCCAGAATGTAATAAACCGTTCATTTGCACCAAACGCTGTTGTTTTATGACATACCAACACCTTCATGTCTTCGTATGACTAAATAAAGCAGAAGTTTATACGTGTTTCGGCTAACGGTGAGAAACACTGAAGGGCACATCACCATCCCAGAGCACAGATTCATCCAAATTGTATGATGATTCCGCAAGCGTATGTAACATCTCTCTCTCTCTCTCTCTCTCTCTCTCTCTCTCTCTCTCTCTCTCTCTCTCTCTCTCTCTCTCTCTCTCTCTCTCTCTCTCTCTCACACACACTCTTCCTTCAACCATCCATGTACTCAACAAGCAATTCTCCAAGCTCTCTAAAATTTGGCTTTAACAAAGCGAGCAACATACGCGCCACCTTTGAAACAAGGGAATAGCCTTGCACTTATCAATAATTTCGACCACAAGTATAGGCCTACGACCACACAACCACACTCGGCCAGTGGTCTAGCCCAGCACTTTACATCTCAAAGCTCACCAGAATGGAGAAACTACACAACCTATTGTTGCTAAACCAATTTCGGTAGGACTCTTTTCAAATGATGAAACAACATAGTGTTGACGGAATAATGAGATACTGTGGCATGTTATGTTTATGTCATATATATATTTACCTACGCAGCTTTTGTCACTAACACCGATAGAGGTGGCTCAGCGGTAAGACGCGAGACTCAAATTCGGGAGGTCGCCGGTTCGATTCCGGCCACCGGCAGTTCTGACTGAAGGTTTTTCCGAGGTTTTCCACAGTCGTAAAGGCGAATGCTGGGACTGAGTCATACTATCAGCCCTCGGACGTTCCTTCCCAGCTATCCAAACACCCTAATATAGTTAGTCACCTGAAAAGGGGCACATCAGGTAAAGCTGGTGTGCACCCTATAACAGGGATTCCTACAAAAGTTATTATTATTAACACTAACGCTCTAGTGTGTGTTGTTTAAATGTCGGGGAGGGGGGGTGGGGAGGGGTGTGGAGGGGGGTGGGAGGGTTCGTATGTTATTGACAATGTAACTAGTCTCATGTTTACGACTTCGCCTAGTCCAATAGTACCAACTTAATTGTCAAGTCTAGTTCTCTAGCTAGTTTGTATACAATCTACTTGAAACGGGTATGTTAGGAATAATTTATTATCTTGGTTTGCATACCTGGAAATTGCTACCAGAGCAGGCGTGACTAATGAGGCTTGTTCACTCTACTAAGCGGAAGACTTCCTTTACGAATGTGTGATGGAACGCCAGCAATCTGTTGATTTTCGTTAAAACGGAGAGCATGAAATGGGCAATGGATAAGGATCCGAGTTTGGTTGAGTCGGAGTCATGATTTTCTGCCGTTGACAAATTAATGATGTTACCAATAATCTAAAATCTACTGGCAAAGAGATATTGGTTTTGGGGATTATGGATTTGTGAGACTCTATTTGGGTGTAGAATATTGTGACTTGGGTATTGAAACTATGTCGGTATGTAATGTATGCCCCAAGGAAATACCGCAATCATCACGTGAATGGTGTTATGATGCAGAGTGTGGACATTATTAATCAACGACTGTAAAATGGTCGTTGGTGTCATGATTGAACGACCATGATAGCATTTTGGTGCCCCTTAATATACAACAAACAGTAATTTGATATATAATTTTAATTTTGATGCAAACATTGACTTTAATAAAAGTAAATTCAAATATTGATAGAATGGTAGGTTAAAATGTAGGTTGCACTTTATAATTGTTTTTCGACCACATTAAATTTCACATATCGATGCATTAAATATTTGCAATATTTTGACGTTAAATTGCGTTAGTGGTAATGATGCTGAACGAAGGTCAATATTAACCGAACCATCGCGTTTTGTTTGCCTGCAAAATGGTGACCTAGGATCGTATGTGATCTATATATCTGGGTGCAATCACTAGATTAATATGTGTTTTATTTTTGTGGAAATTCTTGAACCTTACTTTAACCTAGAGGATTCCCGTTAGTATTGATGTCTACCAAACCTCTCCAGGCTACTCATACGAGTGTAATCAATGTGAAATAATACACAGATTGGTGAGTCAGTCAGTACCAAATGTTGCTTCGCACGGTACGGGGCAGATGCGGTATGTATCTAAATCTAATCAACTAGCGCTTTCTCTATTTATCGGAAGACCATCTGGCTGTACGAAGCTTCCCCAATTAGTGTGCTGCGTCACAAAACTCTGACCAATTTAAACTATAAAAAGTAAAGTTTACATGAATAACCTCAAAAATGTTCGTGATATTACATTTCTGAGTTGTATACTATCAGGAAATTAAACTTTTGTTTATTACACTGATTAACTCTTTTATTATAAATAGTCTATGGCACGAGTTGCATTCAATCCCTGTTTAAGACAGTCCAATTTTTTCTTCCACCTTCTTGAAAGTTTGAAAGTTTCATTATTCCTGTAAATAAATACAACAATTCCCATTAAATATATTTGTCTAAGGGTCTCAAGGACAAACAAGCAACGATAAAAAGGGGTGTCTTTGTGTGTTTTTTCTGTAAAGTGCATTTATCTTGCTTTTATTATTGAATTTAAGATCAAATATTGGATCGTCTAAAACATGCATAAGATATTATATCGTTGAATAAAACAACGTGTAATGGTAACAGTTTGCACAGCGAGGTTCTGCAGTGATTTCCATAAGATACAAGATAATGGCAGATACGTCATTTAGAGGAAAGCATCTTGAGCGCTGCCGGTAATAAGTTCTATGACTTGAGGTAGATTCTTTGCGTTGTCGCCCAGACGTACCAATCGGACGTGAGCGACGTACCAAGTAACCACACAGCACCGACACTCGTTTCAGTTTTATAATTGGTCACTCCTTAATTGTTTAGACCCATTAATTAACAAACGTTCCATGCAGTAAATAACAGGGAGCTTCCACGTTAAGGAAATTAATTTACGCAATAATTTTTAGTCGTGTCGTTTTACGTTTTTTTTTTTTTAACGCGTGGTATTTTATTTCGGAAGCATGTTTATGAATTCCTCTCACAAATAATCTTGATTCCGGTTTAAGCCAAGATTGTTTTATTAATTTTGAAGCTATCACAAATTTGAAGTCTGGGTTGATACAACATATGGCCTAATTTTAATGTCAACATTTACATTTACCATTCCGTCTGTGGAGCTTATCAAACCACAGTGCGCAATAGATTCAGATATTCGATTTCGAGTAGCATTCTTGAGCTACTATAAAATCTACATTATTTAACACACGTGGCATTTCAAAGTGATTACATGTTTAAATGTCCATGCATAATAGCATTAGCCCCCCTCATACACACACTTGAAACCAGTACACATTAGTATTCCGTTGCACATCATAGCTAAAACCCCCTTCGTGACCGGTAATAACAATAATTGTAGGTAGATGTTGTCTGTTTTCTCAATAGATCGCGTTGTAAGTCGTTCTTACACCTCGCCTCGGTGAGATGAGTGACAGTTTAAACCACGCCCACATTTCCAGACGTCAACGTCATTGAAACTCCAACCAGGCAGCGACACGTGTTTTGTGTTCTCACACCATTAGTGTTGTTTAACTAAAGATTCCAATTAGGAAACATTTTCACGGAGAAATGATCGAAAAACTCATAACACGAAAAACAAATTTTAATGAACTCTACGAATAAAGAAAACACGCATTCAAAGGTTTACTTAGCCTTGTTTAAAAACGTTTGGCTTTGTTTTTTGTGTAATGGTCTGTCTCGTTCTGAGATCACGAGTTTGAAAATATTATGGAGGTTGAAAGAATTTAAATGGTGCCACGCTATTCAACTGACATGCTAACCCTTCCGTGTCCGGTAATAAGGGATGGTATCGTTATCAAAAACAATAATGGTTAGAAGACGAAATTGAATCTACAATACCGTTCAACGACTTGTGAGAACAAAGGAGCTATAGTTGTCGTTTCAATGCTGAAGACAGACAAAACAATCGCTAAATTGACGTGTTTTTTATTGATATTAAAAAAAGTGGTTCATACCTAGGTTTTGGTTTTGTAATTTACACGACAGATTTAAAGAGTTAAAAGAAAAACTGTTATCGTTACGATTGTCACAACTAATTGATATATTAAAACTTATTTATTAATTAATTAATTACATAAAACAACAAAAACAATATTTGACAAGGTCCGTCAATCCCCTGGCGGAGGTTCGGTTCGACGAGCCCCTGCCAGGGGATTTACGGACCGTGAATATTGGACTTTTGGTATCTTAAAGCGTTTTAAGTTCTCAATAAAATACCGTTCATTTTGCGTGGTCTAATATTGAAACTACCCATTGCTGTTAAAGACGTATCAATATAATTAGTCACAACTTTAGTTTTTTTTTCAATGCTGTTTGGGACCCACACAGGCACAATTCCATACAAATAGGTTATGTTATGTCAATGTAAAAACCCAATCCTTTAGCAGTAGGAAGCTAGCCATGTGTTTTCTTTTATTTCCTTATCCTAACATAGAGATACAAGACAGTTCCTACACCCCTCGTCTTAGGGAAAGCAGTAAACTGAATACGCAATCGCAATTTCCATAAACATTTAAAGTGATAAAACAATCCAACGCAACCTTATCAACAACTTGAGCAAGAAAAAAGAGACGCCTTATCACGATTTGTTTCACGTTGAATTTTGCAATGTAGGTTCACATAAAGAAGCAAATGGTAAAATCGAGAGTAGGTCTATATAGCGCACGCGTGTGCGTGTGCGTGGTTTGGTGAAATTCTTTGACGGGAAAGTTTTGATGTCGTAACATTTTACAATTCGGTAGAATCAACTATGGTGGTAACAACATTTATGATTATACACCACTGGACAATGTGGTATTCATATAAGTTGTATTTTTTATATTCATTATCTGTTGTACGTTACACTTATATTAATTTATTGCATATATTTTTATCTTGTACCAACGTTGATTATTTGTACTTGTCCACTAGAATTTCTTGGAACCGTGTTGTTGCCATTCAGTAAATACACACATTCTGATTAAAAATCCGTTCACATAAGTTTTCCTACGTATTGTTAATATTATGATCGTGGTTTGCGTACTTGACAATAATGCGATGTTCGATCACTCCCTCGTGTTATATCTTCGCCTAAATTTGTATCTAGCTAAAACATCGTTGGTATTTGGATATGTGACCTTTTCATTAATATCACACTCATACATCACCTGTTTTATTATGATCGTTGCGTGTGCACTGTATCTTTATAGCCAAGTACCTACATTACAAATTTGTAACAATAACATCTCTAATAAAAATAACGATGAACTGTGAACACGTACCTTAAATCGAACGCGGTTCGTAATACATTTTAAGTTTAGACATAATTTGATACTGTGTTGATACCTTGGTTGTAGGAGGGGTGAATGAAAAAAATATGGGTTTAACTGTACGAAGTAAAATAACTTACGTTACTCATCTGACTGACTGACTGACTGACTGACTGACTGACTGACTGACTGACTGACTGACTAACGTCTGACTCGTAAATAAACCAAATCAAACCAATGTAATTCAGGTATAATTTGTCGATAGTGTCTACCGTTGAGTATGTATTGTATGGTAGAGACCCAATGACCTCGGTTGTCTGATACTGCTTGGCCCCGCTCAACATAATCTAGTTGGATAGTAGCAGAACGCAAGTGCGTGGACGATGACAGCGCACAATAGCGCGGATGACTGATTTGTACATGACTTTACGTTCAGCTACTAGCCGACTAGCAAAGCTGACTGTACAAAGCTGTAGACAAACAGCCACTCGCGTTGGGTCTCTACGATACGATAAACACTTATCACATTCATAAATAATAGATTGTTCTTATATCTATTCATGTTGATATTAAAATTTGTTGCTGATTAGAGTTATGTAGTTCCCTAAGATCCACTAAGTTAAAGTTGTACACTTGCACGAATCAGTGCTCAGGTGTTTGAAATCTCCTCCCTTCTCTCTGAAGTCTCACTTTGGCCAGATGTTGTTGCCGTTGTTTCAAGCTCAGGACAGACTGCACTCAATCTGTGTCCAGCTAGTGCTGCCACTGGTGGCGTCGCACCAAACAAACATGGTTGAGAATCTTTCCTGTTAGTAGATCTTAATGCACGTCCATTTCCATTAACAACGCAGTATACACCGCCCTTAGTTCTCTTCTTCTCCCCGCCCCTCCCCCATCACAACCGCTACAAGATTGACTGCTATCGCATTAAAACCACCTCGAGCTATTTGCTGGTTATTAGTACCACGAGGAGCTAATTAAATTGTATGATTACAATCGTAGAGTGAGAGATGTCAGTCGATGTACTCAGTTGGATGCCATCTGGTGACGGTCGGACCCACGGGAGTAGAACACGTCATGACTGATATGGGGGGGGGGGGGGGTGGATGGGGGAGAGGGGAGTGTTGGCTAAATCTCATCAGGGCATCTGATGGTGAGAGTCTCCGAGGGGGTAATCCGACACGAGACGTTCTCTAGTTCTGCTGGATCTAATCTGATGACCTGTTAATAGGCTACACTGACACGCAAATAAATCAATTACTGCCTATCTTGTTACCTCGTTTAGAATGTCATGGCGTAATGTTGATTTTGAAGCTTTATCCTAATCAAATATAGCAGGATTGGAAGGAATTCCCTGGTCGAACATGCCTTTGCAGTTAACATTTGAATTAACCTTTCCAAGTGAAAGCAAAATTCGATTAAAAGTTATTTTTGTGTTTCTGTTCTTTTTCTGGTGCAATACGGACTTATCATTTTCAAAAACTGAGTTGCTACATATGACAAAAATTATTTATACGACAAATTATTTAATGTACTAAGTACGATTAGCACATTGGTGCACACATATTTACTTGGTGTATATTTTGTAGTGAATTACTGTTGCAAGTGCAGCAGGACCAGTTGCAATTCTTGCTCGTCTTTTGTCTATCTCACCTCAACTTCTATTTTGCACAATGCACGTTAGAACAAGAAGTGATTAATCACATACGCAAGCATTCATATGCAACTTCTGGATTTTTGTATCCTAGAGGAAACATAAATAATATTTATTCCATTACTGTATATGTGATCTTACATCAGATTCAAATTCAGATTCAGATTTCAGATAATTTTATTCTCACACAGGTTCATACATGTTTACTCAAAAGTGGCTATTTCAATTAAATAGTTCAAATAATTGTCCTGATGGTTCGTGTAGATTTAAGGAACTCAGCTGAAAATATGACCTGTACTTTATGTTTATATATTGTGTGGTAAATGTGTTAACGCGTATATAAATTGTTAGGTAGATAGGGGTGGGGATCCTAAAATATATTGTCTAAAACGCTCACAGCATAAATTTAGGTTTTCGTCTGGCATCGAGTGGACACGCCCAAACTACGGCAAGTTATGATCGGCCGACCACGAGTTAATGTGGTGTCCCCGTGAACTCTCGGCTGTGCACGGGTCTCCGCTGATAGTAATAATAAAGTTACAAGAAATGAATAAATACAAACTCTATACGCAGAAAATGTTGAAATAAACCAAATAAAACAGAAAATACCTGCATCATTAAAAAGTTAAATCTAAACAGTTGTTCCTCGATCGAATTTTATTGTTCATGTGTTCTTTTTCAGGTACTTCGTTTTGTTCTTGTGTTAGTTTTTGCTATATAATACTTTTTTCATTGTTTGCGTACTGTTTCATAGTATACTGTTTAATTTCGTTTATCCAAACAAATTAAAAGAAAATTAATACAAGAAAGAAGAAAATTTAATTATAATGTAGTATGGTTCCTTTGTAAACCATTGAATAGGATACGCATACAAAAATTGGCTCACATATTATAATAATTAATTACATAAATAATCAAACTTGTGAAATATGAAATCTCTTCATGAACTATAACACCGTAACAAATGCGCACTGAACTGTTATTGCAGTTCTGTGCACCAATGTTAGCAGACAACAGCGGAAATTTGTGAAAAAAATATTATGTATGATTTATTGTTGCGTTTTGAGACTAGTATAACCAAATCACACATTCATGGATTCATGTATATGTATATTAAACTAACACTCTCACACTATACTATAGATGTATCATGTATGAGAAAACATGAACGGAATATTTTGAAAGCTTGGCTTTAGAGTAGTTACTTCACAAATCATATCGGTTCGCAACCAACTCAAACCACACACATTATCAAAGATGGAATACGGGATATATATTTGTACACGTTATTTGTACACGTAATTTATACTTTCAAGTCACGTTAGATTTAAACTTAGCAGCATGGGTGCATGGCAGTGAAGTATATTATAAGATCTAGTTACAACCAAAGCTCGCTCTATTTTCTTACATCTGACTCGGTCATAAAAACCGGACATTATTACAATTTGTATCTCCATTGATACATGTTAAATTTTCGACAGTTGTAAAAGGTTAGAATTGGTTTTATATTAAAACGCAAATCAAAACACTTTTTTGTAGTTAATTAAAATGTAAGACGCACCTAAAAAATGGTATTTAAGTGAACAAATGGAAATCATGTACGGAATCTGTTAAAACATTGTCTGCCACTTGATGGGATTTCCCCATGTTGCTGCGCAACGACCTTAAAGTGAGCGAGAAAGCCTTTGTGATTTAAATGTTGCGAGAAAGACAGTGTGCATCAATATAAACTACAACGAACCTATCGCAGAATCTCAGTTTCGTGCATTGTAATTGTTATTGAGGCCAATGAGCTGTTACAACATTAATAACTACCAGGGTGCGAATTGACGGCTTGGTAGACAGGGGAGGGGGGGGGGGGGGATGCCCACATATAATAGTATCTGTGCGGGCTGTAAGGGGTCTGGGGCAAAACCCCAGCCGCCGGAGGCAAAAACAATTTAGAGGTATTATTGCCCTCGAGATGGCCTTAGAAGCGATCTAAGATATGCCTGGCTAGAAATGAATGTGAAAATTGACGCATTATTTATTAACGTTACGAGATAAAGTCACTTAATATGATATGAGATGAGATGGGTATGAAGAGGTGGGGATTAAGCCATCCCCGGTAGGGATACCTTTCAGAAAAACAGAGCCAGGGATGAAATTACCAGAGGTGGGGAACCCCCCCCCCCCCCCCCCGTCATTTCTCACCCTGTTTACTACACTGTAGAGCCATTCGCTCTTAAGTCTACGTGTCGTTTTCTGGGTGTGCACTTACATTACTCTCTACGCAGATTATTAGTATCAGATTGCTACAAATATATCGCGATTTAAGAACTGCTTACTGAATTCATCATTCATGTTCGAAAGATATAAGCATCGCTAGTTTTCTACTGCTAATTCTGCTCCTATTGTACGGAATTAAGTTCCCACACACAGAAATTGAGAAAGGTTAATTCAAACATCATAACTTAGTTACTAAACTACATCAAAGATTTTCGATTTTTTTGGGAGCATCCGAGAAAGTATAATATGTATAGTGCAATTGTCGATCTCAAGCATTTACGCATTACGCATTATTACGCATTGGAAACTGACTTTAGCAGTTCTCTGAGACAACAGTACCAAAATAAAATTGTTAAGTAAACAATGGCATCATTGTTACGGTAGACAAATTTTGATTCGTAAATAACTTGTACTTCTTGCAAAAGTGACGTATATCGTTATTTTACATACTTCTATAGATTTTTATAGTAAAAAACGCATGTGTGCATCATGCAAGAATCATTGGCTAGGTACTTCAAGAGGAGAATGTTATAAATTGGGATTTCCCTCTAGGCTCTAAAACATATTCATTCACATGTTTTCCATTTTAAAATTGTAGCTACAAATGGTACAATTATTAATAATGGCAATTAAGTTGAACGTGATAATTTACAATTTTGGTTTCCAAGTATTTAACTTCTAGGGCGCGAAATTAAATACCATATTGTTAGTATTTAGTTTTATTTTGTTTGTATTTGGCTTTGAATGTGTTCCTGTCTATCATATAATGAATATGTGCAGTTCAATTATGTGATTGAATGTAGGTGAAACAATATACGTAATCATGCAATAGTAGTTCAAACAAAGCTTTGGTATATAGTGTGTAAATAATTAAATCAAAGAACGATGTCCCCTACACACCGCGATACACGATAAGTATATTGTTTAATACTAATAGGTGTAAATTGAATCACGTGTGACAGTTATTCGTCGGAAGTTACACAACCCTTTCGAGAACTGTGTGAATCGCGTGACAGGAGAATTAGGCTGGACATGTATCGATCATTTGTTATCAAACATATGTGGGGCATTCACAATCAAATATGTAGATCGGCAACTCTTGTCGCAATAGTTAACACTACCCTACTAGCGCGATTGAAATTTTAACGTAATTATTTAAATCTACATACAAAAGTCTTAATTTTTCGTAAATAAAAACTTGCACATAAATATATATATATATACATAAAATGATTTGGTCTCAACTCAGTGAATTATGTTCATTAACATATTGAGATGAGTGAATCCTGATTAAAGTTCCAGGAAATATAATATCACATACTATATACGTTAATGTATATCTTTGATATTTTTATTTTCTTGCCCCAGTAGTAATCAAAACATTAAACTGTCAGTGATTTCATGTTTTATGTATATGTTTAGTACCTTGTTGGAGGAGGGCGGGAACAGGGAGGGGTGGGTAAATGTAAGGAACATTAAAATTATTTGATAAGATGTAGTTACAAATAGTAAACATAAGTTCACATTACAATGTACTCAATAATATGTTACAGACGTCTTAAGTACATTGAATTTCAAGAAAAAACAAGAAAACTGCTTTTGTGCTTGGATTTATTTGAACTCATAAATTAAACATAATATGTAAGCTTATAAGCTATTTCTATCGCAGTTGAATGTTAAAAATAAAGATGGTCTCCTAGATACTATACATCTGTTATGCAAGCAATGATTAAAACTAACCAAATAATACATGCCACGTGACGAAATGTTGTTTTACTGTATTCTGCATTATTCAGTATCAATACGAGCGCTATAGAAATATTTGCACGATTATTTACGACTCATTAAACAAACCAAGAACATCCCCTGAGATTCAAATTGCCGCTGTTTCATGTTATGTATCGATTTCATCGCGCACGCGTCACAACGTGTCATAGGCTCATAGCATGTTTATTAGTTCCGATCATGGCTCAATACGACTCATCCAATACGCTCGGATTATATAATGTTAACGAGGCAATTATCGATGCTTAATAACCAATAATTGAATCAGTGTGTGGAATGCAATTGTCCAACGTGTAATGGATATCATCCGGTGTAATAGAGAGAACTAAAAAGTAAATAAATTCATGTCAAATAATTTTGTTTTATAGAAAAGAGTTAAAATGCACGTTGTTTAATTTAAGTTTAGTATATTAATTTTTCAAAGATAAAATCCCTGTTATAATTAGCCACTGTGCTCATCTGTGGTCGGATCAACCTACTTAAACTACAAAGACACTACTAAGTTTCTTTTAGAAATAAACCTTTGTAAAATATAAATTAACATTTTAAAAGACTTACATTTCTTACTTGGTTAATCTCATAATAATTAAGATATCTGAGGTGAAAGATCCATATCTCGTCGCAATTTAACCGTTGGAAACGATCTATGCAAAACCTCAGTCCAATTTAAATATTCAAACGAAACTAACAGATCCGTTGAGAGCTCAAACATCCCCTTAAAATTTCCCATTGTCATACACACTTGAAAACCACAATGAAAAGGCATACGATACGACGATACGATACGGGGGAAGTTGGTCTGTTCTGCCATTATATCATTGCATTCCATGCACCACCAATCTCAAGCTTGGAAGTAGTACTCCAATTATATCCTGAATCCAGGCTGCTTGGAATGAAAGAGTCCCCAGAGAGATACTTGAAGCTGCCAGCTTTCAGTTCACCGAGCGGATAACGAGGTACCGTGGTTTGGTTGCGATTCAACCACTGTTTGCTCTGGTATACGAATACCTTCCATGTGGTGCCTTCAAATCGAATAACAAAGACGAAATGATCTCTTATTAAATTCGATTTTTCTCGTTGATTCAATGGGATCTCATAAAGGTTCGAAATCGAGAAACACAACTGCTCAGTGGGTTTAATTTTATTTAACATGGTGTTTGCTGTTGTACCTGTGGCGTTGCAAGGTTCATTAAAAGAGCGTGGTTCGTGCACACGGCTCACGGTACAATAATAGCGGTGTACATAGCGTGATGTTATAATGATTTTGTTCTCTTTGCGTTCTGTTGACAGTAATTGTTACCCCAATGCATGTATGTGTGTATGACTGAGTTAACATGGTAGAAAGGTCGCTGTGTACTAACAACTAAATCTTAGTCGTCATTTTGGAACTAGAGACTACTGTTTTTCATATCATTTAATTTATTATTCACTCGTGTTAATTTTAATCTTTAAAAAGGAACAGTGTAAAGTCCAACAAGATATTGTAAGTTGTACATACAACTGATTTTGTCACATTACATTCAGATTAAAGTCACATTCATTAAAAACATTTGATATAAAAAATGTTTGAAATAACTATAGTCAGCATCCTATAGTCCTAATTGACAGATCTTGTAAGGTCCTGTCGTCGTAGTTAATGTAATAGTGAAGTGACGTATGAGACAGATACCAACCTTAATCTAGTTGCATCTCTTTCTCTGCCTATGGTATCGTAGTGTTGTAATCAGCGCGTATGTTGGTATTGTTTCAGGACGCATCCCAAGGACGGCTAGTACACTACATGCAACGGACAACAGTAAGTACACACCAGACATCTGGCAGTGAATTCCGTTGAAATAGACCGCGTGTAGCGACCGTACCTCTAAAAATGTTACAGCTATGACATCAGAACATTGCTTGATGGGATAGGATAAGTATACATAATATGAATGAAGTTAGAACCTGTTGAGTTTATTCTAATATCTGGTAAAGAGGATTGCTCCATGGACTTCACACGGGTTAAAATACACGTGATGTTTTAAATGAAGGTCATTCAAACGGGAAGCTAAGTACAAACTCATTAGGCGAGCTTTGAATCTAGTGCAGTCTTTAATTATTAATTATACTGAAAGTTTTATGTTGCAATAGTGTTTCTCTCTAGTTTCCGTAACGACTATAAGAGATAAAAAACAACGAGTAGGTACGTTTTGATGTTGGAAAATCAAACATTTAAATACTTTATAATACTGTATAAAGCTAATACTTGTACTTGATAAATTGGTTTTGAATTTAAAATAGGTAACTACGTACTGGGAAGTAATACGAGTCAAGTACGACATATTGGCTGCTTTGTTCTGTAATAGATGGGTTATATTGATGTTGTTTATAACTCACATCCTAGAATTAAAGAGGTATTTTTGTATGAGCTTTATATAACTACACTCAATTTATTAGAACAAAGAACTATACTAATATTGTATTGTATATAATTGATTGCGTATACATAGCGGTAAAATTACATTGAAAAAATATAATTGATACATTAAATAATAATTGATACAAGTATGTACAAGATGTACATTATTTTGATATATTGCAAAGTGATAACAATGTATTAACATAAATCGTGCATCAAGAATTATTTTATTTATTTATGTGGGTTTCTATATAGAATCATAATTTAAAAATAATTTTTATTTCATACCGCTTCAATGTAAAATGCTGGATGCATTATAGTAAATATTTTGTTTTATATACACCTCTTTAGTCTAGTTCGTGAATTCCTTTTGAGTTTTGGTGAGCTTAGCATTTATCACAGATGTGCGTTTTGTTATCGTTGTATTGCCTATTATATTGCCTTTACGCTCGAACCCCGATTATTTTCATTTTTTGATTTTAATAATGACTCTACTTAAATGTGAAAATGTTGTGCTAGTTGACTTATACGTAATTACTCGCTTTGTTGACGAATGCATTTAAACAGCAGCTGCGATCATTCCCGTCAGGTACTTTATAATTTGTACAGACTTTGTTAGCAAAATTACACAACTAAGTATTCAGGTACAAATTACGACAGCAGTTAATAGTTTTATATAATTATCGTTATTTTTCTAACTACCTTTTTAACCCAAATAAAAGTTTTCTAATAGTACATGACTACTAAGTTAATTATAGTGTGTCTTAATGGAAACCCCAACATAGTCGAATAAGATAATTCTTCGTAATCAGTATATAAACACAAATTAAAGTACTTCTGTCGTACGCTTTGTACTTGCAGGCACTTTCACGTACTGCACGTATCGGGGATCAAGCTTGTACTGTGAGGAATTGGCCACGCTTTTGTAGAACAGCAATGTATGGATTCTGTGCAGTACACCAACATAACTAGTTTGACATTTTAACAAAATACTCCGATAAATATGTTTTGTATGCAAAATATATTTACATTTGAAGAAAAATGAAACAATCTTTATATTTGTCTGTATTATTGTACTATCTATGGAAATAATAATAGCCATCCAGCGTCAGTTGAGGGGTTTGCCAGAGCACTAGCTTCTGTACGATGTTTGACCGAGGTTCCATCTTCATAGACTTAAATACTTATTTGACATCTTCTTCCAGCTGACCCCACTAACGCAACGAACAGAACGAACCCAAATTCGTATAAGCAGCGTAGTGCGGAACACGTTCCCTTTTTTAATCGGTGTTATAACTAGAATGAATATTTGAATGAATACTTTGAATGAATATTTTAATCAATACTTATTTTACAAAAAGATCACTTAAACTTGTGTTTGTGAAAACAAATATCAATACGGTTCATGTTCTAAAAACGAGAGGACCAGAGTAGCTTTTGGGAGGGGGTGAGGGGGGGGGGGGCGTTGGTGGTTAGTGATGGTTCAGAATTAGTTCGACGAGCACGATTTAAGAGAGTAGATTTAGTGTAACGGCTGTTTTTTACCAAACCAGCTTTCAATGAAAGGAAGTTCAATACTAGAGAGGTTTGGGTTTCATTCGGACACCAGAAATCCGTCCTAACAATCTTAACGTCTCGACGCACCGATCTCATTTTAAAAAGAATACACTGCGGGAGCTTATCAACGAGTTTTTCTACGAATATTAGCCCTTATTTTTCATTTTAATAGTTATGTATTGGAGTCAAGAGAAGCATTTCAGAAGGGTTCCTAAAAAGCAACATGACACAACAAAAACATTTTTTTTTAATGTAAGGAGTAGATCTCTTTTGTCACAAATCATGTAATATTGCTAGATCACAAATAGTATACACCAACTCTTCCTTCCACTGTTTCAACCACTCAAACTTCTTATGCGTGGTTTGCACCTAGCTAGAATACTTCAAACACTGATACTCCTCCGTATAATAAACAGATGCGGTATATACCAGCCCCAGCCCTACGAAACGAACGGACAGCATTTCGATTCCTTTATAAGGTTAAATGCATTTTACTGGTTTTCATGCTAACTAATAATCTACGCATCTTATAATAACATGGGTAGAATCATAAAAGAACTGCCAATATTATTCTTACTACTTATTTGTATTTAGAAGGCAACAAGGAAATTAAATCTCTCTCTCTTCATAATTATTTTTTGTTAAGTTGTAGTTAGTATCAAAACTTCGTTTTGACACTTAAGATTGTAACCCCTGCACAAGGGGAGAGAAGATAATTATTTAGGTAATTCTATTCCAAAGTGTTGCATCTATTTATAACCATTGCCAGCTCGGAAAGTGAGATTAATGAGGCAGGTAATTCAAATGTCATTTTCTATAATGGCATTAGTTGGTTCGCAAGCCTACACTGATCCAATGAACTGTCAGGTGGATGTTTATCTCACTGTATAATCAATAGTAGTCACGGAGATTCTGGAAACGACAACCGGATATCTCCAACGTATCATCAATAAATGAGGTTTCAGTTTCCACCGCTAGAGAGTTTTGTTGAAAACTTAAACTTTCTCCTGACACGCCAGAAATAAGTTAATGTTTCTGGCGGAATACTTGGCAATGTTAAAATGTTTAATCCTAACTTAATAGATAATTGGAGTTTAAAGAAGAGATTAGTTAAATAGTTAGAACGATACCGAATTTAATTGAAAATCGATAACGTTTAAACAGCAAGAAAGTAACTGAGTCGTTAGCAAACAAGGAACTATTATTGTGTTCGTGGTTTAATAAATTGTCTTGTGAGTGTTCAGTTGTTTTCTGAGCAGATATTTTATCATCATATTATGAACACAACACGTTGAAAGGTATACTGATGTAACAAAGACTGATACTGACACATAAAAACCACAAAATTCCCGAGAAATAGCAAATGCATTTTCATATAAACTTGCCCTTTTACGAACGTTGATTTCAAGGTGTGTGTGTGTGGTTTGACATTATAAAGAATCTGTGTACATTTCGTTGTGTTACTTGTCTATAAATATAATTGAAATAGATATATATAACTATATTTATAGTATTATTTAGTTTCAATATTTCTTTTATCTCACAACCGTTTATAGTTGCGGTTCTGTTTTTTACTATTAGTGGACTGTTCACAACATTCGCACATAAAATAAAGCAGCATTTTTGCGCGGAACAATTAGAATTCAAGGTTTAGGTAACCTTCACCACGCTAATTGTTGATACAAAACACGCGAGTAAAAACCCCTGGACGAAATGCAACGCAATTAATTCCGGTGACAGAATAGATTAATAATATAATTCACGTGGGAGAAATAACGTTATTTCATTTTCCATTTCAACTTTTCGTTTAGCCTGGAGAGCTACGCGAAAACAAGATTGTTTGTCTGGCATCCTCGTATTCGCTCGACTCTTTGTCATAACTCCATATTTGATAAAATATGTTCTCTATATCTCGTACGTAGCGGCATATGTTACTGTTTTCTTTTTCCTCGATTTCCAATTCCGTAAACTTCAGAATGTTACAAGCATGGCCCACATGTTTGTACTACCGCATTACCTAACATTGACCCGGTTAAATGATGTTTTCCTATCCCCGCCATGCATGATGAGAAATGAAGGGCCAACAAAACCTGCCAGCCTATTATTCTCCCCGATTGTATCTGGAGGGGGATGAAATGAAATATGCGTCCGACTCAGGTGTGGTTGTGACTGGCGAGGGGGGGGGGGGGAGGGGAGGGGAGCACCTGAACCGATGCCAAAATCGTAAACACCGATCAAGACTACTAACCGAAACTTCCCTGGCTGGCGTGAGATTAATGAGAAACAAGATGAGTTAATGCGTTGCTTACATGAACGTTATCCATTTCACAACACTCTTTGTGTGCATGGGGTGGAATTTAAGAGGTATTTCTTGTGAGTTATAGCAAGTCATGTTATATGGTGGATGTTCAAAGGGGGGTTTGGCATATTATGATCAAATAAGCTACTACCGTATCCCTCTCTTGCGAGCTAATAATCCATCTTTTATCCAGACGGTCTTTAAACGATGTTAATTATTAACCCTCACTCACCCCTTGAGAGCGTCCGAAAACTGAAAACGTTCCAGCATTAATTATCGTCTTATAAATCTTTTATGCACACAAAGTAAGGATCCGTTTGTTATTATTTTATCAAAAACTATCAACGGAATATAATATGAAATCGAGCAAAATAGGGAACTAAAAGTAAGTGAATAAAAACTAGCTCATGAGCCATGATCTAGGTAATGCATACACAGTTATATATCTAGTTTTATGTTTTGCTAATTTTATCTCATATGGAATTTATTTTCTTGCATTTAATTATTGTTTACAACACAGTTAAATTTTTAGTTATTTATTAACTAAATTGTTGTTCTGAAAACTCACCTTTATTTTTATTATGAGGATGGATTTTAGGGGATAAATTATCCATGGTAGATTTTGGTGTCTGCGTCCGCTAGTTCAAATAGATATGCGTGTTTTTTATGGGCAGATAACAAAGTTAGGTCACTGATAACTACCTCAGGTAGCCTACTTATTATATACCATGATAGATCGTATATATGCATTTGTTACGTTAAGAACAATGAAGAGCGTTCGGAAGTAGTAATTTTACGGGTAAACCTGCGTCTAAACTTACAGTCCTCACGCGCTAAACCGATAACAGGTTCTTTCTCCATTTTTAAGTCCGAGTATAAGTGTCAAATTGATGACTTTCATTACGAAAACCCAAGATATTAATCTTGAAAGAGTATATAAAAAATTGTAAAATATGTAAATTTGTATACAATGTAGTTTCAATGGGTGCAAATTTATATCTGTCATCACTTTGTATATACTCTTTCTTGGTTAATATGTTGTGTTTTCGTAATGAAAGTGATCAATTTGACATTTTTATACTAGGACGTAAAATTAAAGAGAAACCCTATTATCGGTTTAGGCGTGAGGAGTGTAAGTTTAGACGCATGTTTTAGCGGTAAAATTACTACTTCCAAACGCTCTTAACGTAAAATGCTATGTGACTACTTTTAGAAAGACAACAGAATCACTCGACTAAACACACAAGTCTGGCTATCATGCATTGTCTCCGTGTGTTTGTTTGCAAGGCGTTTAGCCGAGGCCTTCGGTTTAGCCCGTGAACATTGGCTCGCTTTCAAACTTTACGTTCTGGTGTCCGAATAGGTTCCAGCCAACGTGGCTTAGTTTCAAATTACATAAGTGAGAAAAATAGAGCACATATATTTGGTTGAGTACAGGCCAATTTTATTTTTTTAAAGTAAGGTTACTGTAAGAGTTAGCTTGACGGTAAATAGAAATGCCGGTATTTAACACGTTTGTAAGCTGTATGGCACTAGAATTTTCCAAAACGATTTCGGGTGGATTTCAAATAAAGTTTCGTGTTTGCCAATAATGGTGATGACTGCGGTTGTCTAAAAGCCCCGTTCGAAAGAGGTCATAATTTAGTGCTTGAAGTACAGCATCCTCTTCCGACAGGCAGAGCTACAGGGAGCATTTTGTACCCCGGTCTCGAAAGGAGCTATATTTGAAGTTGTTGATATTTTAGAGTATGTTTTGGTTTTCTATAAATTCTACTATGCTGTACTCATAGAAATGCGAGATTGCGAAGTTACGTTTGCGAAAACTTTATGCGTGAGGCAAATTACTGGTCTAGACTTGCAGTAATATGGGTATCACCAATTACTGCTAACTAAGAAATTACAGATTTCATTTCAAATGTGTGCCTTTAAAATTTCTTATTGTACATTAAATACAATTTCCATATTACTGTTACACATGATTATATATTTTCAATCATCACCCAACACGGAACGTTCCATGTCCTAAGCGAGTGAAATCTCCTCAGCGTCTTATACTAAGCGCTCAGCATCGAACTTGTATAGTCAGTGTTTCTATATAGTCTCGTAACCTACTTCTGGAGGTAGCGGGCATTAGCGGTGTTAAATCCTTTACTCCCAGCAGAGTCCTGCGGCTTCGCGATCGCTTATATAGTCTTCAGTAATCTCCGTAGCCACGTGTGTCCCACAAGCGCTAGAACTCACATATTAACATGATTCCCCACCCAAATGTGTTGTATTATTTATATAAAAATATATTTTTTTTTCCATATCCATTTGTTCAATATGTTGTTCCGTCTTTAACATAATATTGATTCTAATTAAAAGCATCTACAGATATGATTTACAACACATCATATCTGTATTGCAAAATTTTTTTAACACTTTCTGCTTTTTGATCGCCAGATGTGAATGAGAAAACGAAAACCAAAAACTCAAAAAATTAATGTTGACTTCTGAATATTATATTGCAATAAACCGTCTTAGGTAGTGCAATTCAAATTTCTTTGACTCTGTTATTATTCTGTGAACGAATCAATCGCCTAACAATTTATCACCACAAGCGAAGTGTGTCTTTTGGATTAAACTGCATGGTGCTGTTACCTGTTATTATAAAAGAGTTCAAAGTCTGGAACACCATAATAATAACAAAATTAATCAACGGTAAGGTTTACCGCTCCTCATCAGATAATGCTGCTTCCTCTCACCAGAATCTCAGAGCAAACCCCTGGTCAGTCAGTGCTCATCAGATAAGATTTGTGAGTACATTTGTAGAAGAAGATGGCTCCCCTATTATGTGTTGGCGAGGCCGGGTGGTTTGGGGGTTGAGGGTCGAACGGGCATTAATGAATATTGACGATAATAAAAGAGGAACGAACACCGTCCACATCCATGATCGTTACCCTCTCTCACATTTCCATTTACTCCACTGATTTTCATTTTCAATTAGGAAATTGCGAATATTATTTAGTTCGTATTATCGCCGGTGAAGTGTTGAGTGCTCGTGGTCGGTCAATAGTACCAGCAGATGTCACTAGGCGCGCTGTTTGCGGTTACTACTGAGAGCGCTCTGTTCGACCCATTCATTGGTCAATGGCGACAACCCGTGTTTACCAACTAGACCATATGTCCGTCTCTCGCTACCCTACCCTCGTACAAGAAGTTGGATATAATGGAGTCGGAGAATGATAACAAAACTTTCATGTCATCGTCTGTCTGTTCATTAGATGTCGTCCTTTGTCTGCGTGCGGTTATCACTCATGACTAATTAGTAATTACACGTGTACATCAACAAATATTTCCATGCATACATCTAGTCTACACTGTATACTTAAGTAACGTACTTATCTCCTCACCTTAGCTTAGCTTAAAGACGATCGCATGCATAATATAAATACATGAGAGATACTTAAGTGAATACTGTAGATAAAAAACGAAAGGATGAAAACAATTGCTTGCTGTGTTATACACGTCACCTATAAAACCCAACAAATAATCTATTTGCTTGATAAAAAATGCAATTGTAATATTGATGTCTCTAAAGGAAGGAGACTTCAATTTGTTACTGTATCATTAAGGTCCTAAAACACTCCACTACCTTCTCACCCTGACCTTCAAATCATCTGCCAACCATCACCTGGGTAAGTTGTACCATTTAAACGTCTTGGAATGTAATCTGGTAGTTATTGAGTGGATTATATGGGCACGTGCACATGTCCAGTCAATATATGCCATTAATGTCATACAATTCATAATATCAATCTTTGAGGGCGGTGTAACCTTGACTTGTCTTGCACCAATCTTGGACAACTAAGATTTCAAAAAGGAAAGCAGCTCACAAACTAGGAACCCTCAAGTTCACTACATCAAACGTCAGTGCTCGGATCTAGAGGAAAACGATCGGCCGCTCACCGTCTGACGTAGATCGATATTCCTTAACATAAGTGGTTCTATTGGATATGGTACAGCCAAGCTTCAGGCACAGTGTATTATATACATGGTGCCTTTGAACTTTGACCAATTCCAGTAGCAGACTCATGGTTTAGGGTAGTGAATACGCTCCGTCTTTGGAAGTAAATAGAATAACGTATTGTGTTTTTAAGGGAATGTTTCTGTAAGGTGCACACCAGTTTTACCTTCTCTTACACGTTTTAGTGACTAAATAGGTGGATAGTTCGAAAGAATTGTCTGATGGCTAAAAATAGAAATCAATATCTATATTTATATCAGGATTGAGATATCTATGGACACATCCTCAGTCAGATTAGGGAGGGGGGGGGGGGGGAGGGAATCGAGTTCGCAATTTCCCATATCAAAAGCTTTTCCTGATACCCCTGAACTACTTCTATAGTCCTATAGTTGTCCTAACGGTGGTTAATATACCTCTAGTAAGAGATAATACACACTCACCTTGAAAAGTAAATATGTGAATGTTTATACGCTTAGTATTAATAAAGACTGGGAAATGAAATTAATGTAATTTATTTTGTATCGGGAAACTCTTTTTAGTAGTGTGTGTGCTCATCAAGCCAGGCGTACTTTCTTTCACTGTTTACTTGAACAGATGGTTGTATATCCAGCGTCTACTGGCCACATGCTAGTATGAGTTCTAACTCTAGGTGTGGATAGTTTTGGACCTAGGCTAACACACAAACTCCCGCATAACTTATTATATGGTGGAGCACTTTCAAGCAAAGCGAACCCCTACAACCGACTAAACGCTACCCTGGGGGGCTCTGACGTGGCAACATCGTGGTTCGCGGCCTAGTCTACCAGCAGCGTAGCAGATACATTCTGTGCTCTCATTGGTCACCGCAATCCTTACCGCCAGTGTAGGATGAGTCGAGAAACGCTAAATAAATACAGGCACTGTTACTATTGGTGTCAAGGTCCGTAAAATGCCCTGGTGGGGCAAGTCAGGCCGTCGCATCCTTTTGCACAATATTAAATATCACTTGTTATTTAAATATGATAGGGGAATCACTCAATAAATTCAAAGTTGTTCTTAATCGGCCTTGTTGATTCTGGCATTTGTCCGCAGGTGTTCGCACTGTCCAATCACTGATTCATATGTTTCATATTTGAAATGTCGATCATCTTTGATTGGTTATCGCTCACTCGTCGAAGTTGTTCGAAGCCTACAGGGTTGGTTAAGTCACTTTAAATTTAAGTCCCCCACTGCAAATCAGTTTAGTTACTGAGTGGGTGGATTCTAAATGTGAATTTATTTATTTTTATTTATTTTACAATTTATTCTGGCTCAATACCGCAAAATATCAAACTAACAGACTCGAATTATTCTTCAATAATGGAAGAATAAATAATGCTTACCATAGTGTATTATACTTACATTTTAAATTGACATGAAAGTTTGCATATTTTAAGAGGACATCCAGTTTATGTAGTGGGCACAAGGATGGCCATTTTCGTGTCCATGAGACGACGAGCAACGCAACTTGTGTGACTGACGATATGCTATTCATATGCTACACTTGATATGCTATTGATATGCTACACTTGATATGCTTTTGATATGCTACACTTGATATGCTTTTGATATACTACACTTGATATGCTATTGATATGCTACACTTCATATGCTATTGATATGCTACACTTGATATGCTTGTGATATGCTACACTTGATATGCTTTTGATATACTACACTTGATATGCTATTGATATGCTACACTTCATATGCTATTGATATGCTACACTTCATATGCTATTGATATGCTACACTTGATATGCTTTTGATATGCTACACTTGATATGCTATTGATATGCTACACTTCATATGCTATTGATATGCTACACTTCATATGCTATTGATATGCTACACTTGATATGCTATTGAGGCTCAGGTCGGAACCACGTGATGTGTATTCGAATCCCGTATGAGGCAAACACCTGCTAAAGTTCTTCTGCAACCTTATTTGTCATCTACTGAACACCTTGAATAATATTCAAATAACAGGGAAAAATACAACAACGAAAACGACCATCAAGTGTATGACCTAGACTTGGAGTGATTTGGTTATGTTTGTAACAGCTCTCTCTGATATTTTATTCTTTATGCATGCATGAAGGTATGATATATGAGTTATCACAGATAAACGATGAATAAAGTCAGACCACTATTTTATTGACCGTAACACAAAAGAAAAGGTGTGAATATTATGCACCGCTTGAGTATCGGGGGTAAGGAAGGGTAAAACATGATTTGTCTTCGAAACGTCAACAAAACAAATCTTGGCGGGGATGCTCTATGCATTCACATTGCTACGTATAGCTGGGCCGATTGTAGACAAATAAATACCGAATGCAGTATTCCTGGAAATTGTGTAAAAGTGGTAATGGGAAAAGTTGACCTTCCGTACGAGTTGTGCTTTTATAGATTTTCATGTCTGGCATAGATATTAATAAATGCGGTGTTTGTATTTTTATTATACCTCGCGTGTATTTATCAGATTCACGTTAAGATGTGAGGATGGTGGGTGTGGATGTTGAAAATAATGATTTTGTAATGTTCAGTACTTCATTTTATCATCATAACGAGGTAATATTAAAATGGATCAATATATCAATCTGCGAAAAGAAAATATGTGGCATAAAAAATATAAATATTTGTTTATGCATGATAAAAAAAAAATACATTTATGTTGTCAAACGAAATATCAATATGTTCCATCTATGAAAGCAGCTGCAATTAAATATTTTCTATAATATAACGATAATTTTCATGGCCATGTATAGACGTGTAGTCGTTTTGTTTCAGTTATGCACGCCCATGCTTGATATTTACGACGTTGGATCAAGATATAGTCCCGACACCACAATGTGTTTGACTCAGTCAAAGTCAAGGTTAAAATGTTAGTGGTCGGCCAATTGATTTTTTCTTCCCAGGTTTACTCTACATTGTGGCAAAGTGGGACCCAAAAATCATTAAAAATGTTTCTTGTTCTTTTCTTGTTTATTTTTTAATTTTGTTATACTGATTTTACAAAGAATATTCTTTATAATATAGGTTATCCCAATTTACACTTCATTTAATTGGTGCAACGATCATCACACATAATTTACTTATCTTATAAATATAGGTATGCAAAAGATACCCTTATTAACAACTAAACCTTGTAAGCTATTCCTTTCATCTTTACCAGTTTATAACGCAAATACAGGAAATATTGTGTCGAGAGTCTATGTTGTAAATTAACTTCGGGTGAAAATGGAAAGCTCATGCATTCTCGTTCAACATTCATTGTTTACTGACATGAGTTGACTTTATAAATAATGTATGACTTGGTTCATTCCCGCGCGCAGCTAAAATGTTCACTTTGAGCTTTATTTACATTGTTTTTGCAACACACACCAACCCTCAGCGTGTCTATATATATTCTGAATAACATGATGTTTTATGTACTTTGTTCGCCCTAAATTTTGGCATGTGCACCTGTATTCCAACTTATCTGCAATGCATGCTGTGGTGGCTTGGCGCACCGCTTTATATTTAGTAGATAAGTGTCGGTAAGAACTATTATTTTTGTTTTTGGGTTCATCTCAGATATATTTTTATGCGAACAGCTAACTATTACGCATTAATTATCCTCATCATCAGTTTTACATCTAGACTTGTATCATCGTTTACTTAGAATATACATAAATTATGTTGTTCTTTTCGTAATAATAAACCTAACTACGGAATAATAATAACACTTCGAATATGATAATACAACAATTTAAAATGCTAAAACAATTATTAATTCAAAAGCTAATTATTTATTACAAATCGGAAGTTAAATAACGCTAAAAACATAACCCACACTTTGTCCTTGAGTGGTGCCTCTGTCTTGTAGCGTTTCTAGCGCATAATTGTTCCAAACAGTAGTTAGTACTCTGCAATTATCTAAGACTAAATATTATTTAGGAGAATTCTATTGTTAAAGTAGTCTTAGAAATGCAATTCAAGAACATTTAGCTCACAGAGACTTGTTTTAATATAATCTGTCCGATTATAATCCAAAAATTTAATGAAAACCCTATTTTAAAATAAAAATGCATGTTTAGTGGCTAAGCTAATATAGTTTTATCTGTTTTTCCCGTTGTAATTTACCAGTATTTAAAACATCATTCCCCTACCATACAGTAAAATCTTGATAGGCTGAATTCTATTTCACCAACCAACCAACAAATTTATTACAACTTCAATTATGTCACTCGATGATCATAGTGCGGCGCTCCTAGATTTAATTAGCATTGTGTGTTAGAGCTTCTCCGACCCTTTTTGCTGACCAATAATTTCGAGTTCCCGAGATTTCTCTTCACGGCGCTTCCCAACATTCCAGAGAGTAGGACGCCAGGGTTAATAATAAGCGTCCTTCGCACGCTCCACGGGGGTGTTAATGTGTTAAGCTGGTGTCTATGCAGGGGGAATGGGTTGTAATAATAAGGTACGCTATGGCCATACGTTTCGATCCGCCTGGGAATAGCTAGCGACCACCTAGTGAGGCGAAGTTTCACACAGATTAATGTAATTTATGACGTAACGGTAAACTTGTCGTATACGTAGTTGTACTGGGACTGTAACGTAACGTAACGTACGCAAAACAAAAAGCCGAGTGCTGTGTCGTGTTGTGCTGTTACTAATTGAATATCTAGACCTGGAGCTAAAGACGGTGTTTCTAATATGAAGCAGGCATTGTCACCCGTGTATAAGACGAGAGTAGATGAGACTACACGTACATTTCTGTGGATCCCACTTTCTATTGGTTCAAGATTACCCCTGAGAACATTTATATTTAAAAGAAAGAAATAACTCTTGAGCAAAACTATGGAAGCGTCGAGTCTGTTTTGATATGAGTGAGTTTTCTTTACAAAAAATATATCAGTCCGTGACAAGAATTTACCGCTTTCTAGTTTCTAGTCATGACAAGGTCCTATCGATCATAAAATGTCACTATCCCTCAAAAGGTGAGCAAGAGTGACCATGTGTGATAAAGTACGGAGAGTGTTCTTCGAGATTGCATGTTGCTCTACATGCTCTACATAAAGTAAATGTGTTATTGTTTATTTAGTTTTCTTTACATACCAACAAGCAATCTTGTCAGAATATGATATTGGCACTATATATGTCGTACCCAATATAGAACAAGGTTGTACATAGCTACTGTTGTTAAATTTGTACAGTAAATCCTAGCTTTGTAATGCATATTGGCATAACAATACATTCTGCTGAGAAGAGTGCTTTTTTCATGGAGAGAACTAAAGATTTTAATCCAAAAACCGAATTTGAAATATTAATCCATTTATTTTTAGTGGTCAACTTATATAGTTATCTATTTACTATATTACCAATGTTCAAACACCACGTAGCTTGATTAGCTTTATTCGAGCATGAAAACCACTAACTGCTCACAACATTGCATAGATTTCAAGTAGATGAATGAGAAGAGTGAGTGAGAGAAGAGTTAGGCCTGGACCAATCAGAGGCCTGGTATGAATCCACGTATCCACGCGGGCATCGCGAATGAAGTGCCAAAAAATAAAATCTATTTGTTGAAGATTGTTCGCTCGGTTGCTGCTTTCTATCGGTTGCTGCGTTTGCTCGGTTGCTGCTTTCTATCGGTTGCTGCGTTTGCTCGGTTGCTGCTTTCTATCGGTTGCTGCGTTTGCTCGGTTGCTGCTTTCTATCGGTTGCTGCGTTTGCTCGGTTGCTGCTTTCTATCGGTTGCTGCGTTTGCTCGGTTGCTGCGTTCGCTCGGTTGCTGCATTCGCTCGGTTGCTGCGTACGCTCGGTTATACTGTGTCGCATGGTTGCTGCGTTTGCTCGGTTGCTGCGTTTGCTAGAACTTAAAACAATTAAGTAATCCATGTCGAACAAGGTTTAAAAAAATGTTTTTAATAATTTATAATTAGAAAGTTTGATATATTTAACACAAAGAAAGAAATATTTACTCGGTCCGCTCGATGCGCTCGTCCCCATGAAATCAATGCGTACGAATAGACTCGTCAAGCACTCATACATAATGCACCGTCTATACCTTCATTCAAGTCTAGACAGGGTCTGTAGAATGGTCGCTTTTTCACAAAGTGGTTAATTTGTTTCATTTAAGTATAAAAGTAGGTTGAAATGTCACACACTGTACAATGTTTACTGTCACTTGGGATTCCAGACAAAGGACTACTTACAGTACACGTCATCCCAATCTTGCGGTTTTAATCCTCTTACACAGCTTTCGAGCAAGCCGGAAAAAGTAATTAAACCACGAATGATGAATGAAATGAATAATCATAACTCCCAATCTCAATTTTGATGGAGTGATTTCATATGCAAATGAAATTTGAGATTAAACTGAAGGCTAGTTTCATTTTAAATGTAATAACTATTAAGATGTATCCGTTACAAAACAGAATTTGAAAAAGTTGTGAAATCATTTGCCTGTCACGGACAGTTCTTCAGTTCTTGAGTTCAATCTCAAAGTTTATGACGGAGCAGGAAACTGCAAGTGAACAAGATATGGGCAAATACTGGCAGCGCTTCTTTTTCGTTATTATACATTTCAAACTCATTCAATATGGAAACAAATATATAGTCACCATAACTGAGACTGAGAGTAAATAAAAATAAAAATACCGCCACATACTATCTTAATGCACCACATCCAGATATTGAATTGCCGATCCCGGTGGTCTAAGGGCATGGCGCCTAGCCGGCAAGTGCGAGACCTGGTTTCGTTTCCCAGTCGGGGCTGGTTTTTTAATTTCTGGATTTTCCATACAAATATATAACGTTGAGAGTAGTTATCTTTTTAATTAAATCATGAGTTTAACCACGCGTACTTTACGCATCTCAAATGTCTAAACCCTCTCGTTATAGAGAAATTAATGCAATTAAATGATAAACTATAAACTGAGTATACAGCAGAAACGATGAAAAATGGAAAATCTTATTACTATTCTATATCGCATGTTTGATTGTGTTCTGAGTTACACCATCGAAAGTGTTTTTTTATTTGAAAGCTACTGGAGTTATTTTATAACTCAATGTCGCTTTATCAACCAATATATTTTAGAATAGGCATCCTTAATAATGTCGTTGCCAGAAATTAATTTTTAGTTCTCAGTACCATGACATTCCAGGATTTGTTTCATCACTGATTTTAAAATAATAATTTAATGAACTCATTAATTCATCCAATTAAAAAACAAACAAATTAATTTCACGATTTCTCTTTTCTTGAAAGTGAATGCATAAATACTCGGCCCCAAAATTTCAGGTAATCAAGTTTCAAATTAGTTTTTTTCTACGTAACGTTCCCATTTATCTACCTAATGTTCCTTCACTCATTCTTAAACTTGAACATAACACGTCCCATTCCTTACTTATGTCATCGTCCATCTCGCCTTATTAAAGACGAGTGTTCTACGGTTGCACCGCGGAGATAAAAAGTAGGTAAAGCGCAAATGAAAAACGCTCTAATTGTGAAATAGTTCCAAGTCGACACGTGGCGCCGCTTTGGACACGGAACGAATGAAATATCTACGGATTATCTGGACGGGAAAGCAGCTTGTTCAACTGGACTAATTAAAAATTCCAACTCGCTTTGTGAGGCACACGTACGGATAGTTTACGTCTAATAATGGTGACACAAAGGATTGTCCTTGTTTACAATGCTGTTTAAATCAACGCATTCTTACCTGGCTTTGAAGACCGCGCTCATAAAAGCTGAATGGTGTAACCTATCAACGTTTTATGGCATTTCTGGTACTTGATGCTCGGTATTAGAAAATGTAATGACAAAATGAAGGTTGAACGTAACGAGGTAAACACGTCAAGGCAATGTCATAACTCTCTAAGTAAAACGTTTAATTTTTGTCCTCATGACTATGTCTAATCATCGAGCTATACCTTGGATGGACTCCGAAGAAAACCAGAAACATATTTTTTTAAATGTTTCTAATTTTGATACTCGATTCTTGATATTTTGAGCTTTACCTTATAACCAATCATTACAGAAATGTTGTTGACTCAAACACGCACACACAATATTAAATTCTTATTTTAAATGGCATTAAACACTTTATATTAATGCACTTTAGATTTCTCGCTAAGGCACATAAAACATAGATATCGGCCTTTGTATTCTTTGTTATTACAACAAGCAGTTTTTTTCTTCAGTACTAGTTGTTGTGTATTGTGTGAAGCTTCAACGGTTTAATAAGTATCATATCATTGTCAGAAACTTAGAGGGGAAGTGTGGACTGTAGCTACAGAGAAATGTAACCTGTTACAATAGACGTTTGCTGTGGTGTATGGCCGTGCCGCAAACCAAAATTTCTTGTTCATAACGATCAAGAAATATTAGATAAAAACGTTTCATAAATACTTTTTTTTGAATTACAAATTGTTTGTTTAGTACCTTTGTGTGTGAAGATCTTTGCCGCGGAGAAGTCGAGCCAATTTTGTTGTTCATTCTTTCTTTAGCTGGAAAACGAACAACGAAAACCACCATAATAATGGATACTGTTTTTGTGTTTTTATCGTCTGTTGTTTTGGGTTAAGAGCAGAGAACATGTACGGGATCGGGATTATATCCCATCAAAGAAGTTAAATTTCACCTAATGCCAATTCATAACAATTTGTTATACTTTCTTAAAGTTAAGGGAGGGCCTTTTGATCCGGAAATCAAACGAAAACCAAGGAAGTCACTTGGTCCAAGTAGAGAAGCGGCTTCACATCAACTTTGCCAGCGGAAGGAATCTTCTCTTTGTTGACGATGTGTTCGAGCCATATTAATCTGCGAGCGGGTCAATAGACATTGAGTAGCGGCCACGGCATTAGGTCGCCTGGACTCACCGGCTGTCTTCAGCTGAACGAACAGAGCTATCCACGCACGAGAAACAAGATAGGCCTAGCTGAGGGATCGAACAGCTATACTTGACACAGGCAATACAATACAAATACTGGTTACGTGGGTTTTACTGTAGCAGTGAATTTGTCACAATGTTCATTGCAAATAAACGTTTATTTTAATATTCTTTTTGGGGACGCAGATACATTTTATGGTTATTATATTATTATAATTATCGCAACATGTTTAGCTATCTTTATTATGAACCATGAACATGAAACATTGAATTAATGAATATGTGCATGCACGTCAGGCGAAGAATTGGATCTTTAAATGATAACAAACCATTGTATTTGATACAAATGTAATACAACTTCCAATACTGTAAAAACTAATATGAATTGAGCCCAAGTTTACATCAGAGAAACGATCGGCAATTTCCAAGAATTTAAATCATTTTTAACTTTCCTTTTATTTAAAAAAAATAGCATTTTCCTCTATTTTTATTAAATTCATAGACAAAATATTAATGTTGTGTGCTTGTTTAATTTTGCTTTTTTAAATATAATACTATTGTTAGCCACATTGTCTATCACGGTTATATGATACAGTTATAGGAATGGCTAAGGGTTACATATCTTACCAGAAGCCTCGTGCTCTGGTATCAAATTACCTTTTGATGTTAATCGTGATTTCGAGCCCTTCATTGAAATAAATGTCCAACGAGCAGGAAAGTTCGCGTTCTTCAAATTAAAACAAACGTTTTTTATTGAGTGGGTACGCAACGAATTTTAATTTAATTAAGTGACCACACTAAGGACTACAATGAAGGATACAGATTTTCAAACATGCGTTTTCAACAACTTATAGTACACTTAGTGGAATGGTTGGAGTTGAGTGTATGACAATGCTCACAAAAAGATCCTTTTTAAAATCGCATTCAATGTATTGTAGTATTCTTTGTCTGTTAAAAATACATGGGAACAAAGGAAAAATAACAGGGTAAATCACTTAGCGTTTTTAAGCCCCTCACTACTCGCTTCCTGCAATACTGAGCGTTTGGCTGAACCCACAACTTGGGTACTGAATCATTTTGTGCATTAACTTCAATTTCAATTCATTAACCATTTTTATTTAATTGTTATCACAATATTAAATGTGCAACATAAATTCACACAAGATGATAACGCTACCTCGTAGGTAGCCTGGTCTAAAAGTGTAAGCTATATATATATATATACACATACAGTGTAAGCTGTAATGACGACTGTCTCTACCTCTCCAAATTTTAGTTACGGAAAATTTAAAAACACATTGTTTAGTTACTATTGTAAAATTATTGCATTCTAATTCACAGAAACAGTAGGCAGTGAATTTGCTATCTAACTACCTCAGTGGAAACGTGTAAAAAAATGAGTTTTATTCACATTAATTAATGATTTCAATCTTAAAATCGACCAGTATTTGAAAATAAAATTCATTCCGTAAATAATATTCGAAGTATATATTTATGTTCGTCAATACCGAATCAATACCTGGAAAACGTTATCAATTATTAAGTCTGTTGTTTTCGACGGGGTGTTTTTTTTCTCCCCTCCTCCGTTCGGCAAGACAATCTCATGAACTGGTCCTGTCACGGCTCCTGAGTCCTGACGACGCGTGGTGTCAGGTGGCGCTGACGTGCGCCCCCCACCCCCTCCCCTCATCCCCCCCTCAATCCTTGGGGACCGGAGCAATAAAAAACCACCAGCAGAGACAAACTGCTACAGCGTATCGTATCGGAAGAGGCCAATCATACGATAGATAGAGGAACTCAGTTACGTTATTGCGATATTGTTCGCCTGTCCGAAGCGTTTCCAGTTATCTTTTACTTCAACTTGGATTTGACTGTTGCGTTTTTTCGTTAGGGACGTATTCGAGAATGGTTTGACTCACTTACTACGAAAATTGTTATTTACTTTAAATAAAAATGTTGTGGCAGAGATGTAAGGTAGGGTTACCATTTATGCTTCTTATTGTAACGGACAGTTAATATAGTCCTTTAGTCCAAAACTAACGTTTTTCTCCCTGGTAACCACCAATCAGAAGCAATGTTTCCACTGAGAGAACAAGAATCAAAATCTGTGTAAAAAATAAAATTCAACAAGGCCCCAATTTCTGGGATTCGTTTTAGTCGTTGTCTAAATTTTGTCTAAACTTTTGTCGCTTTTTCCATTTTATTTAATGCATGCATGAGTCAGTTTTAATACTGGTACTTATATAGTTAAAATCTTTGTACAACCTTTGTGAAAGAATAACACTGCTCTGCCTCGCAGGCCTTCTCTTCTATTAACTACTGGAATAACAATTATAGGTTTCAGGAAAGGGAGAATGTTTTTGTGATAGGTCATCTGAAGGGCAACGGGTACCATGCTGAGCAATGTTGTCATAAAATGTTCGTTTCTCGGAAAGTTAAATTTCACTTTCGGCTAATATTATGTAGAAATATACTAGACTTACTTGACGAAAGAACATTTTGCAATCCGTTGAAGATCGTGAATCTTATGATTTGTTTATGTGCTTGATAAATATATGTATTTATACACCTTTATTGGTTTACATTTTCAACCAGCTTTACATATTATGTTATAATTTATCATTAATTTTAATTTAATTTAGTGTTCCCGGTTTGATTTGTTTGGAATAGTAGGGTTGATATGATAGTCATGGTTTCTCAGCATTCTATTAACTACCACTTTCACTCGAAATACCAGTCTTCAACCCCCCCCCCCCCACCCCCCCCCCTCACAGTCCATCTAAACATTGAACTGAATATTGTGTTAATAAAATGGTGGTGGTTATTAAAGTGGAATAGAGCAGGAAACTGCTGTTGGGGGTAGACTACCACAAAAGCGAGCTACATTCTTTTGTGTAACCTAAATTATTAATGTTTATAGACAATGAAAGACCATGCGATATGCACAATAGTTACAGAAAATAAAAATAATTTATTTCATGTAATTTGTCTTATTATTATAAACAAACTTTAAGTTAGGAAACAAATAAAGTTGTATGTGTGTAATATCGTTGTCTAAAGGGATTTCTCCTGGAATTAGGTCGAGTTTCAATTCTCTGGCATTTAATTTTAGGATTAATTTAATTATTTATTTAATATTAGCTTTGACGTTTATAATTGTGCTACGCAATGCCACGCAAAGCATACACTGAACTGAAAGAGAAGAAAAGTTTTCAAAACAGAATACCCGATTCTCGTTTTTGAACGGTTAGTATATTGAAACGATCATCTGGATCTCTGCGGGATCCGGAAATTGACAGTTTCCTACATTTTTTGCACACCAGCGGGGTGCCTGGAATCAATCTTTTTCATAGTTTCATTTTTCTAGACAGTGACAAAATAAAATCCTTTCCCAAATATAACGTTACTTTCATACATAGTATAGAGTGGATTATTGAGAAAATCTCACGCTTACATGGCGGCTAAAAAAACTATCATTTGATGGCGTCGTATTTCTGAAGTCTTTAAAAAAGTTTAAAGTCAAAAAGAAAAAGAGTAACAAAACAAATTCAATCAAACGCAACATGTCTACACATTTTTTATCTGGTTGATCTTCAAATCTTTTTGTATTCATCGTATTTTCCTGTTAAGCGTCCAGATCTTTAAGCGTTTAGGCTTGAGCCTTGTTGATATAACAGGACAAGGCTATTACTGATATACTCAATCAATAGACAAACATCGACGTTTCTGAACAACTCTTAGACAACACTAAATACACCTTATGCTATACGAAAAGCTAGGGCCAGTCTAAATTGGTCTATCGTATTTGTATGGTGATGGCAACGTGACTGTTAAAAGTAATTAATTATAATGAACATTTTTGATTGATATTATTAATTGCAATTGTGTGATTAAAAATAAATACTTTTGTCTAACATTATGCTCTTTAAAATCAGTTGTCACTGTTAAAGAACACACGAACCTAACAAATAACACTAATATAACAATAATAGTTTAATGATCTGCATTCGAGCATGATGCAGAGATGTTGTCAGGCTTGGTAACGTATTATAAATATTTCTATGTGACTTTTATTAAGTTTGACCAAATCAAGAAATCCTAGTTAAAGCGGTTTGTGAATCGGATGGGATGCAGTAAGAAAGTAGTTTCTCAAATCAAAACTTGTATCGTACGTGTGATACATATAATAATGAACATACTTTATGAATTCAAATTAATGATTCCTACATGCGCCATTGTAATAATATTTCATATGTCTATTTCTAAATAATCACAAGAAATTGCAATTTTTTTCAGCACACACAAACAGTTTATTGCTAGATACAAATGTAGGCAATGTTTGGTAAAATTATAACTTTGGAAAGTGCAAGCTTTAGGGTTATCTTATGTTTTATACTTCATTTTAATCGTGTATTCTATTCGATGCAGATTCGAAATGATCTCATAATATAATTCTGACAATTTGAGCATTCATATTTGGGGAAATACTACAGCAGCACTGAGAGTAACTTTCGAGACTGTGTTCACATAAAAATCACAACACATGACAACAATAATTCCTCCCAACACTACACTCTTTAAAATGTGTATTAGAGTTCCAAATTTAAAAAAAAAAATTGACAACACAATATTTAAAAAAAACGTATTAGTTATTCGTTTTCTTCATAATCTTATAAAATAAAATCGGTATTTTATGGAGCTTGGTTACTTGTTACAAGTAATGGTAGATAAGACGACAAATAGAAACGTTTTTTTAAGACAAGATTTTGATTTAATTATTTGGGGGTTGGCGTAATTCTTTTTTTTAATTGATTTAAAATGTATTTTAGTGACTAGGTAACGAATATAAAAATAATTATGGATTATACGTTGTTACTTTTTATCCCACTTTAAATATTGTTTGTTATGAAGTTGTGGAATGGCTACGATGAAAGGCTATACAATACTATTTCTAATTTATGTCATATTCTCATAAAAAGGTACATACGAGTAACTAGTTGTGACAATATTGTTTTGAACATTATTTTATTTACGGATACGTATGTTATTTTTATTTTGATGAAATTAAGTTTTCAAAAGTTGTACTTTAACTGGGACATCAAATTAGAAGCTCATGTTCGATTAAAATAAACAACGTTGGGACGCCGTAGTGAGACATAATTGAATATTTTGCTTTTATTATTTTTAAAAGTAAATTATGAAACACAAACAAACATTACTCTATTACATAACAAACAAAGTTGTATTACAAACAATTTCAAACGTATTTATCCATTAATAACACTGTTGTGTGTAGTTTGTTAAGTGAAAAGCAAAAATATAATTATAATTATTTTGTCTTTACACACTACATTAAAACTTGAAATTCAAAGCACATCAAAACATCAAAGAGCACATTAGTTGTGTTGCCTTAGAACTTTCTACTGATGTTATTTAACATTGTAATATTATTAAGAGTTTAAAAAGTGATATGACATCCTTGTTTGAATTTGTTGTTGATTGTTGTTTTTAAATAAATTTACTCGCATTCGTATATTTGGCAATGGCTGTAGTTTTGAGAATTTTTGTTCAGATTACTCGTGGAAGTGTACATGGCCGCTTATAAACGCGTGTCACGGAACATTTTCCTAATTTCTAAATGACATTCATGACGTCAGACCTATAAGACCCGAGTGTCTCTATATCCCTACTAAACAAGACCGTCATGTCATGACACGCTCCATCCGCTGCGCTTTCCGACGTCGTGTTTGTCAAGGCATTACTCCCGATAATACCCGACGCGAAGACAGACAAGCAAACATGCAAAGTCACTGCATTGCGCCTTCTGTCCATTAGCCGGGCAATTAACTTACTCTAAGACGCTTAACATAGCGACCCGAATGACGGGCCTTATCATAGTCTCGAGAGAGACTTTGTGATATAATCCCAGACAACAGTGTACATGACACATTGGGATACATTCCGGCCTCCTGGCACGTACACGCTCTGACCAAGACTTCGCGTACACTGGAAAACTGGGTTATACTGCATGGTGATCATTTCTTTGGGTTTCGTACCATATCGGCCACACATCTTGAACATTATTTAAATTGTATGTTTGTTATGCATGTTGCGCTGAGCACAAACGGGAGACGTAAATGTTTGGTGCTTCCGTAGTTTTCGTGCTTTATTATGCGGCTTGTTAGGCTTTGCATGGGCCGAGATACAACCAGATTATTCGCACACAAAAACAAACTACTGGGAATAGAGAATATATCTGGATTTGGTTTGTGTACAAACATTATGATAATCAATTTGAATAGTCAATACCTTGTGGATCGTTATTGGTTTAGATGAATGTAACATCATCTAAAAAGTCACTAGATGGATTATAGACAAGGTATTATCTGGAGTGTCGAAGAACAAAGAACAGTCGTGAAGTATATAGTCTGTTAACTTAACAACAATAGGGATTAAATTTCAAAATGTTATTTCTTGTGGTTTCCTAGGTGGTTTCATATATTTCAAACTAAAAATGAATGGGCGTGAGTATGTTTCGTAGTAAGACATTAAACATAAGGATTTTAGTTGTATAATTATAATGTACCCATGATTCTCGATACGTTGACTATAATTGATGTATTATGATTTCTTCTATTGTGCTTTGTTAATGTTGTATGCCAAGCGGTAAAACCGAAACATTATATAATTTTGATACCTTACGAATTTTAATAAATGTTTTATATTCAATTATGAAAGAACAAATAGTTATGGATAACGAAATTTATTTATTTACATATGAAAACGCGGTTTGCAAAGGTTTCACTCGTTGACGAAACCGAAAGCCAGAATCACACAAGATTGCCTTTAGTACCTTGTTGCGCGCACTCCAAAGTAGATTCGAGCTCGCGAGGTCTTGAACTTAAGCGGAAATGGGGTTTGGAATCACTGACAATAGCTACGCCCGCGACAAACTCGAAACATTTCCAATTAAACTGATGTTTCGGTGACTATAAAACACATTCCAACCATGTAAGCTTAGAATATTATGGAAAGTAAGATTATTAAACAACTTTAGTTTAGAGTTAGCTAATTCAAATCTATATCAATCTTAAGACGAATATTCGTATTCATGCGAAATTCTGTGAACTGAAGTAGAATTTAGTGACTATGTTCAAACACATGTTATAATAGTCTTAATATTGGCTATATTATAATTGCCAGCAGCTGTTTTATAAACACGTAAACCATTTACTACGAGTAAAATGATTTGAAACGTTTCCAGTAACAAAATGAAATACTATGAAGATGATGAAGTAGAATATTAAACATTATGTACTCATAATAATTGCACACATAAATCAATACCATAAATTACTTTCTGATGTAACATTTGCATATTCTTCTTATAAATAAGTGAGTTATTTATTGGGAGACAACAAATATGTCTTATTAGTGCATCTTTTTACCAATAAAAAAGATATTTATATATTCTGTCATCACAAGTGTATTAATAGGATAACTACCCATACATTTGTTTTGTAAGGACACAAACTTACTGCGTTTCCTATATACGACGAATATAAATAAATAAAACCTTATGGAAATGAATAATCATAATACACCGTGAACAGCGCTGAATTAAAATTTCCGTACATCATCAAGATGGAATCTATGACAGTTGCCACTTGTGTTAAACTATTTCTGCTCAAGTGATTTACAAAACGCCAGATAATCGTTTCTAAAATGATATGTACTTGCCATAAGCTCACGGTGCAGAATAATTGTCAGTTGACAAATGATCGTATTATGTATAATGCGGTCGCCAGTTATTAAGTGGTTTAGTGTGAGCTGGACATAAAACCACTGTTAGCTCCATTTAAATGGGAGTGGGTGTTTTCGCAGGTTGTAACAGCATAAGTGGAACAGTTCAAACACGTCGATAATCCATTCAATTTAAGGTTAAATCCACACAGATTTAATGACCAACAAAATCACAACTTTAGAAATAAAAAATCAATTTAACTGGAGTTAGTATAGTCCACTCCACACATCATGCAACTCTCGCATCGCTGTTAAAACATTCCTTGGTTTTCATTGTATTTCCTTTCAATCAATGTATACGTTTAACGACACAAAATAAACGAGATTAAGAGCCCGTTGCATTAAACGTTTAGTTCTAAGATTAGCCGCCAATTGGAGATTTTCTTCAAACAAACATGGCGCCTTTAAGAAGACTCCGTGAATTTTAAATGTTGTGATTTTGAAAACCATGGTTACCAATCTGAGTTTATTTAACAACTTTTGGTGAATTCATACCTCAGGCTCGGTTTCACAAGACTTTTAGTTCCAAGATTATACGATAATTTAGAAAAGTGCTTCAAAAAAACATTGCGTCAGAAGATATCGTATTACATTTTGAATTTAAAGTTTCTTGAAACCATACCTACCAACATAATGAATTACTTACTAAAGTGAATTAAAATGCACTGGACAATACCTATTTATTATAATATTGTCGGTCAAACAAATAAAATATTTACTTCTCATTCAAGCACCAACAATTTTGTTTAAACGTGTTTTTGTGTTGTATGTTTGTTAGTGGATGGAATGTACCGGCAATATAATATCTTACGTATGGCAAACACGATTCTGAATAAAACGCCTCCCTTCTTAATGGTCTCATAAAAGTTCGGTCTTTGCAAATTGGACTCGTAACGAGGAGGCTTGAGCACAAGATATTAGACCGGAATATTAGGTAGGTAACATTGCCGTAGAAGACCGCTAAGGTATTCACGTTTATTATTGGGGTAAATGTCGTATAGTTAAGTATACCTTCCTTCTTCGATACTTTCGGGATAAATGGGGTCAATGAGTTATAAAGTAAAGTCTCTTATTAGGGCTAAAATGAAGATGGCTTCTAAAGAGACGTGGTTTACTATATGGATGGACAAAAGTTAAAAATGTTTCGAGCATCTTGATGGTGAAAAATTTCACACTTCAAAACAACACAAGTTTGCACGACTAAATCAAATTATTAACTTGCGTTTATAGCTCAGTGTATTAGTTTAAAATATGGTTGGTTCAACTAAGTTGAAAGAAAAACGTAAACAAGTTTGACTCAATAAAGCACTTAGCCGTAGACTATTTTGTACAAAGAGAAAATAGACTTGAGAGGGAAACGACACAACGTATATATATGACTACATAAACTTGTATCCATTCATAGAGTAAAATAATTAGTAATTATTGCCAAACTTATATTTGTCCAGTAATCAACCTAATTATTATAAGTTATACATGTATATTGTATAATATATATTTTTAACATGTTATAGTGGAACCGGCACCTCCACCATTTAATGTGTCCTTCATTCAAGATTTAGATTATAAAGGAAAAACGATGCAACAATCTAGGTGCATGAAGGTCACTTTCAATTACAGCATTAAGGTAAGGTTAGTTTATAGGTTTTTTTTTCGATTTAATTTTATAATAATATAGGAAATGCAAAATTATACTTTGTTTTATAGTTTTTCCGTACTTTAATTGCTAGATAATAAATCATATTTAATACATTCACATTCCGGAAATATCTTGATGTTTTTGTTTTTCGTTTTATTAAATTACAATTTAACCCCACATAATGTATAATCTAACTTTAATAATTAATAATCTTTCAAAGCCCTACTAGAGTTCTAATATGTCACAAATTGAACTTCCGCTAAATGTACTTGGAGTCATGCATTAAATTTTAAATGTTGAACTAAATATTTGATTTTAGTATGAACAAATCACATTATATGATATATAGAGTTGTTTCATCAATAAAATAAAGTTAGTTAACTTCAACTAAAACGCCATCATAGGATCAGCAAAACCGCGCATTTGAAGTGTATTCAACCTCTTGGCAGAGTTTGAGTCTAATATTTAGCCCAAAACAAAGTCACATTTGTAAAGTAGAGTTTATTGCTCGTAAGACGAAAATTTAATATCGCACTTAATTACAAGAAATTTGTTAGACCTGTCATGACGAGCGAAACCGCGAAGGTGACAACACCTGGCATTTGTGACGTGGAACCTTTTCAAAATTTGAGTCGCAGAATCCAATCTGCTTAATTAGACAAGTTTGTCAGTGTTAATATTGATAAACGGGCGTTAATTAAAACGATGATTAGTAGTGTTTTGGAAACTTTTTGGGTAATTACTGTCGTTTCAGAGAGTAATATTCACTGTTAAATTCGTCGTTCAATAAGTTGAAACTTATTTGAGGTGAGTAATATGGTTTACATTGAAGAAGGATTTCTCATTGAGACATAACCACAATCAACGTGATTTTCACAAGATTATTAGTTTTAATAATATAGATGCATAATTTTAAAACAAAGTAGAAAATACTTGTTTGAATCAAGACAAAACAAATAAAATAAAATATCATCGTGATGAGCTTTAAACTTAATTCAAACACATCGATGAATAAAAAATAAAAAATGTATTTTCTTCAACATTATGAATAAAAGTTTACATTTTACTTAATAAAAATGAACTACTCCTTATGTTATCACTTAATATCTCCATATATTATCCAATCTGTGTGTCATTCAAGTAAATAATAAAAACAAATGGTGTTTGAGAAATCTTTATTGTAATGCGTTTAAATGGGAATCGTTAAAAGTGACACTAAAACAAATATTGTCTATAAAACTTCACAAAATATTATCGAATTTAATATCATGAACCTATTCCAGTCGGCATTCAGACTTACGAGTTTCTGGAAAAGTAGGTCTGCATTATCTGCACTTTTAAGGTTAGTAGTCCTACATGGTTCTATTCAATCAATTATAATCGGTTTGAGAATTTAATTATAAAAGTTAACATAACTTTTCCGATGATGACGATGCTGTATTTGTATAAGTTTCTGAGTAAAAAACATGCTTCGAGCAACGCAGTTAACGAGATGAAATCGTATTTGAATTCAAAACTTGTTTTTAATGGCATGATTAAACTTCATATCGAAGTGCACTGCATATGGTGTCCCAGTCCCGCAGTATTATAACGGCATAAATTTGTTTAAAAAAAGAATACACGGTTTAATATCAGTTCGTCTTAATAAACAATAAGTTATTAGTTCCAAGATAATGGATACAAACAAGTTACGTCGAAATATTGCCATAAAGTTTATATAATTGAAACGTGGACGTACCAGTAGCGGGTGGTTATTTTAAAATAAAATTTTGAGTAGAGTAGTTGCGAAAGCATCAAGACAAGAAGACGTTTAAAATAGGCCCCGTCAAAGACAGCGTCCTTTACCATATGTTTGCACACAATCTTTGCAAAGGAAGTATAAAAGAGAATGAAACCTGTTTCTTTTGTTCAAAACCCCCGTATTGGTAACATAGAACTTGACAGGCGATATTATAAAACACATTAGTTTACAACCAATTTAGCCGTCAATCATTTCCCTTTCATCCTTTATCACATTATAGGAAGTCGGCCGGCATCGATGGGTTCCGTTCCGCTACCGCAGGCATTACATTTCACAGAAGAGTTGCTAGAGTAAATAAATGAAAAACAAGCGATAGAGGTGGCTCAGTGGTAAGACGTGACACTAATTCGGGAGGTCACTAGTTCGATTCCGCGACCATCAGAGAGTCCTAAATGAAGGTTCTACCCGTGATTTTCTTAAATAAAAAGGCGAATGCTGGGATTGATTCATACTATCAGTCTTCGAATATTCTTTCACAATTATTCCAAATACCATAATACACTGTGATACTTATTTCATTAGTAATTTAATGAAATATAAATCACAGTCATACTGATTCAGTCTGTAGGGTTTATTAAACCACAGCGCTATGATTACTCAGATTTTCGATTTTGTGTATCAATCTTAAGATATAGTTAAAAAATGAAAATTTTCTGGTGTTTTTGACGTGGAGGTATTCTTTACTCTTTAGCGGTTGTGATACGTGGTAAGAGTAAGTTTTCGTTTAAACGGACTATTTAGTTCTATACTCTGTTTTAATTTTCAACGTTTTAAACCACATCACGATTGTGCAAAAGTAGATCACGTCATTATGATGTTGACGTTTGAATCGATTTAATGTATTGTTACAGCTTACTTCAATCCGATAATCTGTAAACTTTCTATAAATAGATAAGTTTATCTCGTGTTAAATGAACGTCACAATGAATGAGTTGTTTTGTATAACCATTAGTAGAATCAATTTTAATGATTAATAATTACGAGAATGAGGCAAACACTATGCGGATTTCATTTAATCCATCAATCCTGTTGCACTTGTTAATATGAATGCAAATGAGTGCATTATGATGGCAAGCCGAGTTTTTAATTATAACAAGCAAAGTTTGATTTTATAAATGTGTACTTAGTTTTATCTTGACCGAAATTCAGTTTTTCTTATTGGTATGAGTTGAAAATTAATATTGAATCGGAATTAAGGTAACACTAGTAATATGAAATCAGTACGGTATCACAACGTACATTTCCTATTTTAGTTGTACAGTAGCTGGCCGAAAAGTATTGACACCGACTGGTTGGTTCAGAAGACATTGTTGAAAAGAATAATTTGACTGAAGAATGCAAGACTACGCTCGATATAACATATTTCAAATAACGACATATTGCAACATCTCAATGACCTAACTTAAGTCTTTGCTGTGATTTTGCACTAAATCTTTGTAACGAATGTTTAGTGAGAAATACATATGCTTATTTCATTCAAAACTCTAGTGTTTCACCAAATGTGTACACTGTAGTCTCAAAAAAATGCAAATAATTTAGCATTCAATCATTTCCTATTAGTATTTTCACGCCATGCTGATTTAATGAAGTCATTTAAGAATGTATATTGTATTAAATTGACATGTAGCAAGCAGATGATGCATTTTTATTTCCAAAAACTAGTACTTAAGTTTTCATAAAAAAAAAAATAAAATACAGAAATATACCTTTTTGATAATAGAATAGTGGAACTCGCTAATAGTGTCAAAATAATATTGTATGTAAATGCAATGCTAATGAATAACAAATAACCCAAACACAGAAATACATTTCTCTTCTGTGAACCCTACACAACACATTTGTATATTTCATTACAAATTTAAATGTGTAATTATACATTGTTATACTTAACTCCATAAGGAAACAGATAAATTTAAATTGGATGGTACAGAAACAATAACTAAAAATAATTACATCACACCCGCCATGTATTTAATTTTAATCTCTGATGACAATGATTACTATATTGAACCAAATAGGAATTATTTGTGTGTATTCTGATCAATGTTGCTGCGATTATGTCAACAGCTGTCGAGATATACACGCCAGAGCAACATTGGCATGGGACTCAAAACAGGTCAACTAAACATGGCAGGCTGGCCTAGTACAGGACCGAGTCTTCTTTTTACCATATCAAATACAGACCGAACGTTTATCACATGACGCAGTGGTTTGTATGCCAATAGTTGTTATGAGAGCGCCTACAGAACAATGGTTTACTCAACAATACCGAGAAATAAATCAAATTGGTACGGGACAAAATGGTATTGAAAATTGTAACTGCTTTCAGATTTACCATGGCAAATGTTAAGGATATACCATCAGAGAAACAAATTATGGGTGAAACGATCCGTTGATGTTTTGAGGCTCAATATTTTTTACATGATACAGAATCACATTGCGTATATACTTAACAAGCCAGTCTTGAATAAAAATGGCAGCATTATACATGCTAGAACCGAGAGAAAACTGTGATGTTTGGTAGCTGTCCAAAAAAAATAATATGCAACAAAAATATTTTTTTCTCGTAGAAGTTTTCTTCAATTGGAAATTTTATTATATAATGCCACAAAAAGCTTCCACGGTTTCTTTAATGTGTTGGCCTATTTTAAATTCGTGGTTTTGTTCCTAGCAAGGCGATATTAATGCTTCAATGAATGGGTTTGCTTGAGCTCAGGGTTTTTATTCAGTCCAAGTAATCGTGACATGGAAATATTGTTAATTGTGATTTGTAAGAGAAAATAAAGAGTCTAAATACATTGGTCAATGGTAAAAGCATACCTGCTGCTTTAGGAAGAAATAAATATACTCACTGTGATTACGGGTAATGTGAGATAACTTTAATTGAAAGCTAATAAAGTTTGAGCAAACGAAGGTTTTCTGATAATAACATATGCATCATGATTTATAAAACCATCATGGGGTTAATTAATTTGGTGGTTTAATTGACATAAATTCAATTTCCAAAAAAATGATATTGAATATATAATTTCTATAACAGGTTAAACATATATTTACCGATAATATAGATAGAATGCTAAAGGATTTTATCAAGTTTTATGTAATTGACATATTACAAGCCTTGTGTAAGCCTGGCATACGCTTAGTACTATTTTGAGATACTCATAAAATGTAGATGTGCACCAAAAAACATACATTACTTTTGAATAGGTACATGGTTACCTTGTAATGATTGACATAATATACAATTGTGACTAGATGATAACCTTGGTAATACGTTTTGCATAATTTTAACGTTATACTTGTAAAAAAATGTTAGTTTCTCAATCACGCGAAACACGTTTTAATTAATACTACTTGTAAATAAAATTCATGGAAGCTGAAAATGTTCCTAATAATAACGGTTGATTTAATTTGCAACTATACTGTGCATAGTAACCGTTCGTCTCGAATACGTACGACGACGTATAAACGTTATATTAGGCGGTCATAAAGTTACTCTGCAGTTTCAAAAAACATTTTATATTTTTTTCAAAACAAAATATTAAATTTATAATACCGTACCAGTGTCGTAGTATAAACTTTTTGTTTTCACCGCCGGCGTCACTGGTCGGCGTCCGTGCCTAATACAATACGTCACGCCCTGCCTCTGGTAACTGTCACTTTGCGATGCCAGAACGGAAACGCTAACCCTCCCGAAATATTGCAGCTCTAGTATCGACGACCTTTCCACTCGCTTAGCTCGCCGGGATTTCTTCTCGTGTTTGCTCCCGACTCTCACACATAGAATAAATACATTGCAGTGAACACGAGTTACTGCCGCGAGTCAACCATTGTGCGAGAAGCAAGTGGAACACATACACTTAACCCCCTCAACTTTCAACACCCTGCTCAAAAACCGAGGGAGATCCGAGTACAGACTGAGGGAAAAATCGGAACAAACGCTTCCACAATGTTGGCCGAGTTGTTTAAAATGCACACATTTGTAGGATAATTCTGGATGCTGTAATAAGAACTGGAAGGGTTCAGTTGACTCTCAAAGTTAATTAGACACGTGAAGGAGTTGCAACAGAAAGGCGGCTTGAGGCTATTTAAGAACAATCACATAATTCACCGTGGAAACTTTGTACTGTTAACGTTACGAAATACCCCGTATCTCCACAAGTCGTCTGTGTGCCAAAAATAAAATGCAGACGTTAATAATAATACTTTTCGTATGTTGATGATGAACATTCTTTAATATCTACAGCTATAGTTGACGCAAATGTTTTATTAAGATATTTCTCCTTGTGATTCTGTGACTAATTGAAAATATGACAACCACAGTACAACAAGACAACCATAACTCTGCAAGTTTATGCCCTGGAGTATTACACTGCAGACACAATATGGCTCTAGATTCTCCAGAAGTTTAATTTTACTTTGCGGTTTTTATAGAAATTTTACCATCTAATTTTATATTGTGTAGAAATGTAATGTGTAATATTAAAACTAATATTAAACGTACTAATATTTTGTGTATTAATATAGTGTACTCACAATATTATTCATCTTTTTTTTGATAGGTATATCTATGTCTTTGTATATAGGTGTATTTATGTTTAGATTAGGTAATCTCACTTTGTTTGTTTTTGACGAGTTTCTAGTAAGAAAAATCCATTTTTTATGTAAAGTCAATAATATGTAAACGAAATCTAAAATGGCGTGTATAACATTTTAGCGAAAAAAAACGGAAAAATAAATCGTATTTGTTATTTGTTATGTGTGGCAAACAAAGTAATATATCTGTCATCAGAATTAGAACTTTTGTCTAGTTACTTTGCATTATCTAACATGCATGCATGAAGCTTATAAGTAATTATACATAAAGATGTGCTCATAATAGGACGACACTGATTCCAATTCAAGTAAAATCTCAGCAAAAGGTGTAGAGGATTGGAGTGGTAGAACAGACAATGTATAAGTGAGTTATTTTACATTATTTTTAATATCATTCCTCCCTATTTGTGAACACATACTGTTTACATATGTAGGAGCGATCTTGAAAACATTCACAGTCAGTTTATGTATTAAATCAACAATCTGTAGAAACAAATACTTTGCCAATTTTTTAAGAATATATCGCGTTTCGAGACACCCGTCAATAAATAGGACGAGACGAAACTGTGGCCAAATTTGCCCTCGTTCAGTTGACTGGCCGCGCTCTAAGCCAACGTGGAATATGATTTCCTGCGTGCTCAACCGAGGCCGGGGAATATCTATTGAATAACTCTTTCGGAGGAAAGATACACAGTTAAGACGGTGCTAAAGTGGAAGCTCGAGTCAAATATTTTGAGCGCGGAAAAGAAATATCGTAGCTGGATTCGCATTTCTTTATCAAAGGCATTTTTTATACTTTCATGTGTTGTTTAATACGGACTTGAAGCTCACGTTATCATCTTCATCATCACGACAAGTGAAGGTCTTAGTTCAGGGATGGCGAACAACTACAAGCAAAGACGTTTTGGCTGCACGCAGAAATATGTATAACGTATTGTATCATGAAGTTGACCGCACTTCAAAACCGTTTTCCAGGTATTTTACAGTATTTTGGGTAAAAAAAATTCGCCTCAGGCGGGGTTTTGGTCGAATGTTGCATTATGCGAAATAATCACGACATTACAAACTGATAAACTTGCCATTTGTTCCTTGCAAAACAATAATTATTTAAATATATATAATAAAATGTCGTTACAATTGTACTGTGCTTTGTATTGAGAATTTGGCACGTCTGGACAGAGTAAAATGTAATTCAATAGTTTGTGCACTCAATGGCACTCAAGCTCAAAAATGTGATCGCCATCCCTTTCTTAGTACATTCGCATGAACACTCATTTCACACTGTGTGGAAACCTTTTCATGCAGATTTACATCTTTGAGCATCGCATTCCGACTCTCTGCATTTACTTAAACACATGTTAACTATTTATATTTATGAATGTAGACTTGTTTGATATTGACATTATATAAAAAGCTTCCACTTTTAACAGATTTAAATTCAAAATAAAATACTTGGATGCATCAATTTAATATGTTTTATTTTCTGGCACAACGATATGTGATTTACAAAATAAAGTATTCACTATACTTATCCCCTTGGCACCAAAACAGACATGTTTTCTGAAGATACAAATAAAGTATGACTCAATGCCAATGTTCATGTTTTTCAATATTAAATTCTTGGCTGAGTATTTTGTTCCGATTTGAGACCGTTTAAAATAAATATCAGAAGCATTGAGTACATAAATCTGTCATGTGTACTTGCTATTCAAACTTGTACCTCAACGAATATACAAATGTTCATTAACAATGGCTTGTTTTCAGCAATTTGTGTGATTCAGGGCTGGAATTTAACGCTCGCCCGGTCGCCCGAGGCTAGTAAATTGTTACTCGGGCGAGCAAAGTTTTCAATTCACTCACCCGACGGGCGACTTTTGTTAAACAAACATAAATCCTTAAATAATTCTATACCTCATTACCACAAAATACAAAATACAGACCTTGTTCTTGATATACCAATTATTTTTTCCGATAGTTTCAGCAACTATAGAGCAAAACAGTGTTCTTCAACTTGACAACTGTAAAGACAAGTTATAAAAGGTGCAAGTAGCCTACAAATTTGAAGGTAAGAACATGGTAGGACTAGTGTTTTTCTTTTTGGAAAAGTAAATTAGAGACCCCGCTCATCCGATGGGCGAGTGCTAAATAATTTAAAATTTGAGCCCTGGTGTGATAATTATTTTATATTTTAACTCAATGTTCGTATTTATTTGTCAAGAGCTTCCTTAGTAAGTGGATAACAGTGCATAACAAATAAGAAAACGCTTTATAAATATCCCAGGAGCAATGTATTTTTGTTTTGATATTATAACATCGTAACTCGTATGCCAAAAATTTACTAGTTTAGTAGTTAATAAGTAATAACAGTCAGTGGCATTACTGTAAATATTCCCATGAAGACTATCTTTCTAATAGAGACAAACACCATTTATGCAAATATTTAACTTTCATGAAACAAATTCCAAAGTTCATAACCCGCAATAAATCAAATTTAACCAACATTCTGGATTTATAATTAATTTTACCGGTACCTTATAAAAATGTATTTCAACTGGACCGATCCCACTACAAAATGGTTCAAGTACACCCTATATTAAAGTATCAAAAAACAGTTTGCTAAAAATTTAGGCGAAGGTGGGTTGTAAGTTGTCCCTCCAATTCGCCCTATCTGAAAGACAGGATCAGTCGACACTCCCAAAGTCTTTATATAGTAAGAAGGTTAAAATTCTTACTTGAAATAGTCCTATTTCAATAACTTTGAATATTTTGTAACTCAGTGTTGTAGCAGTTAGCCTGAATTAGGTTGCTTGCATGCTCGGAACGTTCGAGCGGCCATCTTGAAGATTTATCGCGTCTTGCTTGGGTGCGAGACTGCTGGCCCGCAGCCCATCCATGCACTCAAGGTCAGAGGTCAGGGCAACACAATAGCACAGACAAGGCCTCGTAATGCACCACTGGATGCAAGACGCCTCTTTCCAACTGTCGCCCTTCTTGTAATGGCTCGTAAATAATATAAGCCTGTCCAACAATTGAAACAAAATGGCCGAACATGACATGCTTTTAAGTTTTAACGTGGAACTTCTCTTTGGATCGGTTGTAAATGTAGGAAATAAGTTATTATGAACTAAAGGAACTATACATGTCCACGAACAAAATATATTGACTAAGGATTTTTGGAACTGTTAAACAGATATACTTAAAATGTGTGAAATTGATGCATTCGAGTTTCACTTGGACATTAAACTTCAGTGTAACAAACCACGATTTCGCTATAGAAAATGTAAACAAGGTTATAAAGCATTTTTAAAGTGGTACAGTATCACCAACCTAACACCAATGTAACAGCGCAAAAAATGTATATCTAATAAAATCGTATTGTGGTGTTAGTAGGTTAGTATTCAGTGGATTGCAGATTGAGAGCGGGAGGGCTATACTTTCATAAATGAGGCAAAGCCACGTTCCAAATACCCGTACATGAATGCTTTATATGCTCATGAACATGCTAAACTCTAATAACATACAATTCAGTTAATTTAATACATACGGAACAAATTATTTAAAGAAAAAGTGTATGCATAGTTTTTTACTCTTTCAAATGGAAGTACACGAATTTTTTGTGAATTCTAGCGTATTATACAACGAGCATACTTATGAGTTAGTAATGGTGTATTTTAACTTAATGAGATAATTAGATATAAGTGGTTGTAATGTTGTGGCGTAGAAATCCAATTCCAGTGTACAACTTATTAACAGGTTAAGGATTTGAAAGATTGCTTTCAATTTAGATAACACATTTTCCACTTTTATTTTACAATTTTCAAATAAGATAGAATATTTGTGTTTGTAAAAACATTGTTAAAAACAGTACATAGAATATCTAGTTATGTGTGTAGTATGTCTGCAGTAGATTTTTAACTAACCATACATGTTTATTGTTGTCTATATATATATGCAACACAAATAGCATATCCAATCATGAATCTTATCGTGCAGAGTACCTTGTCAATTGCGACGTTGTCCCAACATCACTTGGCTTTAGACTTGGTGCCTTAGACATCGTTTCAACGCATAAACGGTTATTAATTATTATAAGTTACTGAAGTACTGTACAACTAATGGTTTTGTATAATATTTTTTTAAGTTATTTTTATTAAATAATTCTCACAAGAATAATCAACATCTTGATAGGTCGCGATCAATGCACCGTATACCGAAAACCTGTGAATTGATTTGTAAATCGAAATCCAATATAGATACGTTAATTAAATCTGACTCAATGTATAAATGGGTGAATTTCATCCTACCCAGGAACAACACAATATGTAAGGCTACGTTATTGAAATATTGTAATTTGTATTTGATACTTCCTAGGTTGATTTTCAGCGAGTGCTTTTATGTATAATAATTACGTTTTTCCATATTTCAAAGAAAAAAATACCAAAGCAATATTAGAATCGATCGCTCACGTAATATGGTGTCACACATCATCTTAAGGCTCATTTTTACAAGTTGTAAATGAGGAAATTCTTTCTAGTAATCTTTGAAATATATCGAGCTTCATTAAATATTCGTTCTACTTCCGCTTAACTTACAACTTTAAGCATAAATTCTATTAAGTTCATATGTTCGTTGATGTATTGCTATATACTCAACAGAAACGTATAAGGGAGAATTCAATTAATTTGTATGTTTCCGTGTATTTTAATCAAATTAAATTCTGGCAAAAAACGAAACTTCTCAAATGCGATAAACTTATTGAACGTGAACTATTTAATTAATTTTGTTTGAAAGTTTACCGAGTCACTTTCAAACTTTTGTTAATGATTTTCTTCCATATGTTGTACCGATATAGACCCTTGCATTTGCTCGAAAGTATTGCCCAGGTGAAAAGTCTTGGATTTTACTAACCCGAACCACCCAAATAAGCAATATCGTTTTACATCACGTTGAGACTGTAGCAGTAACTACTGGCTCTAAAAGTGTGACAAACCATTTTAAATGTTAAATATTTCTAACTTTATAGATAGGCACGCAATTTATTTAAAGTATGTAGAGATACGCTGACCGATTTATGTAAATTCAGTTTGAAGACGAAAGAGTGTAAGAAAACACCAAACATTCATCCAAAGATCTTCTAAGGTAATTTACATACATTATTCCTTTTTACATATGTGATAAATTTAATCTTTTCGAGTTAATATTTCCCTATTGTAACGCCGGCATAGTTCATGCAAGGCATATATAATTTTCTCTCAAGCTGAAACCAAGTATTCTTATTCTATCTGCATTAATAACGCATTTAACATTAACTAGTTTCCTTTTATATATTTATACTGATATTCACCTACTGTAATTTGTAACTTAATTAATTCTGAGTGATAAATCGGAATTGAATTACAAGAATTCTATGCAATTTGCATTTCAATGTAGGTGTGCATACTGTTAATATGTCATCGGACATCTTTCTACCCAATGTGAAATAGATGGACAAACGTTAATAAACAGTCATTGCAATCAAATCGTACATGGGCAACAATAGTGCACTGTGAGAAAACGCAAGTATGCAGGAAACTATAAGAAGTTTTATTTGAAGGAACTTCGTAAAAGACAAAATCATTAGGGATAAAGCGAATATGAGTGACTCACTTGAAAACTCGTGGATTTATCAGTGTGTGACGAAGGAGAAAGACGTTTTCCGAAAATTGACACTATGTCAAAAAAATGTCGACTTAAGTTAGTGTTCAATATATACTCAACTGATATATTGTTCAAGACAAATATAATGCCATATACTGTGAACAGTCCAAACAAAGTTACTTCGTACAACAAGCCGCAAAAGCTGTACGAATCTCATCTTAAAATGGGAATTTTCTCTCACAATGTAGCTTACATACTGTAAGGAGTATGTATTAGAGATTTTGTTCGCTTTTTCCTTTGAGGGATAAATAGTTATTAGGGTTTCTCTTCCCTTCAACCATTTCAATACATACAAATGATGAGTACGGCCGGAGTACTAAGAATAAAGTAAGACACTAAACTAACATTATATCAATTACGTTCTGACCTCTAAACGTTCAACGTATATGTGTAATTACAACTAAACACTCCTATAGCAAAACTGGCCGTATTTATAAAATGAAGCTAGGATGAGTTATCTAGCCACCATGGGCGTGCACAGATGTTGGTCAACTGGGCGTCACAATAAATTCCTGGACAAAGTACTTCCCGGCGGCACCAGGGGGAGGGGGGGGGGAGGGGGGGGGTGAAGGGGATGCCCTCCACAAAAAAAAGTCGATTTTTAAAAGCACGCGTTTTTAGTGTTTTTAAGCGTACAACGTGGAATACAGGTTGTCTGTTGAATGGGGTAATTTCACAAAAGTCTTTGTGGATACTAGTGATGTTGTTACAAAGTGATGGAAGTGTAGTAGTAGTAGTATTTTTATTGACCAAAATGAGCTTTCGCTCTTTACAATGGCAAGTATCATAATACACTTGTGATATGCACAGATTCACATAGTTATATATTATAAAAACAAGATATATAAACCTAGGCTTAGAGTAAGAATACACCTCAACGTAATAATAATAATAATATTAAACTAATACATAAAAAAACTGTACGTGGTATCACAATACATTATCATAATAAGATATAATACTAATATTAATAAAGTGTAATAAATATACATAATAGTAAACATAACAATAATAACACACAGCAATACACATCAAATTAAATCCAAGTATAGGTACACACAATACGATACAATGCACGTTTAGGCATAGGCCTGGGCCTAACCTATTCCATCTTATAATAAAATTTACATAATAACAACAAGCATATATAGTTGTATGTAGTGAAGTCAAGCTAGAAACCTAAATGCCTCCTTCAATATCCTTTAGAAGAGTACTTTTTATTTCCCGTTTGAAAGAAAGTTTGCCAAGTTCTTTAGTTTTGGTTGGTAGTTTATTATAGATGACAAATCCCTGATGTTTAATGTTGGATTTTCCAAACTTTTGTGTATTGACTTGTCTAATGTGAAGGTTGTTTCTAGAACGGGTATAATGGGCATGTGTGTCCCTGTTCAGTTGGAAGGTTAGATTCGTCCTACAATAGCTATGAAGCATGTTATGTATAAAAGTTAAGGTTTGGTATTTGTGAATGATAAGGAGTGGCAGTATTTTATTTTTACAGTACATGTTAACGCGATGCATTTCCCTTGGGTAGTTAAAGATGTTACGAATAGCTCGATTTTGAATAATAGCCAAGCGGTTAACATTGGATTTGCAAGACGTCCCCCAAACTATATTTAAATAAGAAAGATGGCTGTGTATGTATGAGTAGTAAACTGATTTGAGGACAGATACCTTTATTAGTACTGAGATACGTTTTAGAATACCCGTAATGGGAGAGATCTTCTTGGCTTCAATATGCTCCTTCCACGACAGACTTTTATCTATTATTACACCCAGGTATTTAACTGATGGAACCTCTAAGATTTGTTTGTTGTTAATAGTTAGTTGGATAATAATATGATTATTCCGAGAGTGATTACGTGAGTTGAAGACTATGTAATTTGTTTTCATTATGTTGAGGGACAGTTTATTTAGGCGTAGCCATTCTGCTAATATTTTTAGGTCGTCTTGCATCATGACAGCTAGGTCTTCAAGACTTTGAGAAAAATAAAATAAGTTAGTGTCATCTGCAAATGATTGCAACAGTCCATTTATTCCAGACTGGCTGAGATCATTTATGTATATTAGAAATAGTAGCGGGCCAAGTATGGAACCCTGAGGTACGCCACAGTTAAATATCTCCTCTGTCCCTTTACTATTGCCTATCATTACAAATTGTGTTCTATCTTGAAGATAGTGTGTCAGTGACAACAAGTGGTCAGTCACAAAGCCAAAATCTTGTCGGTAGGGCAACAGGTGATCTTGAGGTCGGTCAGCTGATTTCAACGTCAATCCAATTTAGGACTTCAGATAAGATTAGTGGGCAGAAGTCGAGGCAGGGAAATTTCTACTTATGTGTTTTGTGACATGAGCAAGACGCTACTTAATATGATTTTCCAATTTAATGCCTCATTCTGATAAACAAGCAAGGTCGCTGGCGCGACCTTGTTCCCTCGCCAGTCATTTCTGGGGCATATGTTACAAACTAATCAAATACTGACAGTGTCACTTGTTATTATTTATAAAACGACGTGAAGTAAATAAATATTTTAAAAAATTAATAGTTGAAAGAAACACATTTCGCCCTCCGAGATACCAGGGTGATGTAATATTAGCTCTAAAAGAACATCCACGAGATTAAAAATAATCTGCTGATACGATGATTCGATTACATTAATTAAAATCGTGATACACAACTCTTACAACACTATATCGACAACATTAGGATTATGATTTTATCTGTAAATGGACTTATGCCATTTACTGTAGGGCGCGATCAATTTAAAAAAAATATATATAATGGAATTGGAACGTATATAACAATAGAAGCTCATTTTCCCCAAACGTAAATAGGACCCATCATTTCTTAAAAATGAATCATATTTTAAAATATTAAAACGGTCTTCTGCTATGATTTTAAATTGCCATTTAACCAATAATAAAAACTAAAAAGTGTGATAAGATAATCATTATAAATGTTTACGCATATTGACAAAATGTAAGGATAAAATTGAATTGTACACCATTTCATTTACCGAACTACTTATAACTCCAGTCCTCCAGACAGGCTTTGTAAGTCCCTGTCTCAACTACATACTGCACTTATGGACTACTCACACTAGGAAAACGCTCTGTTTGACGCGTTGATAAACGAGCGCGTCCATATGTCCACGAACTTTCTGGCGAAAAGTTCTCAAAGCCATCGTCATTGTTCAATGAAAGTGACAAAAATGTGGAAAGATTTGAGTTTTTACTGTTATAGTTATTACACTTCCTGCCATTGTTCAATAAAAGATCGATTGTCCATATAAATTATAGCTTGGATGTTTCGTTGTCATAAATACTTCACTACAATTCAGCAATACAAAATTGTAATTTGTACCTACAATTCTCATCGGATCGCGTTGAAATTTGTATATTCGTGACCGGCTAGAAATTTACTAAAAAATGGCTATCTCACATTTTGCCGCCATTGTGTTTGGGAATAACTTTGTATGTAATAATTAAATTGTAACTTTGTAACTTTTCAACAGATTTGTCCACAAAACTATTGACGTTAAATCCACATCGAGGCTTGTAGATGGTCCAAATTTCAAATTGATCGGACTTTTCGTTCGACCGCTATCGCGATCAAAAAAAAACAAACAATTTTTTTTTAAACCCCGTTTAGTCACCCCTGAATAATAATTGTACGTATTATTTAGTTTTTTCTATCACACACGACTGGATTTACAATATGAATGTGTATTTTTCGTAACAATGCATAAACATTACTTCAGATTGGCCATAAAGTGTAAAACCAAAAACACACTCTAAAATTGTATGAATTTTCTGTAACACGTAGCGTCGCACAAGTACTATCTAATAAAAATCTTGTAAAACGTGTTTTTGTGTGGATTCTTTCAATTAAAACATTTATTCACACGGCCTACACATGTGTTCATACAACGTGCACAAACAAAGACAAATAAATATAACACACACAAGGGTGAAGTGAGCACCTTAAACGCAATATCCAATTATCACTTCATTAATGTTGATAGCACACTCATAGATCGTCGATTATACAAATCACATGGACAAGTCAACACGCACCCATGCACTCGCTGTGAAGACTACTGCATATGTGGACGGATTTTGTTCTCATACTGATTTTAAGAAACAACCCCCCTCACGCCACATAAATATCGGAAACCATAACGGCCACGGCCAGGCACAAATTCTGTGACACTTTCCAGATGAAATTTGATCCTTACAGTCAGCCCCACCGATTATAGCAACAAGGCATCTGTTTTCACAGCACAAGAAATTCCACACAAATGGGGGAAATTAGGACATGGCAATAATCCGTAAACGATATACCAGGAAACATAGAAATCGGTAGGCCTAACGAGTGCATCAAAAAAATCATACAATACATATCATATTGCACAATGATCATAAACTTCATGAAACAATAAATATAACAGATTTCGTAGATATTGTTCTAAGTGCGATAAAACAATTTGAATTCAGTAAAACGTAATGCTTTGATACTTTGACTTTTGGGCAAGACACGTACTACATACCAAAATTATGAAAATAATAATTATTATTGGTGAACCAATAATATTAAAAATAAAATAATTAGAATCCTGAGACACAACTCCCATAAAACAATCCCGACATCATTAGGATTATGATTTTTTACCTGTAAATTGGACTTGCAAAAAGGAGAATGAATGCTATTTCTACTATATGAATATATTAATTTCTTTATGCATGTCATGTAAGGGCTGAAATTTATAATCTGATAATGTTTCTACATACTGTTGTGGCATTAGAACATAGTGACGAACAGTGTCCAGATAGGCAAAATGAATTCTATCACGGCGACACAGTCAAAACTGCGAGCTATACGATAATTTAGGTGCATGTTCCGTTTTTTGTATAAACACATGGTAAGGTTCCCCCTCCCTCTTCGCCTCCTGTGTCTGACCCCGATATGAAACAGACCCTCATAATTCACTTGCCACTAAACATGATGCCATTAACCAATAAGCTGGCAGCGTGCTTTTACAGTGAAGCCACAGTTTACTGACGTTTCGTCACACAACATATCAATTAACTTCAATTAATTAAATACATACAGGGGGAAGTCGGAAGGGTTTATTTTATATCCAACTGTCCGGTTTGAGGATCACATGGAACAAGCGGAGAAAGTGGACCGTATGAAGAAGCATACCTATAACTCGACTATTTCCTACTATATACGACCTATTACAATCTTACAGATATCAGAGTAATAGGTCTTATGATAGTTGATAGGTGAACAAGAACCTTGTTTTTCGAGACGTTTCGAAAATTATTCAAGCTGAGTGCAAGCATCACCGAAGATATTTTTTATGCATTTTACGTTCATCTATTTCTATTTTTAGGCATCACTTTCTTATTAGCTTTTTAAAACATACATTAAGTGTTAATTGCTTCAATTTCAATTTTTGTTTTTAATAAATGTTTTGTTATTGTTCTGTGTCGAATGGCAAGAGCTTTGGCTGTAGAGACCGATATTGTTAATAAAGGTTCTACTATCATCAAGTCGTTTGATGTTCTGGTTACGAGAGGTACGTGCATGGTTTCTTGCGAATATTAATCAGTGATACATACGAATAAATATATTCAAAGTAATACAACCAATTTGATAATCGCTGTCGTGTCATACGAAAGTATACTACAAAGTTGCAACTGCTCTAACTCCGGCCGTACATACAAATCTCTTGCTAATTGCGCTATCGGGTACATACCGCAAATATTAGAAAGAAAAAATGATACACTGTACACACTTAATAAAATCTTAGTATGTAATATAGGCCTACACTTTACAGTGTAGGCCTACACCAATTAAATACAGCTCTGTGTAATATTAATATCATGTTTTAGTTTTCCGTATTACAACTTTCACGGTTTTTTTTTCAATAACAGCCATATGCATTTTGCAAGGGTAGTATCGTTGAGTGACTAACATATAATCCGGCTTTGAAGCATGGCGACATACGATCTGGGCCAGACTGCTTTTTGTATCACCGGACAAATCCTCGGTTTTTGAATTGTCATAATAGTAATTGGGCATCTAACAATGGAAGACTCATTTGCGTAAGTGTACTACAACAGTCATTTCACATTTTGTCCACGCACACGTAAACACGAGCATTCCACTTGTCGTTCTTTATAGCGCGAGCCTGAGCTGTGGATCGTTCAAACTAGAATTATTCATCTATCCTTGAACCAATAGCATTGCTAATTTACATACTATTACATTCCTTTAGTGACAAATGCCATGCAAAAAATCAGTAATATGTGTTGCTATCTTCAACCAGAAATAAATTCATTTATCTTACCGAGCCCAAAATGCGGGCCAAAGACCTGTTTAGTCACCCCTGGATAATATTTTATGTATTATTTTGTTTTTTCTATCACATACGACTGGATTTACAACATGAATGCGTATTTTTCGTAACAATGCATAAACATTACTTCAGATTGGCCATAAAGTGTAAAACCAAAAACACAATTAAAAATTGAATGAATTTTCTGTAACACGTAGCGTCTCAAATACAAATGTCAGAAATGTAAATGTTACGCCATTCTAAAGTCAAAGGATTACTACAGGTCAAGTTTGAGTTTCATAATGATAACGCAAAATTGATAGCAGACATTTTTTAAAAAACCGTAGCGATGTGCAAAGTAACAAATTTTGTTGTCTTACAAAACTCGCAATTAGTGGTACTTACGCCCGGCTCAAAATATTGAGATTTACAAAACACATACGTCATTCTACTGAGATCATTATTGACAAGTTTCATTTATATTCGTTAATATCTTCTACTTCAAATAAATACATCTTTCTTGTCGCGCGTGAAATGCGAACGGATACATACATACATACATACATACATACATAAATCTGGGGCAAACTTATAAGGCCGCTGTCGCGCCCTAAAAACATACAACACAGACATCTATCATGTGGGGGGGGGGCAACTGCCCCCCCCCCTTGCGCGCATGGCTATGCTACTCACACATATGTACCATACATATATTTCAACCACACATAATAAATATAATTTTCAGTGAAACATATTTCGAATCCGCAATAACAGTGCAACATGGTACATTTGTTGATATAACACCAGTCTTGGTTGCGATACAATTGGTGAAAATGAGGACGAAACGCAAAGGTTACATAAGCTTAGTGGTCACCAACCTACAGCATCGGGTTTCTAAAGAGCGCTTAACCCGCTTCCGACCTGGCTCCACTTTGTGTGGGAAGACACCCAGAGGTACCGCGGGATGAAGATCAAAATGGACGACGAAACTAGGTCAAATATGGAAACTTGGGTTTCTAGATTCGTAGCAATGACCGCATTGATACCACCATATCAATAATTTTGTTCGATTATAATGTAAAGGTTCTATGGTGCAATTTAGTGTTAGGTGGTCACTGTGAGCTTATGTGGATATTTATTTATGTACTTAATTAATGTTTATTCTATGCAGTTGTCGAACTCAGTTACAGAGGATAACAAAAATGTTTACAAATGATAATGGAAAATCATAGAATAGCAAGAATACCAAAATAACGAAACAACATGTCAAACATATTAAGGACGTATTTGTATTTAAAACTGTAAACTTTTAATAAAAGAATAGAGTATACCATTATGAACTGAAAAGCACTGAAGGACTAATTCTAATTATATCGTCCGTATTGTATAAAAGAACCTCTCACAAAGAAATCCTTACCATGCGGAGTATTCATTCAGCTTTGCGTTTAATATAAAATGGTTGTAATCAAAGTCGTATTAGTGTTTTTCAGCATAATCAAGCAGTTCGTAAAGATCTTATCTGTGCAATAAGGAGCTTAGCTAGACGTGTGCACTTTTATGTCTAACTGCTTTGCACGCAATGCAAACATGAAACAGAACTCCAATCACTATACACCAACTTTAATCTCATTACAAATTTCAACTTTTAGAAAACTAATTCTCTGCAGCTAAATTCACGTTGATGTAAATTCAGCAACTGTATTAAAAAACTTTTCAGTCAAGTCAATCAACCAGCCATGTTAAAGAGTATTAGGCCTTTACTATTATATCAAACTCTCTTTAAGAGTCTACACCAAACATTGGATTTATCACATTGATAACTTTTGATGATTTTGTAGTGGAAGTGAAAAGCACAGTTAGGTCCAGTCTTACAATGTCCCAAAAACTAGTAATTCATCGAATAGCTTGTTTACTCAATGGTAACCACCAATCAACACCCTTGAATTCCCCCAATTAGCTCAATTGCTACGAATAACTTTCTTATTAGGAGATAGTAAGACCTGCCCTTAACGTAATAACATAATATTTCATATTATTATATATATTTTAAATGAATCCCATTTTTTCAAAACATTTATTGAGATGAATAAAGAACACTAGCCCAATCATTGTTTTTATTAGGGTTCTTTTAATAAACGAGCAGATGTTTCCACAGCTATAGCATACCATAATTTATTACAAATTTTTCTATACTCATGGTGTTAGTTTTTCAGAACAAATTTGTATATACCAATTTAATCTGTGCTAGTTGTATTCATTAACTGTTCTTACTACACATGTCTTAACACTTCTCAGGTATTCTAAACTCAAAGGTGTTTAATTACATGCACAGAATATACCAACACAGAGATATTGTGTATATTATATTCCTTCCGAGCCATCCTGTGTTCCGTGAGAGCGATTATGTCACTCCTTGGATTCATAAAAAATGGAAAAGTCGTCTTTACACGGTTTAAAAACTGTGTTCGCTGCCTCGGTCATTACTTAAGGCAACGTTTAATGCACTATGCAGCGTGGCTCGACGCTACGACGAAACAAAACGTTCTGTTTCGCATATAAATCAGTCTAAAATTGAGCACTGAGTGGTTAAAGACGATCCTCTCAAGTGAAGCCATAGCACGAGGATTCCATTACAGCAAGCTTCGAGTTTTTACCACGAGAGTGCAGCACATCTGCCACCCTATGACGCGGCACTTGCCTTAGTTGAGCCAATAACTGCTTAACTTGTTTGCAAAAACTCTTAGGATCTGAGTTCAGAGTGGATTCAAAGAGTTAACTAAACGACAGTTATTTAACTTGGAATAAATGCAGGAAATTAAAATTTTGAAGCGAAGGAGACTGATGTGGCGGAATGCATAATTTAGTGCTTTTGTAAATTTATACAGAGCAAACGGGATTGTGATATTTATTTCGGCTACAAAAACAGACGCAAAAGGTAATAAAAACAATACGACTTTGCTGAAGGTTTGGTTTCAATATGACTAAAACAAGTTTATCTTCGGCGATATTGCATTCTTGCTTGAACAGGGAACCTGTATCCAATTGATTGGTTAAAGTGTGATTATAGCAAGCATTGTTAATACGTTAGCATAAGATCTCTGTGAAAAGAGAAAATTGATAACGAAATTAGATGCTAGAAATTGTTTCAATAACTCTACATACTCTCAATTACTTTCCTGTGCAGGTTTAATGCAATATTGATTGTACACATATACTTTACGAGCTTGGAATCCACTTTATTTTTTCTGTTGTATCTTTAATTAATTTGCAATTTTTCCTTCTTTAGAATGAATTTAAATTCATTATTAACTGCAGTTATTAACGAGATGTATAATGCCTTAACTTTAAATCCAAATTTGTAATCTAATTAACCCGATATTATTTTATTTTGTGTGTTAATTCCAAATTAATATTAAAATCTGTTTACAAAGTAATCCCAAGTTTCAGACACGATTAGCTAATTGGATACGTTGTGAAACTTGCGAGCTGTCAGTATATCAGAAAGCCACATCGTGTATTACGCTGACGTTGTGGGAAGCGACCCCTGAGATTATGAACCAAACCCAAGCATAGTCAAATGCTTCCATATCCAACTTTGCAAGCATCAAGGGGTGTAAGTTCTAAATATCGAGACATTCAAGTGAGGGGTTTTTACAATTTGCAATCAAAAAATGTTTACTAGATTAATAATCGAAACATTTTATTAGCTAGTCTAGAATCAAGATCATCATTTTATCTCATACAATCGTAATTTTCTTTAGTTTGATGTTCATGATTTGTTTCATAAAGTATTTTACAGTATTTACATTACAGTTACCTTTTCGATGATTTAACAGAGTATAATTAATTTATAGTTTTTTGCTTTATGGTTTTAAATTGGAAGACATGAAGCTATCATCTATATGAAACTAATATTAATTTCCTGGTAGTTATAATATTTTAAATGTCGCTTCAACACTATCGCGGTATTGTTAATTGACAACGCCAATTGATTACAACCCTCTCATAGATTGAAAGAAATTCAAAAGTTCGTTACCGGTCGACCGCGGGGACCCGAGAAAAGTAACTACGGCCCTGTTCTCGAAGTTAGTTGCGATCAAGTCCAGCCTGGCCATTGATGGGAAAGATGTTAGGCTCGGTCCCGTGGGAACCACGAGGTGAGGTCTACCCTTGGTCCCCCCCCCCTCAATCCTCAGGAGCCTCATCTGGAAGTCTCCCCTAACTGCGGAGCCTTGAGAAATCACCGTTCCACTGATCGAGAAACAACCCTCGGGTCTCTCACCTTTATCCCTGGGGAAATGACCTGTTCGCAAACTGGACGATGGATCATCTATTGGAGATCGTATTCAAATAATGCATCATCTGTAATGGGATATTGAAATACTACAGATATACAGAGGAAGACAATGATGTATCGCGTGGCACACCTTATTAGATGATACCCAAACATTGGTATTAGGCCTGAATTAATTCATCGAACTTTGTTAATCTTCAAATTGGTAATTTCGGATAAGTTTTCATGGTTTCAATAAACGTTGTATTCAAAATCTATGTTCTAGAGGGTGCCATGTTTATTTGAAGATATTAATTCAAATTTGTTTATTTTTTAATATAAAAAAGATTAAAAACTTCTCTTCCTCGGGGATACTTCTTCAATTTCTCTTATCATAACCTGAAATTAGCCTTTTATAATAGAATACTACGAATATCTTTGACATCACAAAAACCATTTCTGCGAGCGTTTTGGCTGTTTTTTTTATACCTGTTATCATATATTTTAACAATACCGAGTGAATCGTCCTGCAATCTACTTATAGTGCTTTTTTTTACCTGTAAATAACTTAAATGTGTTTGAATAATTGTGTGTAGAAAGATGGAAACTAAATCGTATTTTTTTACATACTATGGATTATTACCGCTACGCCTGAACGATAAAATGTATTAAAGATATAGGTTTCCTTTTGTCAGAACAAATTGTCATGCTTCTCTTGCTTTATTACTTACTTACTTCCTTACATACTTACTTACTTACTTACTTACTTATTTACTTACTTACTTACTAACTTACTTACTTATTTACTTACTTACTTACTTACTTACTTACTTACTTACTTACTTACTTACTTACTTACTTACTTACTTACTTATTTACTTACATACATACAAAAGCTGCGTTACATATAATTTATAAAATACAATATATGGGTGGAGCAGGTTTTCCAACATTGAAACAATGCGCCGATATTGAAGATACAGATCCATCTATAGCACAAGGTATGGGTCGAGTACTATCTATAAGTCAGAGTCCATTATCTCCCAAAGCATCATCTTGAAATGGACCGAGCACTCTATTTAATGCGCCCCGTTTGCCTCGTACCTAAGAACTGGAGCCGTGTGCATATTTTATAATAATTTCTATTTTACAGAACACATCCTTATGTCACATGACCTGGTTTGCATACTTCAGATATGAATATTGGTACCTAAGTCGTCATTGATGTATATTTCAACGTCAGTCATCGCTCAGTCAACTGTTTATTGAGTGGAACAAAATATTTCAGCGACCATGACTGAGTGCCCCTTTTATTTCCTGCAGGAGTGGCTGGGAATAAGGTTTATGTAATTTATATATAATTCCGCTAACACAATGAATAATTTGTCGACGGGAGATTATGTAACTAGCAACCATAAAAGCGGAAATGGAGATATGTAGTTGCGTTGCACTATTTAACTTAATAAAAGATGTGTTGATATTTGATTATATCGTGGTAATTTCTTTATATGAAAACCTGTTGCAGACGATAGTAAAATGAAATAGACGTAGTATGAACTCAAATGAGTTAATTAAAAGTGTTTTGAAAATGTAAATAAATTGAAAGCAAGGAAACTTTTAACTCATAATATAAAACTTGAACATATACAACATTCATGCACAAATAAAAATTCGTTGGCATCCAATGCTTGGTGAGAAAAGGAAAATTTAAAAGAGAAAATTAAATAAATAAGTTACTTTAATATGTATATCATAGCCAGTTAGAAAACGACAAGCATCATTTCCTCTTAATTAAACAAAAAAACATATTTTTGTGATATATTATTTATGCTGCATGAGTACCACTGAAAGTACCATTGATGTTCATATTATAATTTGTGTTAAAGCATAAATACAAAAAAATCAGCTTTTCTGTAAATTTCCGGGAGGAAGCATTGCAAAATCATTGCAGTACTGTCTCCACTTAGAAGATGGTACACACATAAACCAAATAATACATTTACAGCTCACTTGGTATCCTTATAACCCCCCCCCCCTCCCCCTCTCTCTCAACCCCCCGCGTCAAGGAAATGAATTAAATTATCAGTCAGCGTAGATTTTTTAAATTCCTAGTTTCCACAAAATGGTTCCACTCAAAAATGCTTCTCATTTCAAAAAATATACATTTTCTTTGCTACATTTTGTCACATTATTTATTTGATTATTCCTTTCATATCAGTTTTGATTTTCAACGTTGAACAGTCCTTAAATTAATTTCTTATAGAAAGAACAGTTACATTTAAAATATGTGTTCCGAATCTATGCCGAAACCGGATTTTCCCAATCCCGGCAACATAAAGTCAACAAAAATTATAAATAAATACTATTTCATTTATTGTCAACTCACTCATTAAGAAGAGCTGATTGGCAGTTGGGACATTATTGCGTTGATCATCATACAACGGCTTCAAAGTTACCGTTTATATTTATTAATATCGCTATATTAATACAATCATTACCCTGTTGTAATGTTATCCGGTTAAAAAACTGTTTGCAAAAAAAACACATTTTCTTTGCCACATTTTGCACAACATTCCTAATATAATGTTATTGGATCGTTCTCCATAATTGAAGTATTAAAAGTTTTACCTCGCATAATCTTAGTTAATACTAACTATATACCAACACTTGAAAGTTGTGTAAACTAATCGAAATTATAAACAGCAAAGACGACGAACGGTGATAGCAAACTTTGCTCTGCAAATGAGAAGCCTGTGTAATAATATTGAATTTCTGTTCACCTTACAGGTCACTTTTATGTCAGTAATATGTAATACAATTTTTGCATTATTACGATTTCCAGATGATAAGAAGTTGCACACACATATTTATAATCATGGTCCCAAATCCCCTTTTCAGTTTGTATATATATTTCTTGGTTATAAATTTTGAGGAAACGTTTACGGTAATGGTTGTATAAATGCTATTTAAAGTCGTCTTTGATGAGCCTTTGCTTCATTAGAGTTCTGTGTCTGACGGATGGTCAGTGGGAGAGAGTTCTAAACGCTGCCTGCCCTTGGGTAGAATACCCTTAGTGGACCGGCCACAATAGGGTTGTACCAGCTCTGCACAATTAGAACCCATCTCAAGAACACATACAGTTTAACACACTGGAAATGTTATAGTATTTAAACCGTACATTTCAATCTCAATACGTACTTAAGAAATACCATTATTACATTTTTTTAACATCAATATCACACTCATTATTACAAAATATCTTAAATGTTTTTCTACATATTAATTTTGAATTATGTGTTTAGTATATACATGTTTTCCACGATTTTGTTCATATAAATGTGGCATTTACTTCATTTTTAGTGCCTGTATTCAACGCCACTTTTCATTACATAAATAATGTATAAACCTTTTCGTTGCATCTAGTGTAGTCTTATACTAAATGGTGCATTCACGTAGTAAGTATAAGTGCATCAACTCAAGTAAATAAATAAGTCGAGTAAGTACATAATCCAATACAGTATTATACGAAGCTTGAAATTGAATCACCAATCACCAGGTTTTCTTCCTATTTCGGCATCGAATTGTTTGCATGGGGATTGGCAATTTCACTAGAGATATTCGCATCCCGGTATTTTGTTCACCGTAATTTAGACCCTCTACATATTCATTGAGTTTGTAATAGACAGTATAAGATGCGTTTAACTTTAACAGGAAAGCCACTCAGTTCTGATCTCATTTTGACTTGGACCACATGGGGCCATCTCAGGTTGGATGTACATATTTTTAACTAAATATTGTGAATGGTTCAACTTCAAAGTAAAGAATGGATACCTAATCGACTTGATTACGTACTATTTTTATCCAAATATCGGTCAAGTTTGTATTAAAATGCTTTGACCAGATCACATCACTTTCATTGAAGGAGAACATTTCAATGAAAAACAATAAGTGGCCTAAAACCAGTAAATATAAATCGTTCATTCACAAACTTTTCAGTTTTCAAAACCGTGTGTCATAGATATGTATATCACCTGGATACGGTCCATATTTAACATACGAGAAGGCGGCGACACGCAACACAGTGCTCGTATAGCGGCAAATGGTGATACGGCGATGATGGCTGCTTTGTTCAATGCCGTTTTCGTACCTTAAAACGTGTTAGTAAGGCTAGAAATTGTACATGAGTGTATCGAAAACTGTTTTTTATTATTATTATTGTAATAGATTTAATTATGATTAAAATCTTTAATTGTAAACAACAAATTATATGATTTTAGTAATATAATTTAACGTTGCGAGCAGCACTCCATATGTCGTTGCAAATTTAGGCCACTGTGTATTACAACCGGTAGGTTGTATATTTAGTATTTGATATCACTCACTAAAATAAGGGTAGATATTGGGTGGGTTTCATGACTAGTAAATAGATATGTAAAAGATGTGCGTTTGGTTATTTTTCTCGATACACTATACAATTATTATACTAATACATATATATCCTGTTGGGTGAGTCGAACACTTCTGTTTACTCGTGGGAAAACACCCCAAAAACCAAACAAATAACATTTATTCGCGAGAATATGAGAACTAACATATATATGTATATGTATCCTAATTTCATTCCATCAGACAATTGACGACAAAGAAAACGTCTTGTATGCAACGGCAAATGCACTAAACTGACTGTGACTTAAAACGTTTTGTAAATGATAACAAAACAGAGTTCCGCGAAAAAATTCGGATTGTTTACTAGCAGCTGACGCTATAGTGCAAGCTAGTTGACTGGGCTGTGGAGGTCGGTACACTTTCAGTGACGTCACTGCTTACGGACTGGAGTCCATGCAGCGGTGTCTTCAAAATCGACTAAGACACCAAATGTGCAATCTTGCTCAATCAAAGAAATGTGGTCAAAATATAAAGATATCATTGATGTGGCGCAGTGGGCCCAATATGATGTATGCTTTCTTTAAGAGTACTGAAAAACTTTGTTTTCTAAGGTAAGACAATCTGAAGTGCGTTTGAACTCTACGGCTTATATCAGGAATCAATATGTCTCTTTTCGGATGTAGTATTTTTAAAATTTATATCGCCCGTAAGTAGCAATAAGCATTGTTAATTGTGTGTAGTGATTTGTTTATCATAGGGCTATATTTATTGTCTTGTTGATTTTTTCTTTCTGTAAAGCCATCGTAAAATACGGGATACTCAATATAAGCCGCCTTCTGCTATTTCCGCCGAGTTCTTTTTTAAAACTTATTTTATTACTTTAGTTTTGTAATTAATTAAGAGTGGCTACGTGCGTGCGTGCGTGCGTGCAAGTGTGTGTGAGGGAGAGCGAGAGTGAGAGAGAATGATAGAGACGGAGAGAGAAAGAGAGAGAGAGCGATGTTTATATTTTGAATGCTTTCTAATAGTGTATCAACAACATAAAAAATACTGCCATGTATTTTGAAATCGAGCGCATCACATTTGGCGGCACACTGCTTTGAACTATACAGTATCAACTTTCATACTTTTACACACCATTATTCAAAAATCGAAACCACTTTAACTCATACGTCACGGCTTTGCAGAAATATTTTTCTTTCGTGGACCTTTTTTTCATTTTTGATATCCGAACTCTTGATTCAAGTGTGCATATTTTGCCGGTTGGTGAGGTTAACAGTGAAACTCGCTTGTTTGGTTACAGAAGTATTGAAACCGCTGAGATGTATCTTAAATTTACTCCGCATCGATTTCCCATTTTCTTCTCCCCCAACTTCTCGTGGAGCTCCGCTATTCTTTTGCTCGACTCTAAATTTAAATCTTTTCAGCTCCGTACGTTGGATATTTGTAACTTTGTCTCAATGTTTTTGCATACTTAACCTTCCATTGTCGTGCTTCCGAGCATAAACTGACTTTTCACCATTAAATCATGAAGAAATATTTTGATTCCGAACAAATGTTTTGATACCATCTCTCCACGGCTCATGAATGTTTCGCTTTAAAGAATAAAATACAAATTGTTTAGAGTAACGCCAAGACGTAAAACAATCATAATTCATAAAATACTCGAAATATTGATTTTCAATGTTCCTTTTATGTATTGTTGTTTACAAGTGATTGAATATAAACATAAACAAATTGAGGCCGGGAACGCATACGCTTTCTTTGAGGTATGAATAGAAACATAAAATACATTAATAAAACATTTTTTTTCGTATTTTTTCCTTTTTTTAACCACTTACGGCTATGTAACTTTAATCAACTGAGTGGAACGTATATTTTGGTCAGAAAATTCCGAGTTTCTCGTTATATTTGATAAAATTTATAAGGAACTAAAACATTGCTTGGAATAACAATAACTATTGGAAATAATTGCGGATCAAATGCAGCAAACACTAGATAAATAAATGTAACAACATATGAAAATATAGAATATATACATGTCCAATTTAGAGCTTCGTTGCGATAATGTAGCCTAATCTATTGCCGCGAGGATCCAAATAATAAATATTTAAGAAATAACTTACAGTTAAGACTATACTTACGACTGACAAATATATTTATACTTATCCCAATGATTTATCATTTTACTGAGATACTTTACGTTCATATGTGGCCAAATGCATGTGTAAGTAATAACACATTTATATCTTGTTTCTAAGCTATTTTTAAATTTTCAAAAATCTAAATTAGATCGGATTTCTTTTATTACTACACATTTTTAATGCCAAGTCCAAGTTTATATTTTAAGACTCAGAGAACGTAAAATAACCCATATCAAGTTTTAATCTTCATCAAAGTTTTACGACTGATCTATATCGAATATACCTCAATCAAGCTAACGAGAAATGTCGTCTCATCTTTGTTTAGCACTGTACGTGTATCAAAACGTAATTCGCTAAGTGCATCTCAGCTGGTTCAACTGATCAGTTCAGTTTTAATCCGCCAGGAATCATCCAGCGCACAGAGATCTCAACCGACGATATAAATATCTTTATCTTCGTCAAACTGTCGCGGTAAAATACGGTCCAAACTCAAAGTTCGCAGTCTTGCCCTCAGGTACTGGGTTCAGATATGAAACATATAGGATTAATAATTTAAACAAATTTAATTTGTTGCTGTTTTGTAGCCTGTGCAAGCATTATACAATTCATGAATCAACAATTCTTTACAGTCCGTCGTCCTAACACTGAAATATTTTCATTAAAGAATATGATAAAATACATTTTATTTATGTCTATATGAAATTTTAAACGGAGTATTAATTGTGAAATTCATTACTATAATGTAAGTTTGCATTCATTTTTGCTAAATGTATTAATTATAGTCTTCAGTTTAATTCAGTTTGCGTTTCCCATACCTCAAATTCTAATCTAAAAATGTCTAGATTACTGCTGCATCCTAACTTGTGTTAGGACGTTTTATTTGGATTTAACTTTTATTTAAATTTTTTTTAAGTAGGTATAAACGTAACAAAAACAAACAAAATAACGCTTACTTCAAAAAAAAACACAAAGGATTTGATGTGTGCCACTAAACAAGTAGCACACAACAAAATAAGGGGGGGGTGGGGGAGGAGTAATGACGGGATAATATAATGTTAAATTGTGTTCATTTATAACGAGGACAATATTTAGGCTTCAAAAATGAAACCCCATTTACTATCAGTGTTGTAGGTAATCTTAACTATATATATATTATGTACATCTTTATTAAAATCTCGTCAATATTAGTTACTGGGAAGTAATTGCTAACCTTCGTTTTACACGCAACGTTATTACCGCGTCACCTTGCCCCGGAGTCGTCACGTCTCCTGTTGTCGCCTTCCTTCATCCAGCAAGTGCCCAACTCCGTCCCTCGTCTCCTGACCCCTGACCTCACGTCCTGACTTTATGACACTGATGGAGTCCAGGCCCAGCCCATCGAAACTTTTTACCCGATACACTTTTATGCGCGAAACCATCCACGTTACATCGTACTGAAGGTGAACTTGATGGGGCTGTAGATTGACGGTAGGGAATTAAATATTGACACAAATTTCCAAGTAAGTAGTTAGCTATTAAACTATTCTAACGAAATGATCCGCGCACTAAACTGAATTATAGTAGTGTTCGGCCAGAGAGCAGCATACGTTAATACGTAATCGTAAATTATATGTGAAGCTAAGTGCGGCTGCAAAACCATTCTTTATGATATATACGTGGTACCAAATAATGGTAACAATTTGGTTTACAAATTTAATGCTATGCTATGTAATTGTTACCTTCCAAGAAGTTGGAATACAATTATTATTTATTTTACTTCGGTTCGTTATTTGGTGAGTTAAGTTTAAATTGAATCTTTATTTTAATTCAGTACAATTGGCAAAATAATAATTTTTGTCTTTTTGTGTTTTCACTACAATTTAACTTGTTTGTAATTCCTATGCTCGATAGTGTCTGCATAACATTTAGCTTCATGACGTAACTGATGACTTCAAGCGTCTCGTAATTTATGTAGTTCGCCGTTGAGTGCCTCAAGGGAATAAGATCCGAACAATTACCGGCGAACTTTCGCTCATCTCGAACTATAAGAATACTTAACACTTACCGAGGTATGTGGGGAAAAGCTAGTTTCGTTGCCACTGACATGACATCGCGGCTTGGTATACGTTTTTCCTTGTTTTTCCCCAAGTTTTTTTTTTACAAAGTGGGAGTTCAATTATTTCCTAACCACCCTTTTCTTTTCGGTTCTTTTGATGACCTGGACATTTCCAGCTTCGTTCACGTCTTGTTCTCAAGATGCTTTTTGCCGGCCAGACAGAGATACTGTCAACAAACGTCCAAGTTCGCCTCTGGTGAAACGGAGTCTCGATGACATCTGAAGGGCTCACAAAACGCGATGAGGAAGAGAAACAAAATGAAGTAGACGATAAGTTAACGTGTGTAACCTGAATGACCTCACCAAAAGTACATCACATCACATTCATCAAAATCGTCTCTGTGTTTGTAGCGTCACGAGTTGGGTTGTGGAGATGTGGTGAAAGTTTTGGAACACTAGAGTTACGTTTTAACACAATATACTGAGTGGTGTTTATCCATACGTTCTCGCCCGCCTTCCAGACTCTCGCTCAATTACCTCAGATTAGAACATACTTTGTCAAAATCGATTCTTATAATAATATTCAAAAAAGTAATAATAAATTTAAAAAAAAATATATAATTACAATTTTTTTTAAATTTTAATGTGATGAGAATCTTACAAATGGGGCTAGATAGTTTTTAAAAGTTTCTGTTTGTGGGCAGTTTACGATGGTTTGTATTTTATAGGTTTCATTTTCAAATATCCACTACTCGGAGTAGAATAGATAATTTTGAAGTATGTTGGGAATACAGAGCAAAGCAAGATCAGCAGCAGTAATCATTTTTAAATGACTATAATAGTTTATAGTGTGTAAATCGACATTGAGAATTTACGTTTACGTTGATTCGGACCTATGAAAAGAATAGACAACGATACCAAGAAGATAATGTGAAAGACTAGATGGACAGACGATAAAAGTAGGTAAAGACCCAGAGAAAGATCAGAACATTGTAGAGAAGAGAGGTGCAAGAGCATGGAACGAAGTAGAAAGGCAAGGTTATGGAACGAGCTTATGCGATGTAGAGAGTTCTCAACACTGAGATGCAGAGAGAGACGGAATTCAGAAGGTCAAAGAGGTGGTTGCGTTAGGCAAGGCTAGTCGGCTACGAAGACGTCAGCCCGACTAAATGGAGTAACACGCTGCCCCCCCCAAACCGATCTGAAATTGGATGTGGGGTCAAGATATGTACTAATAAAAAACACCGTGTGCTTCGTATGGGTCAATAAGTAACAATGAAGTAGTTTACCGGGCAACGTAGGCAATACGTGTATGTTTACAAAAAGTATAGTTACGAGGTTATGTTGTTTCTATTGTTTGTGAGATAATGGGCATGAGCCATTTTTAGCACTTATGACATGTTTCAAAGTGTTGCAGGCCTGTTATTCACCATTAACTTGTCTCTACCTACTAGTAATTAAGCTTTGGTAGTGCTTTTTAGTTGCTTTAGTAGTGTAGTGGTAGTAGCTTTGGTTGAACTTCTCGCATTGAGTGTATAAATGCATAGGGCCAATAGTATTTTTTAAATGTGTTGTTTCATTCAGCAACTGCATGAAGGAATTGGACCAAAAATATTTTTAAAATAATCAGGAGTGCGTTTACAATAATTAGTATCAGTGAATTAAACATGTGTATCTTGGTTTCAAAGTATTTACTGCATTGTTGCCGCTTGGTGGAGTGAGAGGTAGTTACTAGGAATCGTAGCCAACATGTTCGGGAATTGATTACTTACATCTAGCCTTCTACCAATAAGTGGCTTTAGTCGCCTGCTACTTTACAACCGTTGTAAAAGTACACTATAGCTTAGTCGATTAGCGACAAAATGGAGTTTTCAGACAAGCTTTCAGTCTAGCCCAGTTTGCAAGGTTTTCTTCCTGATATATATGTATAGAAACCTCTTCTTTCCACGAGGTTAGGATTTTATCTTCGGGTTCCCCAATAACGCATATTATGTGCACGCAGCAATATATTATGTAACGTGAAACTAACAATTAAATAAAGTTAGCGGGGGTACAAAAAGAAAAGCGGTAGTATTTTAAATGGTACCAGAAGCGTAATTTAATCATGTATTTGGAGATTACATATTGCGTAAGTAACACAAGCTATTTATAGTAATGTTTATAGAATTAAATAATATAAATATAAATAATGTTCTTAAGTCTGCAAGCTTACGGCGACATACATCCAAAGGAGTTGAAATAGGGCTTCGCACGCATAGGCTACGCTTGCTCAGCAGCCATGGTAAGCAGAGCTGGTAGTAAGCTGGCACTACGAGTGAGAGAAAGTGGCCGTGCCTGCCAAGCCCAATTAAAAGCTTTTATTTCAGGTAATTTAATTTACATGAAACATACTTACCTGTACGAGTGTACGAACATTAGTAAAACACGGTCGCCTAATGCAGTGACATGTGCTCTTACTACTGACTATAATCGTGTGTTATGAAACATACTCTTGTACATAAATATAAAAACAAAACACATGTTGTCTTATCCTGTAATTTTTTTTTTAGAAGGTATTCTACTTAATTTTTTGCTTAAGAAAATTGTTTGAACAGTAATAACTTCGTTAATATCGATGGCTTAAAGCACGAACCCCGAATAATGAAATAAGTGGGATTTCTAGAGGTCGATATTATCCATTGCATTGCGTAGGTAAAAAGTAAAACCCCAAATCCGCTGGGAGTAGAACCCGGTTCTCCTTTTTTTTGTTTTTTTTTTGCTTCGAGTTTTACACCTATTATTCATTATCTCCCAAGAGGGTGGGAGGTATGTAACGTAGACCTGGACGTATTTCAAACAAACTCAATCAATACAGCGTGGCGTTAATATCTGACAGTTGGGTTGAGCACCATGCACCACTGCGGTCTTAATCAAGCCATCAATCCATCAATCCATCAATGAACCTTGAGATGGTGAAAGGTCGCCTGTATTATTGATTACTGATTACTGATTGCTGGTTACTGATTACTGATTACTGATTACTGATTATTTATTATTGGTGACTGATTAATGATAACTGATAACTAATCACTAAATATTGATTATTGATAAGTGATTAGTGATTACGGATTACTGATTACTTTCGTATTACTGATATAAGAGTACCTAGACCCGAGTTCTAAACATAATTATAATCAACTAAGGACACGACCTGTAAGGTGAATTAAATATATCTACATAACATTTATAGTATAGGTATCAGTTTTCTTTACCAGAAAGAACCCTGCATTTCATTTATGTTTAAAATGTGTGATAACGAAATATATCAACCCGTTTTAAGGGGGAAAGAACTTTTTTAAAGCATTTTCTATGCTGGAATAGGATGTATAGGCCGCCTTCATCGATTGACGTAACAATGCACTTGAGCATTGAAAACAGTAAACTACCTAGTAGTTATAAACGTTGTATGCTTCGTCTTTTCTAGAGGTGGAGTCCAATCAATATGTAGGTGCAAGACACTATCACAATAAGCTCGTTTTGAAAGTACTTCTCATACGACTATTGCTATAAAACACTAATGGGTGGACATATCTTAGTGAAAACCACGTTATTCCTTATAATTATTTGATTTCTAGTAGCTTATTTGATATAGATTTAGTTTTTACTTTATAATATGGAATAAGAGTATTAAATCGAATGCTCTGAAACGGAGGTATTAGACAAATATATTCAAATACTTCCAGATTTACCAAATATTGAGACATATTTCTTTTTATGGGGTTCCACGAACATTACAAAATGTTATGCTCATCCCAGCAACTATCATGAACTGATTCAATAACCTCAAAGTGTCAGTTTTTTGTGCAAAGCAAGCAATAAATATGTCCACTTCCGCCAATTAACGTTGCATAACGGTTAAGAGGATTGGATACTATTCATTAATGTTGTATCAATAGGGAACACGCGTATGAAAATTTTAATCGATTTTTAAATACCTTGTCTCTCATTTAATAATTTTGTGTCTTTGAATTTTGAAAAACGGATCAGTCTATGCCTCAAAATAATTGGTTTAGTAACGATAAATAAAAGGGCGCGAAAAACGAGCCGCCGCCATGTAGAGTGGATTTGACGTCATAGTTTTGTTCTGCGTACGCTCACCGCCTCAGCGATTGGTCTGTTACGCCACATCTAAACAATCATTGCGTCACAGCCACCTGTACGCGTTCCAGATCCCCGAGTTTAAAACTATTTACAATTTTCTTTTTTTCGTGCGACTTGCATTAATATACTTTTTGTATCTAATACTATTAAACTAAGTGTTTGGTTTAACAAAAAAAATCGTACGCGTGTTGCCTATTATGGCGTACTAATTAAATAAATTAAAACGTTACTTTACCTCATAATTTATATTGTCCTGTTTGTAAGATGGTAAATATTAATTTGCAGTAGTGATTCAAATATGTAATTCTTTTGTTTTTTACAAAGTGGCAATTTATACGCCGAATAACTCCTTTGGATGAACATGAAATTTAATGCATAATAGTTTTTAAATTTCAATTTGAATTTTAATAAGTATAGTCGTGGCAAAATGGTGAATCTTACCTGATGAGTGACGACACCAATACAGATTTTATATTATTTAATTCGATATTTTATGAATATAAACAATGAGTGCATTGCACACTTAAAATATTACTAACAAAATGGTTTGCACTGTACCACGATTATTGGATGATTGATAAACATTTTTGTATCAGAAAAGTGTGTTGGTTCGCAAGTTTCAAGAATATAAATAACCCTGTGACTATAAATAGGTGGAGAAATTATTTCTTAGATGCATATACTAAAGAACTTACTTGCACCGAAGTAACGGATATCTCCAGGAAGGAAATACCTTATATTTACCAGACTGTTTGCGTAACGAGATTACCAAGCTCAACTACAAAGTTAGGGGAGGATGGTGATTAAGTTGTAGAGTTTCATCACCTTCAGAGAACAGTGTTGCCAACTCTCCCCGCCGAGAACATCTTCCACTTTTACTCGCTTACTAATGGGAAACAATTTTTAACATTCGAGAAGTAAGTGCCCGAACTCAAACGTAGACACCCACCACCATTGTGGACTAGACAAGAGCAGAAAGCCAAGCAAAGTTCATTGTGTGTTTGTAATAAACTGGCCATTGTTGATTTTTGACTCAACGCGGCAATAGACATTTATTTCTGTACTGAGATGCTACACACTGCATTCAATAGATGTAAGATTATACTTTTGACTACTCAATGTTGCGGAAGTATACATTTCTTTCAGTACTTACATGCCACTCACTGCATTCATTAGATTTAAGAATATTTTAACTAACACTTTTCTATAGAAATGGCTTTCTTTAGTTAACTGACAACTCTTTTCTTCTTCTTGTTAAGCATTGATGGTCTTTTTTTCAAAATAAGTGTCATCATTGAATAGAATAGGCATTAAAATATATAAAAATTAGAATATATTTATATTAAAAAGAAACCTTTTTACGGATAAAACCAAAATCGTATACATATATATATATATAAGAAGATATACTTAATGTAATGTTAAGTTAACTGGTTTTATTCTTGCTTACAATGCAGAAAGCCTAGGTATAAAAGATGTTAATATGTCTCCAACTGAAAATCAGTTCTATTATCTGAGTGAGTAGACAATTTAATATACATTTATGTCTTGATAATATCCATACTCCAAGTCACTTATCTAGCAACAATGAAAACAGACGATACAAACAGGAGGAAGCATACGAAGATGAAAGGGCTCTATATCTAGTGAGCGAAAATTTAAGGGCGCGAACGTTCTAGTCAGCGAAAACGCACCCGATCATTCGCGCACTAGAGTTTTCGTGCACTAGAGCATACGCGCAGTAGAACATTCGCTCACTTTAAATCCGCTCACTAGATACGTTCCCGATGAAAGAATTCCAGACACATTCATGATTTGATCTTGTACGTTGGACTAGACATATCTGAAGTACCATGGTCACAATACCACTATATACATCAGCTACCTATATGGGAAGCTATATATTATTATTATTACTACTAAACATTATGAACACGACCATGTTCCTTGCGTTGTTAAATGTACGATCTTTATGCATTTCCTTGCTATTCTGAAAATAGAGCATACTCAATTTTCTCGGCGGTTTAATGCCTGGTATATAAATCGTGTTATGGCTTCAAGTCACTAACACGCCATATAAACCGTGGGTAGTATTTATGCTTTTGTTTACAGGTAACATAAAATAAGTTGACAAGATCCTACGTTGTTCACATGAGCCACGACTGTAAATGCGTACACAAAATAACCCCGCATTTCTCACCACAGAGGCACTTCTTAGTAATACATAATTTTTTTTTATTTAGGTGAATTTTCAAAATCTTCTGCATTGAAAGCAAGAATACTCGCTAGAGGGTTTCTTCTTACTACGGAATTGAGTCGGGACAGTAATGAAACTTGGCATGGTGGACTACTATTAATATTTGTTTATCCCAGGTATTTTTTATAAAAACCAGAAACCTACATAATGTAATAAAGACATTACAAAGACGTACACGAAATAAATTTAATATTGAATTCTATATTTAAAGAAAAATATCACGTTACAACAAACGACACCTGTTCATGTTTTTAACTCACAAGATTCAGTGATTGATGTGAGCTCACTAGTAGTGATTGTTATCTGTGGTGTGGACAATTTGGTTAGAGTCTTGCCTCTTCTTCCTGTTCGTTCGAGCTGAAGTGGTCAAAGCTGAGGGTGTGTGATAAGCTCTGATTAAGTTATCAACAATCAAGTCTCTGAGATCGGTTCACATTTAGCGAGCGTGAGCGTACATGTTCCCCTCGCCCAAGTCTTATAAATTTCATTCACGAATTGAGGGCGTTACGCCTTAGTTTGCTTCCATACATCACTAATGCATTAAGCGAAATAAACATCAATAAAAAGAGAAAACATGAATGAGTGAGATGGAAATAAATTTCACGATTAGAAAGTGAGTTTCATTATAACTTAGTGAGATTGACCGAAACGCGACTGTTGTTGAACCACCTCGACTTCCTCGAATGTTTTCAAATGTATCATACATTGTGTTATTTGATTATTTTCAACATGTGAATTATCTTCTGATAACAATCTTTGAAGAGATTCGACTTATGTTTATTAATGTATTAAATGTGTTTACTTTTTGGTTATAAAACTGACTTCAAAGGAGGACCGTGAAAATACCTATATAATTTTTATGAAATATTCATAAAATATCAGGAATAACAAAGCAAAACTATTGATACATAAATTTGTATATAATAAAATAATATAAGAAAAAAATAAATATATAACAGAAATACACAGAAGTATGAATGAAGATTACTACACACACAACAAAGTTACCAACCAGACATCTATTCATGGGATATAGACATTTATAGCCAGTATAGAATTCTTAAGCAAAATGCCGGTAAAATATTAGAAACAAAGCATTTCATACACATTAGCATACGTAACGCAAAGCTCGCATTTCAGCCACGAACAAAATGCAATACGGTCGCTGAAATAATATAAAATATCCCTCTTCCCAGTCCAGAATGTATATGTTACGTTTTGATTTATTCAGCAAGTTTTTTAATGGCAGGGAAGGAACATATTTTTTCATCACTAAATTTTACTTCTTTAAGAAAAGCAATAAATTTGACATAAAAAACCGTATGCCAAAGAAATGTGGTAAAATATTATATTCATCGTATTACTATGACCTAGAGAAAGACTTAATGTGGCCAGTTAGAAGCGGTAAAGATTTATTCAAACACAGCAGTTTGAAAGTGTTTTCAATATAAAGCGTATACAATAACGACATTTCTTTGAGCTCTTGTGACTTGAAAGCTATGAAAACGTGGAAGTTTATATTCAAACTTTAGCTATCTTAAAAGACCTACAAAACATAAGACCTTCTAGAATTGAAAATGTTTGTATTTATCAAAAAAGTTGTTCTTTACCGCTTGGGCGTTTCTATTGAGTAGAAGGATCTAAACCCCAGCAAGACCCATTGATCTTCATTTAGTGAACTCCGATTCCTTCTCTAAACCAATACTCAAATCAATGCGTTGTTCCCATCCCGTTTCCTGTTCTCATTTCTGAAGATACTTTTAAGTAGATACAGTTCAAGCAATATTTGTAATCCCTGATGCATCGGTTCCTTTATTGAATAGGCAGGCTGGCATAGAGCAGGTTCGGAAGTAATACATTAAAAGCGTTTGGAACGAGAAGCTTTCGAAGCAGAGGCCGTAATCTTTACTTTCTCTCGCGTGTTTGGAAATTCTTGAAGGAAAATTATATATATGTATATAATTAAACACCCATGTATAATCTGTGTCTCTACTTCCTAATAAGTGTGTTGAATTAAAATTAGAAAACATAACAAAGTGAATTTACTATAAATACACCGTAGAAAAACTCTTGAAGGCTTATCACGTGTATACAAGATTTTGGCGGCCCCTCTGCAACCCTTCTCAAGTTAGACTGAAAGTGAATGCACATTATCAGAGACTAACGTATATAATCCGCGTTTGATTGGAAAGTCTATTAGTATGATTGGAAAAACCTTATTGATGATTTTGGCTTCTCAACTAGATTGTGACTTACACCTAATGAGGGTTTTACATCTAGCCTGATATAGCATTGAATAGATTTATGTAACTTACATGTTACTGAAAGGATTTAGACAGTAATATTAGATTATTGACGAAAAGTCAGTTCGCAAAAATATAGCTTCTTCAACTTCCCGTGGATAATTATATATGTTTCAAGGTCACATTCCTCTCCTTTACTCGTAATCAAGATATTCTAAACCATCATTCAGCAACCATCCATCGATCCAAAGAATCCATCAATCATTTATCTACCCCTAAATAGTCTACAATGAGTTTTAAGTAGATTTAAATACGAATGTATGTCTCAAATGTTTCCAAACATCTTCTGACCAATGCGACGGTCTACGTTTCAAGGTAGTCTCTCTGCCGGCATGTTGTTTATGAACCTTGACCTTGTTCGGACTGTGGAACACTGTAGTTCCTGTTCCTGCTGACGTCGACAGGTCGGACAGGAAAACGCTAAGCGCGTTTTCTTACACTTCATCATCATGATGGGAGACAACTGTGCATCTTAATCTCACTTGTAAGATACAAATTGCTATACGGTGTGGACGTGGACCCTTCCAAAAATAAATGTTTCTGAAAAACATAAATTTTACTATTAGTTTGGACGGACAGTTTAATGTCAATTATCCGATGAAAACTTTTATTTGACGTTTTAAATAAAGAAATTGCTATCCTTGAACAGTGAAGTTTAAACCGAGATAAATACATATGCAACAAAATAATCACATAATCTTTACTTGTCCTACATGTGAGCTTTCAGATGCTTAGGTCATTGATGAGTAATTAGAGGCTAACCGGTGAACTTATTTCAAATACCGATCGCTGATTGGCCACAAACTTCTCGTCTATGACGGAACACGTCGGTAAAACGCTCATCACCATATTAAATATGGCATTCTTCAAATTATAGTACTTACTCTCTTTCAAAACCGATTATAAATTATACTTTCGTGAAGGCTCCTTGCTTCCATTCCATGTTGCACTCATAAGAAGACAATAACAATAGTATTTACTTATACGAGAGGGGATCCTACGTATTGGCGTCAGCTGAGCGTTTTTCAGAGCCGTTCCAAACTGTCATAGCCATTATTTATTTAAATAAAGAAACTTTTAAATGATGTTTCGGAGCAGGTATTAATAGACATACGCATTGCACTTCGTTAACGTGCATCAACACTAGTTACAATAATTTGTAACGCATTATTCCCTCCCGGCTGCTGTGGGGTTGATCCTTCGTCGGCTGTCTATGTGGGGCCTCCCTATGGACCCAGGTGAGAGTGTTCCTGATATGAACTAAAGGACCGGGGATCTATCAATCAATTATCCTGACGTTTCTGTGAGGAGGTAGACACTGTGTTTGTCTCGATAATGCGAGTACACTTGAGAGATCAAGGTCTCTAGAGAAATATCTGCGCTATTCCATCACTTAAGAGTCATCACGTATAATTCTACTTGTCGGCCGGTCCCATCTCGCTCTATCCGTCTATCTACTATGCTGGCCGAAACTATGCAGGAAAATGTATCACATTTACACTGTGTTCATACTTGAAGACGCTTGATCGATCACAGAAATACATTACTGAATGTGAACATTTGCGCCGTCATAGTTTTCAAGTGACTTTACAACGGCCATATGTAAAATCATTTTGATGTAGTTCCTCTTGGAAGTTGCTCCGCATGCACGTGGCAGTTCTCTGTTTAGTAAAATTGTTACACTGTTATGAAAGTGAGGCTTAACTGCAGCGTTCAAGTTGATATTTATTTGCGCATTGTTTTAGGGTGGACGGTAAAGACGTAATAAGATGAAAAGTTTAAATTTAAAACACTTGAAATGTTAGGTGCATGACATTAATATCTATACTCTAAAGCCGGGTATACACCCGCATTCCGCGGGCCTGTAATATTTATATATATATATATATATATATATATATATATATATATATAATATAAGTTTAACACAGGTGTTAAAGCCACACAAATACACAGTGTGCAATATTGAGAGGAATAGCCGAGCTCATATTCACGACTGTGGTCAAATTGATAAGGATTATCAATTCCTAGTGAAGATATAGAATACCTTTTCTTTTCTAACTTTTCTATAAGCTTCTGAGTATAAATTTATTAAGTTAAATTTTATTTAAGATTTTGTAGACCTTGGTGCACCTATAGATTATCAACGTGTATTTATTAGTTCCAGTTTTTTTTTTACTATAGAAGCTAAAAATCAGAAGCTTTGGAGTTAGTTATTTCACAAATAGTTATTCGCCTTGTAATAAATAACCCGTATACACGTCTGGTTATAGCATTAAATGCACGTGCACAATGTAAACTTTAAATTGCCAGTTGGCTTGGCTCTTATTTGTAGTGATGTACGTGTCAAAGATTCACAAGTTAACTACGATATACGAAGTACGTTGCAAGAGAGAAACTTTATAGTTAATCCGAGTGAGCTTGGTTTAATTTCTCGTCACCATCACCACAAATGCTGCTCATATTACAGGCAACACTTTGTAGGCACACTTGGGAAGATTATCACAAAATACTCTAGTAGAGATTATACTAATTTAGTTCATCAAAGCAAAAAGACAGAAGTGTTATTACAGAGGATTATCTTGAAAACTTATAACAAAAATTTCTAACTAATCTTAGGTTATTGTGAAATTGGATGCCAATTTCAAACCGAGATGGTTTGTTGATTTAATTATGTTTACTTCTACTTTGTATATGAAATTATCCTTGCTGTTTGTTTTACTAAAAAACGGTGGGATTTTTCTGAAAAACAAATTTAAAATTAATTATGTGAAACTAACAGTGTGAATTAGGGTTGACGCGTTAATGGATGCAAGTTACAATTTATATTTTTAGATATTTCTATTATTGATCCTTTCACCATAAAAACAAATTTCTATGCGTGGTATGTATTTATATATATATATCTTACATATTTTATTACGAACATAGAGTAAATAGATGATGTCAAGAATAGTTAAAAAAAATAAGTATTTATAGGAAACTAAAGAACATAACTAGAATGTAGTAGGCCTATGTAGTGTAGAATATTTTCATTTGGGCCACCGGCCAAACTTCTTAAAAGGGCAAATTTAAAGACGATTTATTATGATAAACTATATTAATATGCACTATTGTCTTGTGTTTTGTATAAAATATAGACCAAATAGAGAAAGAAAAAAACCGATAAATCATTAGCTCACATGCCTAGTACACAATCACTACGGTACGGGACTGAAAAATGAGGTTAGTTTTGTCAGGAGTACAAATTAAAGGGCGCATAATATTTTTTTATACCTGTGTGGTTTTTTTTAATCTACAGATGTATAGAAATAACTTTTCGCATGTCACGTTTATCATAATATTGTGGTGAGTCTTAACTTGTCTCTAGTGGTGCAAAAGATATGCCCAGTAAATCACACTGCCTCAGCGGTGCCTCTTGTCCACACTTGACATGTTCGTCGTATCTGATAAGAATTATTGATTATTATAAGGTGACCACTAACCACAATTCCCTTGACATGTATATAATATATATTCGTTCAGTAATCAACACACATATTCTTTGTGCAATCAAATTATATTTTATTAACATATATCAAGGAAAATAAAGTAGGGCAACTGTTGAAACTATTGTAGTTTTAATATACTTTTGTGCTGAATTCAAATCAAGACGACTTAGTTAAACAGAAGGAGATGGTATGTATAGTTCACTCTATGACGATATAAGTTATACCTCTTGAAACGGCTTACTTGGCAAAGAGTTATTTCTTTTTTCTTATTCTTGAAAGACAACTATGTTATGATTAATTAATAAATTAATTTTGTTCAATAGTGCATATTATCATATGTAATTTCATGAAAAAAATGGATAACTGAGTCAATTTATAAACACACAATACAATACAAATTACAATCATTGTTAAGTGCGGAATTGTAGACTCAGTCTGTGTTTGGTGGTACAGCTCGTCTCAGCTCAAGCTTGACCGCGTAGCTCAGTAACGGTGAACCCTTTGACTTGGAGAACAATGTCTCCTTCTAAAACACGAGTACAGTATTAAATTACTTGTTCACAGGGCATTCTCACTGTATCTTGGTACTATGCACAGAGTAGCTTTTTTTATTTTATAAATGAAATTTGTACTCGTTTCTTTTAGAATGATGTGTTTTCTGAAACAATTCCGTGGGCTGCCATGTAGGCTGGGTTCAAAGTTTCTTTCTATAAATAGACGTAATACAAATTGTGTATACGTATTTTATTTTTGGTATTGTGTACAAGATCTGAAACGCATCATGTGGCAATAATATCTTTGGTTTTGTACAAGGTTTGTTGTGTATCCAGTGTCATTACGACACCGCTCAGAGATGTTGTCTATTTGGAGGAGAACCGACATGTGTGTGAAAATAGTGACGTCACAATGAGAGCATCTAAATGCGTACCAGGCCAGTGGGACGTCATCAGCGATTTGATATCAAGTTAACCACTAATTACCAACATATACAACTAAAATATTTGCGTTTATTAAACTTTTAAATGATTTTGTACAAAATATTAACGTATTTTATTTTCATATTCGTCTCCTTTAAGCAAGGTAATTATGAGATTCCGAAAATGATGTACATGTAAATTACGCCCCAAAATGGTAGAATTCAAAAAAAAAAAAATCATTGCTATCCTATCAATAATTGTTCGTAGGCATACCTATACTGTAAGGTCGGTTTTTCCATCGGTCATTAACAGTTAGCTGACGGTCCGTTATCTGCGTAGAGTTTGGTTACAGATTACGAACCGTCGGCTAACGGCACCGTTAACGACCCGTTAACCGATTCAAAAATCGGGCCTTGGTTTGTACCATGGATGTACCATTCTGCCCCTCTTAAGGCGACCATTATGTTTGAACATCTTCAAGTACTGAAATTCCCAAGTGCGTTCATAAAAACACAAACAAATTATTATCATTTAATCATCAACATTATGTTTCGATTTGAATGTGTAAATTCCGCGAGCCATGTGAATGCAAACAATTTCTAAAAAAAAAAAATCCCTTGAACCGATAAACAATAATAAAATCACATTGCATAGTGTTGTTTGTCATTACGTCAACTGTATTTGCACCTGCTGCGTTTATCAATACAACATGGACAGAGCATTGGCGGAATATTTTTACACTCGCTTTGTACCTAGCGGGCATTGTGTGTGTGCACATAGATAATTATTCAAATGAAGGATATCCATAACACGCACACTGCTATTCTACGGACCACCGCGTGCTGGGGGAGACTGTGCATGTTGTCACTGATAAATAACGGGAGCGTCAGAGTATTTAAATAGGGCGGAAACTGGCGCTTGTGATGGGGGATGTGTTGATTTATATAAATTTACATCACATTACATATAGGAAGGCTATTTAACATGCCAAGCTCGTCTATGTATAAACATTTCCAAGTGAATGTTACCGTGTATATACATATTATCAAAAATCGTATAAGCTTAAAACTGAATGATATTGAATAGACCGGTTGTGCGCGTCAATATTTAGCCATGATCAAACTCACAAAGTAGGCCTACTTTATATGAACACCCATCGATAGAAGATTAATACAATCTTGTATTATTTGCAGTAGCGTAGCTAATTGAGGGAGGGGGGGGGGGGGGGGCAGCGAGGGAGTTAAATATCCCCTGAGACCCCTTAATATGAATTCCATTACCCCCAAGACGAAAAAAATTGAAATGTATGCATTTTTGTATATATTTCAATTAAGATACATGGTTAGCAATTAAAAATCAAATTCAAAATCTGACGGTTAAAAATTTAAAAAATATAGTTTGTGTAGTGCGCAGATCAAATAAAATGCAATGGTTATGGATAATGGTATGGTATACAAAACATAGTACTCAGAATGCAACTAAGGTAGAGAGAAATACACAGAAAAACCTCCAGACACTTATACGCTAACCAACATCCCTGGATCTTACAATACTTGAAAATACTTAGCATATTTAGAATGTATTTTATTTATAATCATTCTCCCCAGAACTCCCTTATGGCGTGCTGTGTTTTCAACTTATTAGCGATATTTCTTACTTTGCCCCTAATAATAAGTTATTATCGTTCATCCAACTAACTAAGTAACGTCTTCCTCTATGTGTGTTTAAACTCGTCTAACATAGAAGTTTCAAAGTAATTGTTTGTCTAAATCAACGCCAACCGATCTAAACTGGAACAGTTCAAAAAAGTATAAAACACACACACATAATCTAATGAATAACTCTCAAACGTTTCAAATAACTCTTTGCCCGACAGTTTGACAAGTCGTGCTATACAACACGACAATCACTGTCAATGTTTCCCTTCAAGTTACCTTACTATCGCAATGGAAACTGTTATTTACGCCGAGATCGAATTCTTTGTTACCGCTTTGATCGCCAGCTCAGCTCCGAGTTTGCCACTGGAGCACAAGTTACAACTAAACTTCGGTCACACACAAAGAAAAATTCAGTCTTCTCTGGAGAGATTAAAGTGGATGTACAGAAAGAGAAGTCTCAACTCACAAAGTACTCCTCGGAAACAACAAAGAGCGTCCAATTCGATTAGACAATGCTCAGTATATTGGTACGTTGGTACGTCGGGTGCTCTTTGCAGTGAGTACGTTCACCCATCATCTCATCTCACTTGATCTTGTTTGTCTGGCTTCGGTTGTGAGAAACAATGGAACAGATTATTTTAGTTAACGTCAAAGAAACAATGTCAGTCTTATAAAAGATTGAATTACTATCTTAAAAGCAATAGAGAAATTCCGGTAGATTAAGTATTATAAACTGTAAAGCATTGACCGAAAGTGCGTTACTATACCAATGCAATAACATTACTTTCTCCCCCCGCTACCCCCCCCCCCCCCCCCCGCCCGACGATCCCGATCCCCCCCCTCTCTCTCTCTCTCTCTCTCTCTCTCTCGTTATCTCTCTCTCTCTCTCTCACACACAAACACACGACTATGTTTTTGTAGCGTTCTTTCATTGGTCGACAAATCGAGTGAATGGATATATTATAGATTTCAATTTAAAGGTTTTTTTTGTAAAACTTACTTCACGATTACTAAATCCATTACTTGAATTGGTTTTACTTAGGGAAAACGAAAGACGTATTCTGCCGAATCTTTGCTATTTTTTAATGAAATTAAGTACCGGCACTGCAGAAACGTTGCAAATTAAAAATTGATGATGTTGAAAATAGAATTGTTTTTATTTTTTCATTTCTTAGTATTATTGTGTTTATTTCATAAAGTTGCCCTTGGTAAAACCCACATGATTAATCTTGTATCAAATTTTTTAAAACATAGTTTACAACCCACGAATGATGGTTCAATTGAGGTCGTATAATTCCTAGTGAAATAAAACGAAATCAACATGTTCTTCATCAAAGTGTTTTGATATAATTCGTGTATAAGTGGCCTAAGTTGGAATTATTGAAAACAAAAACAAAACTGTAATTCGCTTATAATTTAACTAACGTGGGCAAGTGAATTTTTGTAAAAGAGGATGATACACTGCCAGAGTAAAAATATCTAACTTACTACAAGTAGATGTATTGCAATCTCGGAAACTGAAATCAAGACAGCGATCAATGAACAAACTGCAACAAGAGTAGGCTTGTACAATAATGCTCAACTGTGAACATTAATTTGCCTCTAACCGCTGGCCGAAGTGGGTGGGTTCAATAAAACGGCCACGATTTCATGTCATCGTTATCTTTTATTGCTTGCTATAAATCGAATCAATGCGTTTTGTGGTTGAATAAATGAAATAGAGTAATTCAATTCGTAACTTTAAATTTCGCTAGTCGATAAAATCCAGGTGGACGTTATTTTGGTAACATTTCTCGCAGTCATTCCGTGAAACCAATAATCAAACGAACAACGCTCATCATGGTTTGCGAATAGCAATGAGAGCAATTTAACTCGTTATGCCTAATGAATCGAATTATTAATAACTCCCCGTTGATTGTAAAAGCATCGAGAGATATCAATATAATGGTCGGAAATAACGCGCACTTTATTTTATTCTAAATTATGCATGTTTTCGTTCCGTTAAAGTTTTGTTATTAAAATCCATATGCTCCTTTAAACCACCAAATATATTTGTAAATTGAGTGAATGATGTAAAAGTGAATTGTATTTGGTCGATTTCAATTGCCCACATTCATGCATTCAGCCACAACTAGAGGGCATAGAATGTTTAATTACTTAATATCGGTATATTCGTCAATAAAAACAAACCGAAAATACGAAAGCGAAATATTTTACCTATAATGAGTTATTGGAGTTATTGTTTACTGATTGTATACGGGAGGTAAACAAAGAACAAAAGCTTAGGCCTGCTAGCATGTTTGCAGTTTCCCAGTACTGTGTTACCTTCATAATTAAACCTCTTTATTTGTATTATATAATGACACATGTATATACATGTAAACTGATAACAATGAGGAAATGTGAACATTTGTATGGCATTATTTATAATTAATAATAATAATAATCGTTAAATAATAACGGCTTCATTACTAAAACAGAGCAAACTTTTGTGGTTTTCTCGCGCAACACGAATTACATTGAACATGTTGATATGAATAAGAAAGTAAAGACATTAATCATTGTTGAACGATAATGTATTGCATATAGATTCCAGAAACTCAGAATATTTGAGATATTATTAAAATTCCCAAACATAATCAATTATGCATTTTATCTATTTCTAAGATTGTATGAAGACTCCGATCATATCTGTCACCCATCATTCTAAATGGCGATAAACACTCTACCTTAATGGCTGTCTGTGCCCATCATGGCCTCTCATTTGAATCCGCATGGTGATTACATTAACGGTGTAAACATTGATAAAAACACGTGTCAAAGACTATAAAATTACGCTGTTGCCAAACAGACACGACTCAAAGCACGTGAAATGCATCTTCTTGTGACCGACGTGCTTCAACCGTATAGAAGAATCACGTGCTTTGTTTTCATTAAGCCGCCTTTGGTGAGACTGTATCACACAGGAACAAATGCGCGAGGGTTCTGTTGTCTTTTGCAGATTAATACCCCCCCCCTCCCCCCCCCCCCCCCACCAGTGAACAATCGGTCATAGATTCTCTCTTGCTTTGTGTCGAGAGGTATTTGAACAAATCTGACCCTTTGTGGTGTGTTTGTGTGTGATTGCATGGCCTAGCCTGCCTGTCTGCCATCCCTGGTGAGATTCTACCCACAGTAACACAACAGTGTCTGCTACTAATTACTTTTAGGACCATGCTTAATTACGTTTACAATAACACTACCATAATTAACACATTGAGAGTGGCTGGCCACATCGCTAACCCCGACCACAGTGTGTGGTACACACGCACACACGCACACACTCACGCACACTATACGGTCCGTTTCCGCGCGCGGACGTTCTTACGAAAGTGGTTTACTTTGGTTTAGGAGAGCATTAAAAATACATTTGTTGTGAATTTGAAAGGACAGGGGAAATTAACTTCTGTTTAGTTTGCACGTAAATATTTATTAAAAGTTATTCACATTACATAATGCTTGTTTAAGTTACTTGATCCTGTTAAATGATGGCGTTTTAAAGAAAAGTACATTTTAAGCTAGTGACGTTTCTTCGATTCACATAAAGTCTTGCATTCATAATTTCTCATGCTAACGACATTAAGCTAAATAATCATTCAATATGAATATATGTGTGCTCGTACCACTGCTAGCTATCCCATTGCTACATTATTGAAAGCTGTTTAAACTTAACCCTTCAATCTTAATAAAAGTAGGAACAAAAAATGATACAAAGAATCAAGACCGGAAACTCTCCGGTCTCTTAAAAGTTTCTTTTGCAAAGTTACCACAACCCATAATTTTCCCTTGTGTGTGCAGATTCCACTATGGGCGTATTAAGTTTATTTTTATTACCCGGGAAACATCGACAAATACTGTTCGGAGTCAATGGTTTTGATTGTGCTTAGTCCAAAATGCTAGATGCACAAACGATATTAGCAGTAGTTGGCAAAACACAGCCAAAAACCAACGTGGCTATTACATTAAACCATTTTCCAGGTTTAGAGCCAAGATAATGACATAATATAAAGACTAACTTGCTGCTTTCCAGGCAATGTAACAAGGAATCGTGCTAATTAATAGGATTGGAAAATGTGGCGATGCAAAACGCGTTTACGGAAAACGTGGAAAACTTGAGAAAATGGGAATTGTAGCAACAGTCTTGAATACGGAACAATATTTGAATCATTGATGTTGTAATCTACGCACAATACGCACTACAGTAATTGCGGCCGTTATGCAACGTACAATTGTTAAGAATATAATTTGTTTCGAACTAGGGTTTTGGGAGAGTAACTTTCACAACTACTACGTTTGTTAAACTAAAGAATATCGTATTTTAATTTCTTTATAGAAGATTTGGTCAGAAGCAATGGGAATGTTGAGGAATACATTGCTGGACGTATTGAATTCTGGTATACTTTATAATTGGGTATTGACCAGTTTTTTACTTCCTTATTTACGGTCGACATGACGTATAAATATAAAGTATATTCTTCAATATTCTTTTGGATAAGCACATATATCTATTTATAGTAATTTATTATAACGAGTAAATATTTGTGACTTGAATTTAATTTAAAACCAAATGTGTTATACACATAATAGCACCGGTATTCTAAGTAGTGTGTTGGTAATGAGGGGGCAGGGGGGGGGGGGGGAAGTCGGTTTAATACCGCGTCTGCTTCGTTAAAACTAAAATTTTGAATCAAAAGAAATTAGCAAAATAAAATTGTGTATTTAGCAGGCATTCTCTTAAAAAATTCCAATTATATTTCTATTTTCTTGATTGTTAACAAACCGTATCGACGAATAAGTAATGAAGCAAGCTTTATACGTAAACACAGAAAACATTTAACACAATAGCTCTGGATAAATTTCGACTCGTTATTAATGTATTTGGCGTTTTTTGCGATGACGTCGAGCTGAAGAAACTAGTAGCCATAACAATAAGAGGCGCAATATCACGGATCGGAGTAAAAACGTGTGTTTATAATGAGCTGTGGCTTTTTTAATAATAACATATTTTTGATATTAACTGACGACGAATGGGTTTACATTTTTCTAATTTTGAATATCCTGATAATTGATTAAATGTGAGTATTGATTTTTGATGTTTTTGTACATGGAATGATTAAAAATTAAATTATTGGCAGTAGGTGGTCGACATATTCGTTTCTGCGATGATAAGAGGGAGGGGTGGGTGTTAGTAAAAATGTCATTGGAATTAGCCGTCCTGATTCAAAATTTCCACTTTCAGTGCTCGTGTTAACCATCTAAATATACTAGCGCGTAACAGTTCAAATCAGGACGCCAAGATTTACTGTTGTGGGGATTAACACAAATGACTGCTGGTGGTAGATAATCACAATCCATACATTAGATCGTAACCCATGCATTTACACGCGAGGACAGGTGCGCGCTGTCTTTACGCGGTGATAAACATCTGTCTTTGTCGCACACACGACCAACCAACATTATTGGTTCGATGGTAGTGGTGATTTCTTACATCAGATGGCAACTTAATATTTGTAATCTAATGTTATGTAATGTACTTTATTAATTAGCTTAACAGTTATTTTGGCATCCTACATACATTTATTTTTTCTTCACCAACCACTCCCTACATTTAATTTTAAACAAACCAACACTATTCATTTCCTTAATTTCTATTGGTAACAGATTATACTGTCTTAATCCTAAATAAAAAATTGATTTATACAATTTATTTGAATTACAATTAGTCAACTACACATTTCTGTTGATTGCATTTCTTGTACCTATATGTGCACCATATAAACATAGTCAAACTTATCCGCTAGATAACTAGATAACTTTTTATGATGATAATAGCCGGACATTTCGTTTCACTTGAATAAAATATGTGGCAATATGACGATCGGTCGATTAATAGTAATAACGGTTTCGTAGGATACCCATCCAGGTAAAATTAATGCCTTTCTTCAGGTGACAAACAAGGTATTTGGAACACCTGGGAAAAAACGTTCGAATTCTGTTAGAAACTCAATCCCAACATAGCCTTGTGACTGAGGAAAACCTCGGTAAGGTCTTTACCGAACCGGTGACCTCACGAATTAAAGATTTGCAACCTTTATCGGTAACAATTGATTTATTGTATTGAGATACCTTATGTACTAACGGAAAAGTTGTTATTGGTGTTGGATTGTGTGTTTGATATACTTTTGGCCAAGTGTTCGTGACGCATCAATTAGATACATAGTCTTGTTGCTTAATGTTGCTGTGCTTTGATTTAGGAATTTGTTTGGATGTTAAAAGGTTTCGACCCGAAAGTTGTAAGTGGGACTTCAAGCTGTTTAACTATGAAACCTCAACGTCAGAGGATGTTAAGGGTTGAAATCGCTACCACTTTACACAATTACCTAGTTCATTGGTAGACTGGTCACCTAATTGAATTGTTTCAAAGACAAGACAATTAGGCGGCTATCTAAGCAAATTGGAAACTGTGCTTCGTACTTTGATTAGTTAGACTTTAAACAAACCTGGACATTGTTTGAAACACGTGGAAAAAGTACTTCCCTTAAGTTTCTCTGAAGTAACGAGACCGAGAGGTAATTCAGTTCCCAACCTTGTATTACTATTTTGTAAATGAATTTTCATCGAACAAGCAGGAAGTATAATATATTTAGAAAATACAGTTACATTTATATAAATAAACAAACAGAATGTGTGTGATTTTGCCTCGATATTATTATAACTACAGTGTTTTTGAATGTTAAACGAACAACAACGAATATAACATTTCTGAATAGTAAATTAGTTTTAGGTTTGTGACATTATTTTTAACATACATAATTTCTTTATTTTTTGGTTCAAACGCACAAACTTTAATAATATCCTATTTAATTATCCCGGATTGGTTACCATGGTCTCAACAAACATTACATACAAAATGAATGAAATCTTCTGTTAAGAGAAAATCTTCGATTAACGGCTAGTCTCGATAGTAAAAGATATGTGAAACCGGGCTTGAGTAAAAACAGGAGTCCCAGATCATACAAACAAGAAAAACAATAATTTTTTTACCGATATACCGTACATAATATGAAAGATATTGTCGATAATACATGTTTGTGTTTCAATAGCATTATCTTCATTACCGACACGTTTTCTTCTAGATTAATGGCTGAAAGCCCATTTTTCATACGCGTTAAAAATGTGTTCCTTCGATTTCGCCATGAAGGAGCTCATTAGGAACGTTGGAGTACTCGGAGCGTTGAATCAAGCTGTTTGCACTGAATGATTGCCACCTAAACGAACGCTCTTCACAAGTGACGCATGAAAGAAGAGTCTTTCAATAATATAATTTGTAGGATATATAGACGTGTCTAATTGAAAGCGCGATAAAGAAAAAGTGTCCAGTTAAAATCAAGCATAGGGAAATATTACGTTAAATATGAATATGTAAGTAGTAACGTAGGAGATCCACGTGAAGCATTCTACTGTGCTGACGAAATATAAAGTTTGAAAATGATTCGTTTAATGCTTCGTTAGATAATTATAAACACATAAATATTCTCTCCAATATCTTCAAATAAAATTTAAAAATAACACTTAGAGTTGGTATAAAATATATTATGTAATATTTGTCTAAGGTTTTAATTTATATAAATGTATCTGAGTATCTGTATTTTCATTTTATACATTAACGTGTATTATTGTACAATATTTTCTGACGGCACACGTGTTTGTAAATTAAAAATAAGAGTGTATTGCAACTAGATTTCTCTTACATTTATTGTGGAAACTTAAGTAAGTATATTTCGTTCTTTTGAATTCAGAGGTACAGGTTCTTTTTAACGTACGTATGGTAAAAAATTATTAATCGCCTAGTGTCTTCAAAATAACGACATGATCACATGATCACATGACGACGTGATGTCATCGTGTTGACGCTAACGATCATGTCAGCATCTGGTAGCTAAGTGTTGTTTGATATAATGAAATGTATGGCACTAAAAATATATCTCAAAATTGTAGGCTCATGTATTTTTAAGTGTTTTCGTTGATGCTTTTTTATTCCCCATGTTTTTTTTTTCTTTTTACTTTTCCTCCACTCCGATTTTTTGTTTCTTGCAATTCCTCTCAATTCTATGGCAAGTAGTATATTTTTGGGCGATGTTATACCAGTGGCCGTCGTTTGCACGGTCCAGTGATTGCATGTACTACATTAGCCAGTTGTACTGCTCAATATTAACCCTCCCTGCGTTCGTTCATTACAAATGCTTTCTATAAGTTAGAGCTCGCCTAACTCAATTGACCCTGAATAATTTGATTGCCAGAGTTTCGAAAGTCTCTTTAATTGGAAACAAGTACATCATAACGTTAATGATCTAACTTCCTAGTTAATTAGTTAAAATTAAATAGGTAGACTGTTTGTTCTTTTTAGACAGTGAGAACTTCCTCAAGAGACAATCGCATTATACGCACGAATAATTACGTCATTTAATTACGTGTTAAAGTTTTATGTTTTCGATTCGCACTTGAAATTTGAACATGGCGAAACTGAATTCAATGGAAACGTAAGCTACAATGACCAAAATGAAAAAAACCTAAATTATATTAATTTGTTAGCAAAAGTATGATACTTACATTGTCAATGTTAACACACTGATTTACTGAGAAGGTTTACTGCTACAGAAAGTTTCTAGTGATGACTTTCGTGGTATTATGTCACACATAAACGCTTACATATAAACGATTGAGATAATTAACGGGAAACGAAACGTTGCTCGATTCAATATTTGTCTAGTTATACAATTATCAGTTGAGATCTATGTCGTGCATAAAGGCAGGCAGAAGTGTGGTTTTGAATAACTTCGAATAAGGGGGTGTTTCGTTGCGACTGTTAGAACGCAACAGCTCGAAATGTTTTGTTATTTGATAATAGGTGGATGTGGGGAGTGAAAGATATTGGAAACTAAGATAATGATAAAAATTACGGTATAAGGAAGGTTTCTTTGTTAATATCATACAATTGAATAATTTCCATGAAAATATTTCATGTTAACATTTTGTTTAGTATGAAGTGGTAACTTTTAATTTATAGATATTGTTTTATAGGGAAATTACAACACGCTCATTCATAGAGAAATTACCATACTTTTACTAAATAAATATGTGGGAGTTTATTTGCAAACATTGTAGCAACGTTAAGTTCAATTTTACTGTAAGTGCACTTAATACAAATCAAGCTTAATGGGTTATTTAAATTTCTACAAAATGAATTGTGCGGTGTGTTTTATTTATATGGTAAAGTTTGCTATGTAATGAGTAATAACGTATGTGAAAGAAATACATCAAACCACAGTTGAGTAAAACAACAGTATCACCGTTTATATAGACGCAAATAACATTTCATGAAAAAGGAAACACAACACTGGTATTTGCATCTGTATCCAGTTTGTATATGACACCGTGGTGAACATTTCCGGGTTACGGGTGGAGAATAGCGCAAGTTGAACAAATCGTACAATTATGAAAATGACGGCGAAGGTTATAACTTACAACTTCCAAGTGACAGTTGGGACGCTAGTCCCTGTTAGATAAGTAAAGTACAGCATAAGCTTACTTCAGGCAACTGAGAGAAGAAAATCGTGTGGCAATCAAGTTAAGTCGAGAGCTTTTCAACAAACAAACAGACAAACAAACAACGAGACATTGTTCTGTCATTTCGGGAAGTTCATCCAACCAAGTTTACCTTTGCGACTTAAGGAATTTAGTTAGAAAAGACTCATCTTATTAAACAAAAGCAGGAACACGAACTGTGCGACAAATGTTTTCACTTCTGAGCTTTTATAAGGAATATTAGATTTCATGTGACAACTTCTGCGAAATATTTCTCGTGTACATTGCATTGAATGTCAAAACTTATGAATGCAGTGGTATTATAAGATGAAATGTAAAACTAGTTGCATACTCGGTTTCTACTAGGCTGAAACATGCTTCTCCTTGTTATACTCTTTCTTTATTTTACTGTTATCCTGCACGCAAATAATTACTATAAAGATTATTTCACAATCAAATGATTGCAGTATACTAATGGCATTTGTATAATTTTCTAAATCTACTGACCATTTCATGCAGTTTTTTAAAAACAATAATTAGAAAATTAACGGCAATACAAGTAATTATTAGAAATATAATGAAAATAATGTGAATATTGTATTCACGTAAATGTTTGCAAGCCACACTGTACGGATTAACATTTCTGCTTTAAATACTCTACAATAGTGATGAATATACTGCCTAATCTGTAGTTTATAACATGTTGTCCCGCGTGTTTTCTATTTCCCTGTGTAGCTTGCTATAACAACTTGTTTGCGTTCGAAATAAGAATCCAAAAAAGTGCGTCGTGTGCCTGTTTACACGCAATCGGTGTGTTCTTTAAGTGTGTTTGGCACGTATTTATAAATCAGAATTCAAAACCTTGTATAAATCTCAATCTTCACCCGGACATTTCAACTATAAACCATTGAATAATTTACACTTGACTTCATTTGAAATATTGACCACAAACAACTCACAGGGTAACGGTAAGAAAATGAACGCGGTTTTGTGCATGACTGTAAATATTTTACAAAGAGTTAACATTTTCTTAATCAGATATTTAGTATTTTAAATTACTTAAGGAAATAGTTACTAACTGTTATAAGAAATTTGACCTTAGGGTACGTTACCACTTACTAATATTGGAGTACAGTGAATATGGTTCACTTCACTCAACTAATTACAAAGGTGAATTTACGAATTAATATTTAGATAAATGTTTGATGTTATTTGATTTTAATTTTTAACTTTTACAATTGTTACAACTTTTACAATTAATTTTGAACTAAAACAAGTTTTTTCGAAGTTTTTATAACCGCATTTTGGCTTTAATATTAACCCTCATATGTTTAAACCACTTCGTTTTTGTGTTGGTTCGTTTAAAAGTATGTTTCAAACGAGTCCATATCATTAATTGCTAGATATAGGCGTTGATAAACACAACTTGTTTAACTGCACGAGAGAACGGTTAAGAATGGAAAATATTTCAAATGAATATCAATGAGCACAATCTTAACGTTTAGATTAAGATTAAAATAATATTTTGTTATCTTACCAAATGAAGTAGGTATTTATTGTATGTATTTTCCTGGATCCTTGTGTTCACCCAGTGTGTTAATTATCAACAAATAAATAGTTTTAAACGGCTAAAGTGAGCCCCAAGCTATCCTACAAACCGTATCTTCATTAAAAAATTTCTTTGTCCGTACTATTATTCTGAAGTAGTTCGAAATATGTATACTTGTTTCATCATCTACTTTTACTCTTTCTCAAGTTAGTGCGTATTGCCATCATAATTATGTTTCATTAGTGAACACTTTAATATTTTCTTTATCATTATATGTTTCATTAGTGAACACTTTAATATTTTCTTTACGTTATAGGAATAACGCACACATTGTGGCTATGTGCCTCGCTTTTCGTGTTGTCCGTAATGGTGTAAAAATAGATCCAAATAGTGTAAAACTCGTTTCGAATGGTGTACAAGTTGTTCCTAAAAATGTAAGAATCGTTTCTTTTGTAAGAATTGTTCCTCATTGCGTAATATTGGAGTCCAATGGTGTACTAATAATTCAAAATGGTGTAAAAATTGTTTCTAGTGTACATGAACGTTCCTAATACTGTAAGAATAGTTGAAATAATAATACATATAGGAGGATATCAAAGATTCCTTCATTATACCGACTCGAACCTACGTACTTTTGTTTCGTACGGAATGAATCTGCGTATTTCCAAGTTCGCGAGCCCTTCGGACAGTTTCTTAGGTTATAGAGAATCTGGGATGAGGCTGCGATTTAACTTCTAGTGAAGTTATCGTTTTTAAGGTGTCTTTGTTACAGTCACAAGATTGACGACGTGAAGTTTAAACGACCGACACCTAGTTTTTCTTGTAGAAAACTCCACACAAACTTTTTGGCTGTGATTTCAAGGAAAGTTACTGCAGCAGACACCTCGCTGGCATCACTAATAAATGCATGAAAACAATGCGATCGACACTCAGAACCGAGCTACAGAGCTGTGCTGGTTGTGAATGTAGAAACGTGCAACACCGCTTGGTCACGTGAGGTTGAATGAAAAGACAGGGTATCTAACTTTTCCTACACCGTTGGGACTAAGGATGTGTTTTGTATTTTCGTTTTCCTGCTTCCGCTTCCATTTGAGGAGTTTTGTAAATAACCCCATTTTAGACAATGGTCCATATCAGGTGAAAACAAAACAAACATTATCGTTAGATTTCGACTTTGTAATGTGATAAACATGACAACCAAACTTTGGACATTACTAGGCGGCTAAAAACATCAACTTACATATGATCTTTTTTCTCCGAGAGCAATTTTTTGTATTGAAATTTCCATTAGTTGATACATCTTGGATTAATATAAACCGACTACTGTAATAAAAAACTAAAACAAAATACAATTTCCACTCGAAATAACAAAATTACACAATTTCGAGCCTCGAGCTGCCTGTAGTCGGTCAGTGCTTTTCAGAAGGAAGGGGATGATTGACGTCCATGATCTCCAACAATAATAAACCTTTCTTTCAGTTGGATTTTGCAGGAGTGCTTTTTGATTAAGTATGGGGACGACACAACTATCCATAACATCCTCACTTTCTTTACTCTAAGACGAGACAAAGTTTTATAGTGGATACCACGGGTCAAGTATTTGCGGACATCGCCGCTAATACCGTATTAACAAGAGGACGAAGTGGACATTTTATACAATATAAACTAATACCGTGTAATTTCAGTTCAATGCAATGCTTACCAAACATTGCTATTGCTGTAAATAAATATTATTTGTGTAAGATACTTATTAGAATACTTGAGGGGGGTTCGCCTCCTGCCATTCCCCCCATGAAGCAATATTTGTCGACCCCTTAATTTGTTAGGTGTTCTAACCTTCTGTAATATTGCAACGGACAAGGACGTAAACACCGCATAAGTCTTCTTTCAGTCTAAAACCACAAAACAACTGGGGATGTTCAGAAAAATGTTCACGCTCTCCAGTGTATGGTACTCAGTTTCAGACTAATCTAGATTTGTAGTTCACCCTCTCCCCCCTGACATTATTCTGGGTACGCCACTGTTTGTACTATGCTACTTGTTGGGTAGTAGTTGAAGGGAGTTGATAAAAGCAAACACTCGAAAGAAGGCAGAGCTTAGCGAATACATTAACACGATTCTAGCAAACCACCCAACACTAGTTTGAGTTTCGAAAGCTCGGAAAGTTTAGAGAGTTTTCCGGGTTGATGCTTCTCGTTGGTGAAACCTTCCCCTCGTCAGTCGTATCAGCGACGCTTTCGAAAGTTTGTTAGTCTCTTTCAAAAGCCTTGCGATGTCTGAGACACGACATACTAGGAGTACTTATTACCTTGTACACACTTGCAACGGTGACGGATCACATCAGTGGAATGAAATCCATAGTATATGTTACTTTCGTTTACGACGGACGGACGAGGAAATGAAAGTGACCGGCCACTCTTGTGTCCGCGGTAATTCGTATTTACTTGTTTCGTTCGTTTGAGTACTTCACCACATCAGTTAGTTTATTGTCAATATATGGTGGAGGGGGGGGGGGGGGTCGTACGGTGGCCTCACAATACGTCCAAGCCCTTAAACCAAATAAATAAATTCACATTTAGAGTCTACCCACTCAGTAATGGGATCAGGTTCCGACAACTTTTCGAACCGAGTATTGTTGTTATCGTTAAATCGTACCAATAAACAGCTCAATAATCATGAAATGTTAAAAGTTAAATGTCGAAGGTATTGGGTATTTTGTATGGGATATTGACCTGATAAAAGATTGTATATATTTAAAATACCTTAAAGTAAAACCTATCAGGAAACGCAACAGTTAGGACATACAGACACAATATAAAATATGGTAGTGAATACAGCGTTTAGTGTCAAAAACAAAGTGATCTCTTAAAATATACTACCTTGGAAAAGACTTTTTTGCTACATTATTTCGTGTTAAGCGTGATCTAGTCATAAATAAGTGGTACTTAGCAACTAGTCCTCCACGGTCACTTATGTGGTTGGTGCGCAGCTCATTAGCTACGTTAGGACGTGGGTTTGAATCCCGCTAATGGGTTCTATAATTGGCCTTTATCTTCATCTATCACCCCCTCATCGTCTTAAATAGAAGGTTTCATTTAAATAATAGAGATATAACAACAAGAATTATCAAATATATCAACGCTAAATTAATAGTGTATTACTATTAATTTATGAGTAAACCACGGCTTAAAATAAGTTTTTGACTATCATTTATCCGGTTGCAGATATAAGACTGTACATACAGAAAAATAATTAGATAACGGGAAAGACCAAAACCAAAAAAATAAAATAATATTCAAACCAAAAGGAACACAACAGAACAGCAGGAAGAACACAAGCAATAAGAGAATATAGACATACATTGTATTGGTGAAGCCTGGGGTATGTCGAATAGAAAGTGTTTAGTAAAAGAAAAAACAAGAAAAACATGAAATGTAATGTACATCTTTACTATGTAATTTGGCATTAAGTAACACATAAACACAGGTTGTTAAGGCACACTTACTCTCCGTCCAGGGAAGTAATGTTGCATGTGCCCGAGTATGCCTAATAATCTTCCTCAAGTTTTTCGCCTGATACACCTAAATAATGTTACTCTCTCTCACACACAGAAAAGTTCACCGTTGCTTTTAGAGGCTGCGATGAAGGGTTTACCAAAATTTTCACTTTCCTTACTAATGGGGTACTCTGAGCTGAGTTCACGAACAGAAGAACAAACAGCCCCACACAGCCCTCTTATCCCGTCGACTCAAGTGGCTCCCAGTTTCACTAGTGTTGCTGTTAGTCTGTTGTTACTCAACATTGCACCCAAGTTGGGTATTGGAAGGAGAAATTTAATCCCAGAGGGATTTCATTTCATCTAGACCCAACATTATTCGAATTTTCCTTTATTACCCTCGCTTTGTCCGCATCATTGAGTTAGTTGGGTATTTGAATAATACTTAGAAATAACGATGGCTATAACAAGTAAAACCAGACAAACACACTCTATTTATCCGTACACCCAATTACATTTTATTTCATAAAAATAAACGATACTTATTCTCCAAGAACGTTTATTTAAAAGATTGCCTCGTCAAAAACCATCAGTGAATTTAACGACTGAAACCACGTCAGAATATTATGGATTGGATCTGTAATGTTTAATTTGTAAATGGAGTACTCGGGGAACTTTACTAGCTAGTTAAGATCGCTTTGCCCTCGAAGTGTGCAGTATTCAGTGTCTCGTCAAATTTAAAATTAAGTTATAGTATGTAATTACGTTAATGCATCATCTTTAACCTACATACGATAGAGTTGTGGAGTAAGGGTATGTTCTTGGTGGGGAAAGGTTGCAGGGTGTGAAACTCAACACGGTAAAGTATAAAAGTGCTCCCTTGGTTTCACAGTGGTGGTAGTAATTAGCGAGATGGATTGTTTCCTGTAATTGTGCACTATAACAGAGGTTCGTATGTTTTGGTTCATAACAATAACGTAATTAAGCCACTGTGTGGTAAAAAAGATATACAGAATTGGATTTATAAAATAGTAAAGAAGAAAGAAATCAATATTTCAACGTAATGGTTGTGACATTTATTTTCGGATTGTGTGTTTATTCCTCGCTGCAATGTAGAAGGTCCAGATTTCGATACCCGATCCATGTTTGGGTTTTCAACTTCAAAATTTGACTTATATCTACTTATACATATGTAAATGGTGACTTCGAAGATGTGATAGCAATGAAAGGAAATAATAAATAGTATAATGTCCTTAATTGAAAACCAATTCTTATAACTGTGTGGGGATAAATATGACTGTTTTTTATTTTAGATAACAAGTTACGTTAAAAAACAAACCCCGACTGGGGATCAGACCCAGATACCCCACTTGGCGGGTGGGTGCCTTAACCTCTAGATCACCGGTAAGCAATTTAATGTATGGATATTGAGCATTCTTACACACATAATATAGGATATAATACATAATTCTTATAAAAGAATCACCCTATTACAAAGGTATGACATTAAATTTCCAGCGTGTATTTTACTTAAATTTTCACTCAGCCACTGTTTTGTATTCAAAATGTACAGCAGGGGATAATTGTTTATGCGACCGGCAAGCATTTAATAACGAACTTAAAGAGCGTAAATTAATGGCTTACGTTGAGCGTTAGCAGGGGGCGGGAGGGGGGAGGGGAGGGGGTCCGTTTCCTTATCGCTATTTGCACTTAACGGGGCGTTTAAACTAGGCTTATAAGTGATTATCGGAGGCAATATTTGTCTACTTGAGTATTCATTCCAATTTAGCCTTATTCCTAAGATCTAGATTTAGTACCGGAAATGTGTATTACTGCGAAATTGGATGTGAGAATGCGGCTACAAAACACAAGAGGTATGCGAACTAAATTTTAGAGATGAGTAAAGAACTATTACTCTCTTTTTCGAAGCAATGAAAATATATAAATACATTTGTATTTATTGTTTATCCACTCAGATACAGAAACTGAGTTTCTGTGAGGGACATTTTTCCATATATTATACCATTCGCGTATATGATCGTATGATGCAAAAACAATTGCTTTTACCTGTGAGGGTTAACTTGTAACTTCGTGAGTGAGCAATTAAAATCGTTCCACAGAAATCTTATGGATGCTGACCTCATAGATTAGTGACGGAATTGGCCAACCAAATGTCAGTATTTGGAAAAAGCCGCCCGCTGATTGGCTCTGACTCACTCAAATCTGACGTCAGCATTCACTAGGTTGCTGTAAAACAACTTTACTATAGTAAATTCCGCGCAACACAGTTTTATTTCATCCGTCTAAACCTGTACATTGGATCTATTAAAATTATCGTCATGATTCTTCCATTTGATGTTTTTAATGACAAAGCGGAATTAATGCAGCCTAGGTTTTTTTTTTTTGCGTTTCATAGGTTTATTGTGGTTGTTTTTTGCTGCCGTTTACTTTAGGACTTTATTTGTATTGTTTGCATTTTGGTATATTCTATCTAATGAGCTGTGGGATGTATACACAATTCTGTTGTTAGATAAATAAATGGTAACGTACACTGTAAATTTGCCAGATATAAATGCCAATCGATTCGAATTAAATCGTTCGAGATCACTAACTGTCGCAAAATGTATTGTTCGCTGCATTTGTTAGAGGTTTTACCTAACTTTCTTTGTGGTTCTACCACGCGATTTCAATCCTGATTACCCTCAGTAAATTTCGTTGAGTCATTCTTCCCACTGGGCAAGAATCGTTCCGTGTATTTATACCTGGTCATTAGCAGCATTTGGAACTCTACCCCAGTTATCTTATTAGGGTGGAGTCTGCACACAATAATTAGTCTTTAATGAGAAAGAAACACAACAAGTATAATGACTAACTATTTTGACATTACCGTGGAAAGTTTAAAAAATATTTATCGAGATTATTTTACAGACAGCATCGAATATAAGGTAAGGGATAATATATATAAAAAATAAAATTTTCATACCTGTGTTACATTTAAATCTCAAATGTCAAATTTGTATGTAAGTTTATTTTATATTATTTACTGTAACCTCAAAAATATTCAAGAATCTTCAATATAATTTGTTAGAAATATGTCACTGAAGTATGATTGTTTTTCCTCCTTCCCTTTTTCGCTCTCTCCTCTTCTCCCAAACTATATAACAATATGTGTAGACACATAAATGAATCTTAAGAGCCTCGCTTGTTGTCTTGTTATGGGCTCTGTTATAAACCATGCTCAGTGTGTTTGCATCTGGCGTTACCAAGCTGTGTAGACTTAAGTATAACAACCTGCTTTCCTGGTCAATATTTCGTATGGTTACTAAGTCTGTTTTGCTTTCATCATATTATTCAAAGTGTATTGTTTTGTACCCAAATGCAAATCCTGCTGGAGTGCAAAAGGGCGTGGCAAATTTAACACCCTCGTTCTATGAAATCCCAACTGACCTTAAAAAGACGTAAAATATAGAGGGCGAAAATACATCAACTCTGCGTAGAGTAGAGTTGACAGACTTCAAACGGTTCACTTAATATGCAAGGAAAGGGGACGCTTTTTGGGGAGTGAGATTGACAAAAACAAGGGGGAAGGGAGTTTTAGTCACTAAGACGATCAGGTTGATGTTTTGGGGGTTTATTTAGCACCATTTAGTCAAGATTTGTACGCTAAAGTATGTACCAAACGAAAGCCGTTCGTTTAAAAAGTCACGCATATATTTTGTTTCAGACTAATGAAGAATGTACTACAACGAGTTCTAACGCTATCTTGTTTCTTTTTTACTCTTATCAGTTAGAAAACGGGACGGGGCAAATGTTTCTAGACTTGATAGTGTGCATATGTTAAACGTGGGAGTTTCTGCTGCAAAGAAGAGATGATAACGGTTAATCTTCCAAAGTTCGCATAAAATACTATCCAAAACAGGGAACACTACTGGCAGTATTAAGACAACCGAAATTTCTGTTTTGCAGTCGCATATCTCACTATAGGGCACTAGCAACACCAACAGACAACAATTGAACAAATGAATTGAAGTGATGGACACACAATCAGCTGTCAAAATAATAAAATTGCAACCATAGACATAGAAACAAGTGTAGCAATAGTAACTGCTCGTCATTTAAAACTTTTAATGATAGACAACAACTAAGTGAAAGTTTTGTATGTGTATTTATTTGTTTTTGTGTTGTTTTCCAAAATCAGAAGAAATTATTTTTTGACAGCTTGTTGTTTGTCCATCGATTCAATTCATTTGTTTCATTGTTGTCTTTTGGTGTTGCTAGTGCCCTATACTACACTCTACATCGAAAATATAAATCGGGCTTAGTTTGGGTAAGGCTTAATCGCGATGATAATAATTGATAAACGATGCTTTAGTTTAAGTTGATTTTTTACTTATTTTCATCCACCCAATCTCGATAATAATTATTTTTATTTACTGATTCAAAAAGAGAATTTTAAACAAATTAAGATATCATAAGACCGTGATATATAACACAATAATACACATTCATAATTTAGCAAAATTATACAATCATCAAGTAAAATAAAAGTTATAAAGTAAACGGTAACTAATGATAACAATGTCACACTTTCGTCAAAGATATGGTTGGCGATGTCTTCAAAATAAATGCGAGTCTATGACGTCACGTGGTGACCTAATGTACCACGCGAATATCGAATACGTTACGCGAAGCAGTGAAGTGTTGATATTTACAATGGAGACAAGCGCTGTCGGTAATGAAGTGCTCGTCTTTACCTGCTGCCTTACAGCCACCATAACGCTTTGTACTTCATATTCGAACGGGCACCCGTCGTGCATTAACATTCAGTATTGCTCCACATCTCGTGTGCGGAGCACGTAGACAGTTATCGCTTTTATATATACACCACGTTTACGGTCCAACATGTAAACAGATAAAAGGTATTTTACATGATAGCGGTTGTATTTAGAACAAAACACGTAGGTTTATTTCTTCTGTTACGAATTCAAACATACTTTTAAAAAAATATCCGTTAGAAGGGGTTTTCTTTTGCCTTCGAAATAAAAGGCAATGTGAGAAAAAATAGATTTTACAATACGCTCATTGTGTTTAAATCTAGATATGGATGTGTTTTGGTGTCTTGCTTTCGTGTAGACTGCCAAATGTATTTATTTGAAAGAACGACAGTTCTATATAAATATTGGAAAGGTAATGCTTCAAAATATCACCATCACAGTACAAAGGTTTGAATCCCTGTTTGGCCGTGGATGTTATGGGTTTACATCTTTGTATATCATCCAATAACCCTTATGGTTATTGATGCGATAATATGAAAAGTAAACTTCAAATATAATTACAAACTATCTAAATTGATTACATCACAAAAATGTCATTTTCTCTACAAATTTCCATCCCGCTGACGAGTTGGTTTTGTTTCTGGAAAGGAAATCACTTTGAAAAGAAAAGAACGACCTTTAGATGTCGGCTTTGTGACCTCTTCTCTGTCTGAGGTCGCAGATGACCCGCCACATAAATGCAAAGGTGACTCAAATATCAGCTTAGGTGACCTTGGTTCCACATCAAACCAAATTTTAAGTTAGAATCACTTTTTCAATATCTTGAAGCATGCTAAAAATATCAATAAAAGAAATCCCGTCAATTCAATGTGGTTCTATACTGCGAGGTACCCCTCACCGTTAAGTAGTCGTAGACTATAGCGTCTACCACTAAGCATTGTGTTTTCACATACAATGACATTCATTCACGCTAGAATTACTGAATGAGTGAACTTATAAACTTGAGTCGAGACTTAAGTTACTAGAAGAAACTTTTAGGTCCGTATGAATTCATAGTCGAACTATTATGTACCAGCATACATTATTGCTATACGGGTTTTGCTTTTGATGTAATAATAATTGTTCGTGTGATACACTGTTGTAAGGTGCACACTAGCTTTACATGATGTTTCCCTCTTCAGGGCGGTTGCAACTTGCGCTCGTGTTACGGAATAGGGGGCGCAACTTTACAACCTGCTACAACCGCCTAAAACTGTTATGGAATGAGGGCCCATGTGACTATAACTACATATCTTAGCGTGTTTGGATAGTTAGAAAGGAATGTCCAAGGGCGACTGTTAATAGGACTCAATCCCAGCATTCGCCTTAGCGACTGAAAAAAACCTCTACTCGGAAAATACCTTCAGTCAGAATTGCCGGTGGCCGGAATCGAACCGGGGACATTCCGAATTAGAGTATTGCGTCTTACCGCTGAGCTACCTAAATCGGATATGACAAATAAGATTCGCAAAGCAATAAGGTATTTCCATAACAAGAAGCAGTCTTCACTTGACACCGACAGAATGTACTGTTACGACAAAAAGCATTACGAAACCATAATGTTATTTATACCAATTGTGATGTTCAATCTTGATTTTATATTGCGTTAGGTAAGTCAATATTACCAAGGCAATAGATGCCATTGTGGGACAAATATGGGATATTGGCTGACTGAGTGTTTCTTCATATCGGAAGAACTATCGGTAGGAACGTATGACTTCGAATGGAATAGTGGTCGACTGTGAATACTGGTATAAAGCTCACAGGATACAATTCAACAACTTTAAAATCCTATTTAGTAAGCTTGGTTTGGTGTCTACGGTTTCAACAACTATTACATTAAAAATTATTGAGAGTTACCATGTTAGTTCGTATAGAATCTCCGCTTACCGGCTAATCATAATCATCAATCATAATAAGAGTTTAAAAAGTTGGTGAAACCGGCCTTTAGTTTGGTTTTACGCATGTAAATAAAATTAAAACTTTTTTTCTGGCTGCCGGCAGGACATGATAACTTTTGCATCTGAATCATCGGTGTGTACACGATGATGATGATGATGATGATGATGATGATGATGATGATGATGATGATGATGATGATGATGATGATGATGATGATGATGATGATGATGATCATGATCATGATGATTTTGGGCGTTGTTTCACAAATTTGCGAGTATGATAATCGGTCCGTTAAGTGGGTGAATATGAAGATAAAAAACTTCGACATCGGTAGTCAGGATACGAACCTGGATCTCAGGAGCCGAGGTTTGCTAAAACGACCGCGGCCAGCTTCGCTAGCGAGGATATATTAATTGTTTAAATTAACGCCGCCGCTCTGTGTTAGCGCCCCCAGTCTCATGGACGTAATGAAACTTTACTCTAGGTTTGCGGTGACTCGTCACCCTTGGCATATTGTAGACGCATGACCTTTCGCAGAGTTATTGACCAGGCAGGGTTTGGGAAAATAAACTTTCCACTATCGTCTTGCAGGAGGTCGGGTAATGCATTTTAAATTATAGCAGTGTAACACACGAGCCTATGTCCTCTATATTAATTGATAAACACACATGTAAATCAAACATAAATCAATTTTTTGTTTTTCATAGTTTTTTTATAGCTCATATTAATTTCATACTCTGTACCACATTTTTAAATTTTTCTATAGTTATTCTGTGTCATAAGGTAACCTTATAGTATAAAGTCAGAACTTTGTTTATAATAAAGTAATCTAATTATATTTAAGACACTTTTTAGAACAGCGATGATCTAAACAAAATGTGATGGCAATTCGTAATTTGCGAAGTACATAGCTCCACATAAACGGTACCATAGTACTACTAGTAAAGTAGGGCCACCATTATGTGTACAAAAATTATACACACGGAACTCAGTTTGAAAAACGTCAACTATTGGAACAACATAATATAAGACTGATATACTAGCCCCAATGTAACAAATCCCATACCGACGTCAGATTCTTATCTAGCGCTTCTTCTATTCACATTTTTCAACAAAAATCAACAGATACCAGCCATTATTTCACATGGGTACAAAGGCGGTCCTTCATAGTCCAAGAGCCAGCAACATAAAAGCTCCCCTCATAAGGTACATATGTTTTGACTATTGGAATAGGAGCGGAAAAACTACTCTACTAACAAAACGCGCGTCTTATTCCTCAACGTGGGGGCTTTTAGGCCCCACAGGGGGCCAAAAAAGCAGAAAAAAGGCCCAAGGTTCCCCTCATAAGGTACATGGATGGAGTAAACGCCATTTTGTAGAGATAAGTGTCCCAAATAGGAATTCGAAGAGTAAGATGGGATATTAGGGGGCGTTTACCGATCAGACGCCATTTTACCTAAAAAGGGCCATTTTTTATTTTCGCACATGCATGCGCTTAAATACTCAAATCATATCCGGAAATGTCTCGAGACGTAGAAAAACATACATTTTAAAGAAATTTTGGGTTATTGTCCTCGCCAGACGCCCTCAAAAGCGGCCCAAAAAGGCCAAGGTTCCCCTCATAAGGTACATGAATGGAGTAAACGCCATTTTGTAGAGATAAGTGTCCCAAATACGAATTCGAAGAGTAAGACGGGATATTAGGGGGCGTTTACCGATCAGACGCCATTTTGTCCAAAAAGGGCCACTTTTTATTTTCACACGTGCACGCGCTTTAACACCCAAAACATATCCTTAAATGCCCCTAGAGGTGAATACATTTCAAAGATATTGTGTGATGTCCTCGCCAGCCCCCCCCCCACAGCCTCGATCCGGATGCGATAGTTTTGAAGCTCCGCCCACCCCTAACTTTAATATACCAGTATTTATTATTATTAATGTCAGGATTTAAGGATATGTTTTGGGTGTTAAGTGCGTGCATGTGTGAAAATAAAAAGGGGACCTTTTTGGGTAAAATGGCGTCTGATCGGTAAACGCCCCCTAATATCCCGTCTTACTCTTCGAATTCCTATTTGGGACACTTATCTCTACAAAATGGCGTTTACTCTATTCATGTACCTTATGAGGGGAACCTTGGCCTTTTTGGGCCCCTTTTGAGGGCGTCTGGCGAGGACATCACACAATATCTTTGAAATGTATTCACCTCTAGGGTCATTTAAGGATATGTTTTGGGTGTTAAAGCGCGTGCACGTGTGAAAATAAAAAGCGGCCCTTTTTGGACAAAATGGCGTCTGATCGGTAAACGCCCCCTAATATCCCGTCTTACTCTTCAAATTCCTATTTGAGACACTTATCTCTACAAAATTGCGTTTACTCCATTCATGTACCTTATGAGGGGAACCTTGGCCTTTTGGGCCCCTTTTGAGGGCGTCTGGCGAGGACAATAGCCCAAAATTTCTTTAAAATGTATGTTTTTCTACGTCTCGAGACATTTCCGGATATGTTTTGAGTGTTTAAGCGCATGCATGTGCGAAAATAAAAAATGGCCCAATTGGGTAAAATGGCGTCTGATCGGTAAACGCCCCCTAATATCCCGTCTTACTCTTCGAATTCCTATTTGGGACACGTATCTCTACAAAATGGCGTTTACTCCATTCATGTACCTTATGAGGGGAACCTTGGCCTTTTTGGGCCCCTTTTGAGGGCGTCTGGCGAGGACAATAACCCAAAATTTCTTTAAAATGTATGTTTTTCTACGTCTCGAGACATTTCCGGATATGATTTGAGTATTTAAGCGCATGCATGTGCGAAAATAAAAAATGGCCCTTTTTAGGTAAAATGGCGTCTGATCGGTAAACGCCCCCTAATATCCCGTCTTACTCTTCGAATTCCTATTTGGGACACTTATCTCTACAAAATGGCGTTTACTCCATCCATGTACCTTATGAGGGGAACCTTGGGCCTTTTTTCGGCTTTTTTGGCCCCCTGTGGGGCCTAAAAGCCCCCACGTTGAGGAGTAAGACGCGCGTTTTGTTAGTAGAGTAGTTTTTCCGCTCCTATTTCAAAAGTCAAAACATATGTACCTTATGAGGGGAGCTTTTATGTTGCTGGCTCTCCGTCTATCACTGAGTCGAGTGAAAAGTGATATGGCTGTGTTAGGAGTTTACAGATATCCAACCCAAGTTGTAAATAATTATTCTTAGTGGACCTGTCTTAAGTGGTTGTTAGGATTTAGAGGTGTAGAAAGTTAAGTTGGTACTATTGGCTCGCCTATTCCGTAAGCATGAAACTAGTTATGTTCACCGCTTAGCCGGTTCCCATACGAATACCGAAGTTAAGCAACCTCGGGCTAGGTCAGGAGGTGAATGGGTGACCACCCTCCTCTAAAACACTAGTTACCGTTGGTTAGAGCAGCTTGGAGGGTTCGAAAGCTTGTGTAACAGCTTCGTTCTTCTCGTCAACTGCTCGGCAGTCCAGGTTAGTGGAAGAACCTATATGACTGGTCAAAGTTACACCGTCCTTTCGGATGGGACGTAAAGCCGATGGTCCCCTTGGTACTTTTCGACAGGAGTAGGTTACGTGCCGGTACCAGGCTTTCCCTCCCTTCCTCATTATCATTCACCAATCATCACTCATAAGGCTAGAGAGGACATTGTGCCCTACACTGGCCTTAATTACAATAAGGTAAGTAATGTAGTTATGTTGTGTCTAATTTGCGTTGTGTCGAAGCAAATGGGTTTTGGGTTTGGGTGGGCCTCCGTCTTGCTATGACGTCACCATTGCCAACTCGCCAGTCAGGCTGAAGTAGTGAGAAATACATTAATCATCATTACGAACGGTTTAAGATCTATAATTACATACACAAATACATAATTATGTTAACTAAAGAATGAGTGATTGAGTGATTAACTCAGGTGGACATGCGTTACTATATCGGTACAACGGAAACTACAACGTGTTATTTATTTTACGGTCAATCTGGTATTGCTTCTGTACTGTATTTGGCTATGTATGAAACGCTTATTGTATTATTCGCCCGATGCACAGTTGTTTTAATTTTAGAATTTTTTTAATGCTAATATGGATTTCGTTTTTCTTATGGAAATAAGCATGTAATAACACAATTTCATAGCAACCAATCGTGTAATAACTTGACAGTTGTCTGTGCAAATTGACCTTAATTTTCTTAAGGTTGTATGTCAAATTGTCTTGTGAAACCTCCGATTTGCTTTAAAATTTGAAAACATATCTCAAAGACAAATAAATGGCTTCGAATTGAATGAAATGCTTTAAAATTTGAAAACATATCTCATAGAGAAATGAATGTACGTCTTTCTTTCGAATGTTTCTTCGTTCAACTAGAGATGTCCGTATTTCAAATGTTCATCGTTATGTGTTGTTGCAGCACACAGCTTTCCAATTTAAAAAGAACATTTGAAAAACGGATACATTTCTTGGAAAATTCGTAAGAAAGAGCATGAATCACTTCTTTGAGAAGACATATTCCTGTTTGCTTTGTGGCATTTTTAAAGCAGTTTCATAAAAGACAACAATCGGTAATTCCACAAGGTAGGTTGACATCACAATAAAGTGAGAAAAAATTACATTTTGTGTAAAGAGTTTATAACTAATCAACTCATTGGAGATTGAAACAAAATAAGCATAATAATAACTTTCTACACATAAAAAATGCAATTTCAAAAGGGATTAAGAATGAAACCAAATTCCCGCATTAAGTTCAAAAATATATATTATTAAATCACGAAGTCCATTTCCATTGTTGAGCAAGACTTCAGTTGGCTCCACATCTATCCTTCAACCTCAACGGTTGCTCTAGCATTCCAAGAAGATCGAAGAAGTATAGCATTAACAGACAGAGCATCTTCTGCTGTCCACATGAGTGATTCCTTTGACGTGCCTCAATAGAAGCACTTGCTCTCTCACTCACTCTGTGCTCTATAGAAGCACATGTCTTCTCACTCACTCTGTGCTCTTTAGAAGCACTTGCCCTCTCACTCTGTGCTGCACTGAACAACTTGCCCTCTCTCTCATTCTTCAAGGAGTCTATGTGCGTCGACCCATTGCCATGATCAAACGCTCGTATTATATGCGGAAAGTTGGAAATAGTGACCCTTCTATGCGTTTTGCCGGCACTACCAAAGATCAGATCACCCGCTGCCTTTATAAGTTACAGTTCGGTGCACAACATTTGGTGCCACATTAAACGTGATTTCGTTTTAATAGATCACAGTGGAATACTTTTCATCTTGTTTGGTATGAATTCAACATAGAACGACGAGATATAATATTGAATTCAAGTTTCTTAAATTTAAAAATGTTCAATAACAGTTCGTTGAATATAAGCGTTACTATTGGTGTTCACATTTGAAATTAATTCTACCAAACTCCGCGAGTGAATTACATAAATATAATCTGTCATTCTGAACAGTAAGTTGATATTTCTTGTCACTGATAGTAATCGCGTTTGGAATAGCGACGTGACATAAATGTAATGATGTTCGTTATAAATATGTGTTTGTTTTCTGAAATGGGTCAATGAATTATTCAAGCGATGAAATGTTTATATATAATCAATTATTCACATTATTATTCATATCAGTCGTTTGTTTATTTGTTGTAGAGTTCATCAGGCTATAATATATTAAACATAAATGTATTGGAATTGTGTCATGGCGATGTCTATAGTCAACATTGCCATTTGTGAAAATAAAGTATTTGTTGAAGTCTATGTAGTAGAAATACTTGAATATGTAATACAAAATTATTGAACTGTAGTTTCAAAAAAATCAATACTATATTCTAATCGTAACAACAGTATGAAAAGACAAATATCATGACTTTTTAAATACACAAAAAACGTTTAAAGACAACAGTTTCAAATGTACTCTAATTCTTAACCTTATTTTGGAATTATCACATAGAAGTTTAATGACGTGATGTATTAGAAATAACCCAAAGAAAACAAATACTCGCGTGGATGTTTGTGTGAAGAACTGATTTATGTAGAGATCTGCGGTTTATTAACAATTCAAAATTTGGTTCATATTTTCCCAAAACGTAAAGTGGAAATGATTAAAAGAAATCCACACATTTGTTATGAATGCAGAAATAAATTTCCCCAAAAATCAAAATGGTTCCTGAATGTGTTTGTTAAATTGTGTGTTTCAGATATTCCCAAGTTTGGAGTTCCAATCAGCAATGTGACCATCCCTGTGGGTCGTGAGGCGACGCTCACTTGCGTCGTGGAGGATCTGTCAACATACAAGGTAGGAACACAATGTAACAAGTGGTTTCCACAGTAAACAAGATGGCGATTGTTTCTAATTCTTATTTGTCTCGAACTCGGAGATATATCCCAACGACTTAGAAAATTAAGTAAACCATAGGTAGGTGAACCGGTGGGCATATTTGATATCTATTGATAGTCGACAGCCATGAAATAAAATGTTTTTTGTAAAATTTATTTTTTTATTCTTTTTATAAGCTTAACAGCCATTTTACATCCTAGTTACATTTATTTACCTTCTATCAACAATTCACGACCGTTTATATCAATTATCATAAAATAAAATAATTGCATGCATAGTTTTAAACAAAAATAATAAATTACAATATGGCGGAGATTTTACATTTCTTTGCATTTTGCACAAACGGTGTAAAAACTATTGCAGACAAGCTGTGAGATGGTCCGAGCGCTGTCACGCCCACCTATCACCTGTCTATGGTTTACTATGTTCTAGGTCGTTGATATTACCGGTGTTCACACCCGTTTATGCTCGTGCTTAGAATTATGGAATGCTCGATGGTCGTCGTTATACAAACAAAATCTTCGAACGGTTGACCGATATTTTGCTACCTTTTTGCAAATATCGGTCGTGGACAGTTCAAAAGAAATCTACCTCGAAGCCATTATAGAAAAGCGAGGAGATTCGCGATTCGCATGTTGAGATGTAGTTCTAGCCTAAGGGTTCCTTTAATGGAAATGCAGCCATAATAGTACTTCGCTTTCTGAAGCTTCTATGGCAACGGATTAGCGATGCGATGAAAGGCGACTTCTTTGTTGGAAATATGTATTCGTGTGTTAGCTCAGTTTGACAGTGGGATAAATTCGTTGAGTGTAACGTGGAGAAGTAAGACGGACGCTAAGCGTTAACATGGAATAACTAAAGGTGCGGGGATCAAAGAGCATTTTACCATCAAAGGTGTTTTATTTTTTGTGGGAGATTTCTATAAGATTTATTTTGTTGGTCGATCCGCTTTCGTCTGGCATTTATAAAGATATATTTGAACGAGATATAAATAATGTAAAGATATATTTCAAAATTAATTAAAAAAATATATTTTTTAAATTATTTATATCTCGTTCAAATATATCTAGAAATGCCAGAAGAAAGCGGACCAACTATCAAAATAAATACTATAGAAATCACATACAGTAGTTATAATATTTGACATGGGTGCTTTCGAATAACCATCAGTGTTTGAAGTTGACAATGAAAATTACAACAACATGTAAGACATTAGTTAAATAATGTCTTTACGATACTTCTGCGTAGATTCTCGTATATTTCAACTATTATTAGGAGCAATGATTGTTTCGAGAAACATCGTAGCAGATTTATTAAATCTTGCATAAAATTTGAAATTAATTTATTATTAAAAAAATATGTGATGCTCTTAGGACTTGTAGCTTCTAGTCGCAGTACAAAAGCCGATAAACATGACTGTGTGACAAGTAGTACACGGCAATTATGACAAATTAAAATATCATTTATCATTATTATAACATTTGAACACATTTCTGCTACAAAATTTCGCAAATCAATTTACAGTAATGGTAGTAATATAAATCACAAGTTGTGACGTTTTAAACATACGGTTAGCTTTGAATGTCAATTATCAGGTTAAATTATAATTACTTTGTTGGTTCAATGTACTTTCGGATATAATAATTTTTCCGTTTATTATGTCAGCGAATAGAAATATTTCCTATTTGATTTGATTTTCAAATTATTGATTCACATTACTGTTTTATGTTCAGAAGTTGAAAAGGGAGGAATGTTATTCGCATTAACTATCGTATTGCCGACAAAAGGAATACGGACATGAAGTGATTTAATTTGCTTTGTGAGTAGTCGTTAGACTGTGTGTTACCTTATTTTTAGCTTTCATGACCTCGTTAACTGAGATGTAACTCTAGGTCACGTTAGAATCGTGAATAGAAATGAATTATATTCTTATCCTGTAGTTATTTACAAATAAATACCACCAAAGACGATCAAATCATGAAGTTGGTTATACTCGTATTTACACAATGATTTAAACAATATTTGTTCACACACGGATGGAAATTGTTTTAGAAAATTGGCTTTATAGACATCGTGAGGTCTTATATAGAAAGATGTAAAATGCTGTTCTACACCTCAATTTCACTATCCGTTAGCCTTAGGTAAAAAAGTATGCGATATATTGCAACGCTGGAGACTCAACTTTATAATTTAATAAAATACATGAAATATAGTGAACAATAAATAATCAAAACGCAATCAATCATTAAAATGTACTGAGAAACGTAAAAACTATACATAATTTTTGTTTTGTTGGTGGTATATGACCCGTTTTAAAGTAACAATTCAGTGATATTCTGCTCCCGATCCTAATTTGTAGAGCTTCAACAAACTTTATTTGCCTGCAGTACATAATGTTACAGCACAATGAAATATCACTTTCCAAGTGGGAATTATTTAAGTTAGCTTCCAACTCTAAATGATAAATTAATACAAATGCATTTTAAAATATTCAAGACATTATATCACCACACACAATATATAATAAATGAAGACAAGTGATTATGTTGGTGCACAATTTGTTGACGTTAATTACTGCATTAAATTATCTGGACAATTTCAAGTTTTAACAGCAGTTGTTCCAATGCAGTCAATGCTCTGTTCTAAAAAACAGAAATATTCACGAATCATTCATCTGTCCCTATTTTTAATAAAAATATAAAAATGGTTATACCTGAGAAAGTATGTGCCACACTGTACACGCAAATAACATGCAAACAATTGTTACCTTGGTAACAATGGGCCAAGGTAACAATGGGCGCCCCTAGGTGTAGGGGCCGACTATGAATTCCAACCTTAGTAGCGACCTAGCATTCTATGAAATACCCTTGTACATTATTGGATTTAATGGGGTTTATTTAACATTTATCATTTTGTGGAGTTCTTGTTTCATTTTGTCAATTATGTAGTCGTTTAATGCATTTTATCTGAGCCATTAGAATCTTCATTGAAGTATCAAATTCAATGTAGATTCTAATTTGTCTTCAAGCATAAAATATTTGACATTGTATTGTGCTGAAAGAAGTCTTTTTATATTATTTCTTAGAAAACATGCTTAGCAAATAATTAGAATTTCGTTAACGACTTGTGATGTACACATATTAAAAGGTAGTTCAGTTGACCACTGGAGGCCAAATTGCGTTTTAACATTCGAGCAAAGAAGAAAATGCTAACTACGAATAACAAGATTTTAAAACTATATCCCTTGATCAACTTTGTGAAGCGAGTGCATTATGTTAGGTTCTCATGCTTTGACGTCGGACAATAACGTCGGTCGTTGGCCAATCGTAGCCGTTTAGGTCAGGGCCGGCGTTGGAATAAATGGCTACGATTGGCCAACGTCCAACGTAAGGGCATGAGAGCCCATCATTTTGTGAACACACTTTATAGAAAAATGACACAGCCGCCATAGATGCACACAAAGGTGTAAAATTTAAACACTATAAAACACCTTTTCTAAATACACCCATACAGGTCGAAGACAGGCACACACAATTTCCGCAACGTATCGACACTGACTTTTTTTTCAATAGAGTAAAGAATGAGTGGCAAATGAGTGACGGTTAAATTGGTTGTTTTTGTGGAAACTAATGTATTTCGATAATAGCCCCAGTGGACCCAATTACAGCTTCACGCCGGGTTCCCAATGGGGGAGGTTTGAAAAAGAACAGAGCACTTCTTTTCCGCTTACATCTGTTCCGAAGATTTTAGCAGAACTATGATAAAAAATGACTTTGGGTGGTTTTTGGCAGGCTCGTTATTGCAAATTGTCATGTTTACTTTGTGTTTTTGCCTTGTATTATTAATCTATTCGATCAACCCTTCACTATACAAACAAAATGAGTGATAAGCCGTCATTTCATTATTTAATTACTGGTTTTAACTCTTTTATTTTAGCCTGTTGTCGCTCGTGTAGTTACAAGACATAGAACCACATCCGCAAAACTAACACAACACATACAAGTCAACTCATTTTAGATTCTACAACTTTAAATTATGTTTAACTACTGGAGCAATTATTTTGTCTGTCGCACCGTCCTACATTTGCCGTAATTTTACGAACAAGTTCTGCCTCAATATTTGGCATTTGTGTTTCGTCATCATCTCTTCATATCCTTAGGGGTTGTTCTAATGTCACAGGCTTCAGTAAATGTCAACATAGGCTGTCCTTGTCTGGGGCAAAACATTAACCTCACAACTGCTTCGCTGTGAGTGTGTTTAGTGTTGTTGACTGACGATGTAACATGAGCAACCCACAACCCCCTCAATACACATCCAAGGCCTCGCGTCATAAGGGTGGCCGCTTCTCACGTGATATCATGTTACGTTATGAACACAACTTTGGTTGGTATTTCATTGTAATATGTAAGGGAATATGTATGTTCCATAAGTAAAATAAGCGGCATTCCGCAGATATTGAAAACGGAAAATATGCGATGGTTTTAGAACAACCTGCTAAACAAAAGTAATATTAACTGTGCTTACAGTATTTTGCAACCGTTTGCAATAAAGTATGCAAGGATTATTACTTATTAAAGTCTTTGTCGACATCAAAGGCTGCAACGAAAGTTGTGCTCCATCTTTCTTGCAGAATTTGTAATCATCCCCCAGGTTGCGGCCTTGACTTTTATTGTTCTTGTTTTCAAAATTGTTTTAACATTTGAACGGTATAGAAACTTTACAAGGAAAGTACAGTTGATTTTAATAAACGTTAATTCAGAGAAAAACTCGTTCTGAGGAACAATCATAACGTTGTCGTTCTAACGCAATAATTGCTGCCTTTTAATATATGTGAACACATTGTGCAATTTTGTGTTTACGCAATGAAACACATATCCACATAAGCTAACGCTTTAGCTGCGGTCGCTTAGCCGGTTCCCATACGAACACCGAAGTTAACAACCTCGGGCTAGGTCAGGAGGTGGATGAGTGACCACTCGCCTCTGAAACACTAGTAACCGTTGTTTAGAGCAGATTGGAGGGTTCGAAAGCTTGTATAACAGCTTCGTTCTTCTCGTCAACTGCTCGGCAGTCCAGGTTAGTGAAGGAACCTATATGACTGGTCAAAGTTACACCGTCCTTTTGGATAGGACGTAAAGCCAATGGTCCCCTTGGTACTTTTCGACAGAAGTAGGCTACGTGCTGGTACCAGGCTTTCCCTACTCTCTTCCTCATTATCATTCATCAAACACCCCTCATCAGGCTAAAGAGGGCATTGTGCCCTACACTAGCCTTAATTAAAATAAAATAAAATATATGAAATATCCACATTACTTATTAACGCATAAGCAACCCTTAACACACCATTGAGTGCTATCATCACTGTAGGTAGAGCATAATGTCGTGTAATACTAAATTAACACGGCTGTAGAGCACGCGCGGTTACGTTCATTTTACTCTTAACAGACTCTGTAGATGTGTTAAGTTTAAATCTAATTACAACGTTAAACACTTAATTGAGCTAAGAACTCACAACAGCAAAAACGCTTCGTATGCAAGCGTTAGAACACGGTATTTTACAACCGTTTGCAAGAAAATGTTGTGTTATTTCTTTTCAATGTATTTTTTGCCATCAAAAGCGGCAACGAAAGAAATAAACCTTCTTTCTTCCATAATGTAAAACATTCCCCGGCGGCCTTCAACTTGAATATATGTGCTGTTTTTTTTTTTTTTTTGTAAATACAAATAAATACATCTTTCAAAAACCTTCTCCCGTTAACTATAGTAGGCGACTAGTCGATGATTTAAAACAACATTGTTATCACTGTAAAATAATAATATTGTACTGATTTTGTATCGAGTGTCGAAGTTGTTGGCCCAGTTCAGATCTTAAACAAATATTCAAAAAAAAAAAATAGTATAGGCACTCACGAAAGTCACCCACTCGCTAAATATAAAGGTATCGTGATAAGCCTGTTGTGTATATATATGTATGCTCTAAATGTACAAATAAAACAAACACATAATCACAGGCTTTTAAATACTACAGAACGTCTTATGAAACCAAGGTTGTTTCAGCTGCTGTAATTTGCATTTTATAAATCATGTGTTATTCAGTGAGGAAATAAATCATTTATGCTTTGCTATGCTTTTTTTGTTGACCTATACTTTATCAACTATGGCTTCTTTCGTTTGTAAATATATTTCAAATTAATGTTGAACAGGCACATTTTACATTTCATGTACCCAACTTTGTCGATGTCGTTGTAACGCTGGGATTAAGTACTATGCACTCTAATTTTTTTTAGATGAAAATTAAAAAAAATGGAGTATTTCGCGTATAAATTAATAAGACCAGTTCCCACACCAAGTTATTATGTGTGAGCATGAGCATGTGACTATGCGCATTAATCAGTAGCAAATTGGTTTTTAAACACGTACAGTGCAAATTGAATGAAAATATAAAAACTAACAGGCACCACTTATCAAAACCAATTTCGTTTTTGTTAAAATTTACATTTACCTGTATTGTTGTTTGAGAACTTGACCATTGCGATATACAATATATTTTATGAGTGCACATTTATTTCACCAACCAATATGTTAATGCGTAATTATACTGTCAAATACACACTCTTCGTGAAAATAAGATTCCATGTGAATTGTGAATGGATGTTTGTCAAGTAAATATACTAAAAACATTGCATTAATCTTAGAGGAAATACAATATTTTGTTTGGCCAGTGTTCAAGTTGCGGCTATTCGGGCTGTTATGATGTCCATATTTCAAAATCTGAACATACTCAACCTTTTTTCAGTAAAAAAAATATATGAAAAGACATTTTTAACATGAAAGTAATTGAGAAATGGATTTTTCGAAAGACCGCCCGTGCAGCCTGGAAAGCGAAAAAGAATCTGCCAAAAAAACTCTGGCTACGTTTGGAAACCTGCTGTGTATAACCGTATGGGTTTGAGAACACAATGAAACAAAGAATAGAAATGTATATTTTAAGAGACAAATAGTTAGATTAATTTATTACTGAAATAGTTGAGTATTTTAAATGTAAAATTGTATATAGAAAGGGATCTAATGGAGGGGCAAAAATAGCAAGGAGAAAATATGTGGCAAACCTTTATTGGACAACTAGGCAGAGAATGGCATAAGTTCCAACTCGACTCTCTACTCGTGTTCGAAAGAAGAAGAAGAAGAAGATTTTGATATCTAAAAACATTTAACACAAAATAATGATTGGATAAACATTGAAGTAAACTAAAGTTAGTATAAAACAGTGCGTGTGTGTGTTTGTATCTACGAATTTAATGGATAATTATGTATCAAAATTAGATGTAATTCATTTTTCACATACACTGTTTCTTGTGTGCTTTTTAGTCCTTAAAGATTTAATATGGAGTTATATTAAAAACAATTTCTAACTGGAATATTCTTCCAATACAAATATTTATGTATTTGTTTTAATGTGTTGCGTGTCTTTGCACCATAGCATGACAGTTTCTTTAACGCTTGAATGAAAATAATTATCAGGTACGACACAAAACTATGTACACTGAGCTGAAGTAAAATTATACTGACAAGCTGAAAAAGTTTTAGGAATATGTGATAGTGTCTGGCACGTTGTTTATGAGTGGTGGTGCGTGATGCATTATTCAGAAGTCAATTAATAAGGTCTTAATTGTATTCTTAACATAATATGATGAGAAGTGTTTTTAGGGTTTATTATGACACTTGTTGGTTTTCTAAGAATGTAGATGACGTTACGTCTCATTATATCTGCTGTTACTCTGGACGTGGTATGATAATCTCCCGCCGTTTGTCAAGACCTATATTATTAACCCAAAGTCATCTACTGTATTTTGGTAAACAAAGCATTCACATGTAACGACACAGGTTTCAAGATTTTAGGCGTTCTAATTATAACTGATGTTTCTAATATCACGCGGGACTTTCCTCTATTAGTGTAACCACACACATTTATAACTCTGATATAAAAACTACAGAGAAGGTATAAATATTACGCAAGAGGGTAATAATTCTACCTTTGCTCTCGCATTGAAAAGCCAGAATATTAAAAGTAATGTTCCCGTGTTAAACATGTCACATTAAATTATTTCAGAAGAAAGAGGTCGAAAATTTAATAAGAGGTGTTACATGGGTTTGAATTTCTTTGTTGTAAGGAATGGGTGTTTCTTAAAAAACTCTTCTTTTGCCGCAGTTATAAAATTAAATACAGTGTGGAAACGGTGTTTAAAATCTCGTCTGGCAAACAAAGTCTGACCGAGTTTGTTGTCAAAGCTGATTTAATGGTGAATTAACGCTAATCTGCTGTATTTATGAGGATATTATGGACGGAAGCACTTTGTAACTTCATCAATACATTTTTAATACAGGAATATAAAAACACTGTTTCAGTAATGAATACTTCCTTATGTTTACTTCTTTAATAATGCGTTCAGAAATGTATATTTTTACTGCAAGTATCCTCTATTGTTGCCTCATGTACAGAATTCGTTACTAATTGTTCAATTATGTATGTATAATTACTCATAAATTGTTAGTTTTATAAATTTGTAACTCATTTAATATTTAAGAAATACCCAAGCAAGCACCTTAGCATCTAGTGGTTCGATTTTTAATAAAATATTGCCTGGTGATCTCTAACTTCTTCAACATATTACACGTAAGAAATATACAACGTTAGTATTGATATGTGTTTTAACAAATTAACACATATCACTTTATATATTCAAATCATAATTATCTAGCATTGTGTTTTGATCATAACTACTTATATCTAACAACAATAATATGAATATCAGTTTTATTAAGTTTGGAATTGGAAAGCACCAGAATTTCAATATACGTATAAAAGATTAAATTTATGAAAGATCCGCCTGCACGTATTATATATCAACATTATAACGGTGAACGTAAATCATTCTAAATAAAATCCAGTTTGATAACAACGCTTTGAGTCGGATCTTAAGAATTTATTTTTGAAATTAGTTTTCCTCGGGGGAATTGATAAGTTTCATCTCGACGAGGAGCAGAACAGAAAATAATTTCTTTGAAATACGTCGACCACAAATTAAGTTAGTTTAAGCGCGATAAAACTGCAGCGTTCAGAGTTCATGTCAAACAGACCAAGAAAATAAATGAGTTCATAATTCAATATTCTTTTCATCTTGTTGGAATTAGGTCATAAATGCGGTGCAACCACGATTAGTCAAGGCATGGAAGAACGTCTATTTCGTCCTCTCCAATATATAAGCATATGGTTGGTTTTATTTCACAACTACGTGTAAGATAATGTTCCACACGTCAACAAATATCTACACACGTCATTATAACCCGTATTTGAACTAGAAATAGAATCACATTTACATGTAGAATGCCACTTGGATCTAGTATTAGATCAAACAATATACATTGGGATTTATGTTCTTTCCCTATATTTTCAAATTGTGCAGTGACCTCTTGGTGGAGATGCCGAGTTGAGGTATTACTTATTTTACTATGTTTAATGTTCTGGCTCGTGTCTATAACCGATGACGTTAAAAAATCCCAGCTATCAATATCATGACACATTTCAAAGCGTTAGATACAGTTTCTTTACATAAACTTCAATACATTAAGTCTATAATGTGGGCGTTTCAAGATACAGAGAGATAAATGACAACCCATATAACATAATTATGATGTTATTGGAATATTGCTACAGTTCAAATAAATTAGAATTATTTTATCTTTACGGCAAGGAAAATTTATGCGGCTGCATTTTTTTTTAGAAAACACAAACAGATTTCTCAATGTTAACATAAAATTGTACATTCCAATCGAAATGAAAAACGTGTATTTAGTTTTTTTTAAACAAACGTGTATTTATCTTACTTGAAAAAACGCAGAATTATAATGCCCTTGCTAGGTAATTATTGAACCACTACAGATTAACTCAAACGTCAAGCTCTAACGTGTCTAGACATGATTTCATTCACAGCAGCAAACACGTTTAGTAGGCCTGAACGTGCTCCCTTAAAACCCAAAGGACACTTTGTCGCGTGGCTTAGCTGGTTCAGTGCTAACAATAATCAGCTCCGAATCACTCAATGGGTCATTCATCGAATTCCAATATTGTTTTGTGTGTAAAGCTTTCGAGGTAGCTAAATTACAGAGACACATAAAGAAGTACAGATTACACAAAGCGGGTATATAGCTAGTATACATGAACCATGCGAATGTGATGCTCGCACATTGATTAAAGCAAACGTGAAAACTTTGGTATCATCAGAAAATGTGTCTTTTGCTCACATACATAATTATGGGGTAAAGAGAAATATTGAGGATTTGACGAGAATATTTTGTTATATACCATTTAGAGCAATCGAGTCCGCGCAGTCAAATACCAAATCTCATTTTACGTTATACTTTGATAATCACATCATAGTCCCCAAATCTCTGCATAAAACACACAATCACCTAACAGGTGGCATCAGAAACACACGATAATATATGTTTTTAAAATAAAACAAATTATAATTTTTTAAACATTTATGTTTCTAAGGAACTAACGCGATGTTAGTTAATGAAACCCTCAACTTATGGGACCATACCTTTCGTTACATGATGAATAATGAAAATGTGCTTTTTGTTATTTTAGTCTATAATATCGAACACATTGAGTTGATTACAAAAGTACGTGGGTTGCGTCTAAACGAAACCAACAAATAATTGAAAATATTTGAGAAGAATGTAGTTTATAATATCCATTTATAATTTATTATGTTCATATTTAATATTGATTTTTTGACGCGAACAAATTATGTAAAATCAGTGGCATTCGAGTTTGTAAATACAATCGATACATAACTTCATATTATGGTCCCGAATATTTACATCCATCGCTTGTATTTGACATTACATAGAACATTTTATCCTTTTGATGTGATTCAACCTAAGCACAGCCGCTATGAGCTGACTTTACACGAATTTAAGTATAGGTCTCATTTCCAATTCGTATATACAATATTTGAATATTTTCAACCTCAATACTTTTGTATCACTTTGCAATTTATACGCCCAGAACTGTACTGTAAAACTTCAATTGTGTTTGTTTAAATCCGTACTTTACTCCAGATTCCAGATTTGTATCTTCTCAAATATTACATATTTACGTTTCAACAAAACTTTGTTCAATTTTACATTTTCCTATTTCCATGCGATGAAAACTCTACCTCACATCAAAACTTTCCGAACGCGAGTTATTATGTCTTTCGTTTTCTGATTTATGTCCGCTAGCTTAAAGCCGTACAGTAAGTGTCGAGATGGTAAGTGTTGAGCTAAGAATGAAGGTGAGGAAATGGGTTAAGCCGTACAGATGGCGGTTGTTATAAATGCGTGGTCCCGGCAACGCTCTTGTCCATTAGCTCAACGTGCAAAAACATTTGTCTGCATAATCGTGTCGCGACATATCCCCGGATAAACCTCCACGTCCCGGAATACGGGTTTAATCCGGTACTCATGCTCGTACATATGCATTTTATCTTAAAGTTTGCGAGTTAGTTACATAAATGTATGCTTTTAGGTTGAGTTGATGTAAAAAAAAACGAGTTTCAGTTATAGGAAACATTTTTTTTTCAATTCAATTCAATTTTATTGGCAGTGTACATTGTCAAGTTACAATACAATCGTGTTATTATAGGAATGGTATGATATAAAATCGCTTAACACAATAAATTTAGGGTTTATGTTTGCATTTTGGTGCATACATAAGTCAAAAGACTTGGGCGTGTGCACAAACAGATTCGAAAGTTTTGATTTAATGAATTATCTTTTAAACAATCCTAGCTTGAGTGACGGAAGCGTATCCTGGATTTTTAAATTTAATTACAGCAATAATATTATTAACCGGTGCTGTTTTAGTGACTTTTCTGTAGAGAAGTCGATTTTCTATTTCAAATAAGTACAAAGATACGTGATATAATGGAAACGAATTTGGTTATTCCTTTTTATTGAGAAGACGAAACGAACCAGTATCTTTAAGGAACTTAGTATCGCCCCGATCATATCAGAGAGAATGTACACATATCAACCGTTTAATGAACTGTAGATAACATCAAACATGTAGAATTTTACAGATATGTACTTGAAAACCGACGACAAAATATTTCAAACGAAACTTCCTTTCACGGTGTCGTTGAAAGGTTACAGTAGTAACCAGGAATTTGTTGGAAAAGAACGTGGGGGTTAAACGACATCTTCCCATTCCCCCAACCTATTCAGGGTTACTTTCACATTTCTGTCGGTTACAACTTCTTTGGGCTATTTGAAAGACCAAGTTATTCTCACTCAGCAGACACGATCTGCAATGAAGTGGGAATAGCACTAACGGGCCGTGAAACGTTCGCCTAACATGTAAGCAAGTCTTTGTTGTGTGCCCACACACATCGAGAGGAAATGTCGTAACCAAGCATGGAAAAGAGCTTTTTATATCGATGGTACAAACGTACTCGCTATTTGTATTGATGCTCAGAACCAATACCATTAAGAATTCATGTTGCTTTAAATCTATTTAGAAATATCTTGCTTTTTTAATATTTTATTAATGTCACATAAAATGTTTTAATTTAATGTGACATGTGATGAAAACAGTTGAATGTAAAATCTATGAATAAATAAATGTATCATAAATTGAATAAGTGAAAACCAATATCGTAGAAATAATGGGCTTCTTTATGTTTGTATGTATATAGTTTTCTGGAATACATTACGACAGGCATTGTGATACAGGACATATGCCCCACAAGTAAAATTTCATGTACAGTTTTCGATCCGCATTATATGCAATTATATAAAAAAGACGGTGTTTATGAGATATTGTGTGATGTATATACTCTTATATATATTAACAAATTTTATGAGAGCGTGAGAACACCATATCTATTAACATGTTACAATACATTTTTTATTTTAGCTTTAGAAGTATGTACCTAGGTATTGTTATAAAATAAATGTGGCAAATCTTGTAGACTTATGAAAGGTTGACTGAAACTTGACATTCAGCAATTCTTATGGCAATTGCACTCAACAAATCTACTGACTGAACATTATTTATTTAGAATATACTCTTAAAAATTAGAAATTTAGAACCATATGCTGGCAAGTTATGCATCTCTTGAGAATCAACTCAAACATGTTAATTCATGCCATGTTTATAACTATGGCAAATATTTTATTTGTATATAGTAACATTTAAAGGTTTTATTAGATTAATCTATAATTTTGAAACTCAGAATAAATCACAATCGACCAAATACACATTGTGTCATATTAAATTAATCGTGTATATATGTGCATTACATTAATGTGATTCCAACTTCTTGACTAAAACATTTTGTTCTAAAATTGCAAACTCTTATCTACTTAGTCATACCAAAGATTACAAACTTGTAATCTTTGGTCATACAACAGCTTGAATATTATAATGCTTCACGAAGGCAATGCAACTGACAGTTCTTTTTATGGTATTTCTGTGTAATGCGAAGGTCAGTTTACTTTGGCTGGCTTGAATAACAACGCTATAATTTAACAATACCATGGTTGCGAACGGGTAAACAATACTGTAAACAAATGTTGTTAGTTCGTGGAATAGATTACAAAAACGTAACGGTTTGGATAGTGATTGCATTTAACTTAAACCAACAATGCATTAACGAGAGTAAACATATGATTAGAGTTCTCGTTAAGAGCACTTAAAGTTTAAACAACCTTTTAGGTTATAAATGTGCAGTGTGAGCCGATTTTTTTTATATCGTGAAATATGGTTGTTTGGTGAGGACAGTTTTTTATAAATTGATTCGTGTTCACGAATATTCGTGAAATAATCAAACTGATAAAAGCTTCAAATTGCTTCCACTTAATTTGAAACAAATATTAATACTGAACAAATTAATACGTTCACATTGTTTTAGTTTAAAATTTTATTTGCATTGGTTTGTTGTTAGTAAATTAAATACTGCGCCACATTTAGACTTCAACTGATGGTTGCTTTATAACGTAACTTCAACATTATATTTTAATATACCTCAAGTGTATGAATGTTGTATACATATACATTACATTCTTTGGAAAACATGGTAAACAGTCATGTTTTAACAAGATTTAAATGACCTGTAAGCAATGTAAGTTTTGCCTTCTCTAAAACATTTACACTACACCAAGTGCACTAAGTACTTTGGTTGATCGAATAACAACATTTGTTTTACAATAGTGAATGCCTAAAAGGTCACGAATCACACCAGAATACGTTCATATACATGCTAGTGGATTTTTCTTCATCACATATTAAGAATCGTATGATTATTTCTCTTTGTCTTGAGCACCCCACGGAAATAAGAGTGCGTAACAACGTTATTTTGTAATGACAAACAAATGCAGTTTATTATTTTCCATAAAACAAATATAATAAATTAATTTGATGTGTCCTTGAAAAAAACTACATAACCATTGTTTTATTAAAACTACTTAACCCTAAACCTCTAACTTGACAAAAGTGTTTATTTTACTGTGATGTACAGTACTTGCTAATGAAAACAGGTGACCCTAATTAACACCTGTTAGACACTGCATTTCGCTAGTAAATTATTTCATATCGTTCAGCCTTGTGAGCTCAACTTATTCTTGATGTGAATGTTCACCTCTTTCAAAAAGGTTTCTGGCAAACTTCCAGTCTCCCTCTAGCTTTAATTTTTTTCCGGAACAAACTTGGTAGCCCTGTATAGTGAATTGTGTCCAGTTTTTCTAAAATGTGTGAGGACACGATAAATACAGCCACGCTGACTAAGTGAAATGCGTTTGATTGTTTATCTAAATTGTATACTAACATTGTTTGCGCTGAAAAATGTGTTATACGTAGAAGTGGTGAAACAAATCGAACAAAACTAAAACTTGTTTCAAGATTCCAAATGAATTCCGTCAAAGTTACGCGAATATTGATCCCTGCACCACTGATGCATTACTAAATGCCATAGATTTTAGATTTCAAACATTCTTTAACTCTTACATAAAACGGTTTCATTTCACATGTTTTAATTCTGTATAGATGTCGCCGTGAATGTGTTTGATCTGTGACTAGTCTAATGGCATTTAATCCAAATCAAATTTTGCGTATTTTCCAAATTTCAACTTATTGTATTTTCCGTTCGACCTCAATTACGATACATGCAGACAAAGAAAGAAAACTAGTCTAGTGCCACAAAAGTAGATTGGATACAAACTGTCTTTGTGTTGAGGAATGTAAAGACCAACCTATATGAAACGTCAATTCCTGACCACAGCCTAGAATTTTTACCATACAATCCACCTCTTTTTTTTACTCACTTTCCATTTTGTCATGTTCGTTTCGACCCGGAAAATTTGAATTGACATTGATTACAATCGATTTCAGTGACGTGGGCAAGACTCGCTTTATACACTGGGGCATTGAAGCATTTTTATCCGCGCAATGTTATTATCCTTTCCCTTGACAGTCTGCCGTTCAAAGATGGAAGCACAGAATATAATATTTTCCCGCATATGAAGATGTCCTTTTTGTAATATACTCGTGATAGTTACGACTCAATAAAGTGGAATTAAAATATGTAATCCGCTCGACATTGTGCAATGACGTTTTTTTATAATGCAAGTTCATTTATGATACCAAGGTTTTATGTTTTTACCTTGTTTTATTGGAAACGGAATGTCTCACAAGTTTACCATAGTAGTATAGTTTAGTGCCAACATGCACGATTTAGAAACGTACGAAGGCAATGCGTATAAGATATCTTAAACGATGTTATTCGTATACATATTGTGTTAAATTCGTGTCACTGTCACGTGCTTATGTAACTTAGATACTAAGCTATAGAATTCCCTCCATAAGGTAATGATAATAATTGTCTCTTAGACAAATCATAACTATTGTACTTCCCATGTCCAACCATGTCTTTGTTACTCACAATTTGATTAGATAATCCAACGTTAGTTAAATAATTTTTTCTTTTCCACAATTTGTCATTGGTTATTGTCCGTAGCCGACATAATTAGCTATGCTCAACGAGGCGCACTCGTCTACCATCGAGCACAATACTGACATCTGGTAAATGTGCACAGAACTAATAAACACGCAGGCAATTTGGTGGAAAGTCTCCAAGCGGAATTAGTCCTGTAAGCGCTCAAGGAAGCGGAGTATTGCCTGTATTGTGAGCTGAGCTGGTAGGCACGCATTGTTCTTCTAATTAACTTACAAAGAATGAACGACAGAAATTCTCTTGTTCGAGGCAGTTTCAACTGTGAGATTATTGGCAAGGGAAGTGACAAAATCTTGGGATATTTAAGTGAGATGGAGATAGAGACGAAGTGGGGAGGAATAACTTGAGAAATATGTAACGCGTTTTGATAGGGCAGATGATCAATTCATTCTTAATTAATTAATTAATTTACTTATTAGATTGAAGACTTACTTCTTAGAAATATTAAGATCTTCGTGATAGAATATTGCATGCTTTTAAATAAGGAACTAAGTTTAACTTATTTTATGAATTAATCAAAACAAAAACACTTGCTTTTCAATGTATCATTCAAGTTACTTAATTTTAATATCATGATCACTTTACGCGTCCACACAATATATTAACAGTTTTAGAACTAAACAGATTATATAACTAGGATTGATACATATTAAATGGGTATCGTAAATTTTAAGCTCAGGTAAATAATATGAATCTTACGTTTAAATCGTATTGTTTCAAATTTTTAGAGATTACGTACAGTTTACATTCTTACACAAATATTTATTTCTTTAAATGATTTATTGTAACTGTTTCATTTTGCCTTGTACGAAAACCTGGAGTAAAAGGTTTCAAACATAACACTATTTCTTCATTTTAAAAATGTATTCATACCGTCATATTTACATTTTTTACATAACGTAGCTAAAACATCCAAGAATGGAAGCTTGATATCGTTTTTACATTGGTGTATCTAAACGTCAGAAATATGTAAATGCCCTTTGATTATGATTTGTGTGTTTCAGTAAAGGATTTATGTAGGTAGACATGAGGAGACGATTCCATGCAGGCGGCGTTCGCTTTAACGACGCGCATACATCTCACAAGCTGGGCCGGGCGCACTTAATGTGATTGAAGCAACCGCTCTCGCCGCAATAGCATAAGAAGTGCTCTGTATGAAGCAGAGAGGGGCTTATATCATTGTCGGTAGCGGATACAGTAAAGACAGCGATACAGATCAGAGAATCGGTTCAATTCATTTCGAGTGTGTCATTGTGTGTGCGGAGTTCTATGGGTTGAAAGTAATAAAGAAACTATTTTTGTCTTTTTATTGTATGGTTTTTGTTTTTTATTTGCGAATGAGAAAATGTTTCATAAAATACATTCTCATAGTTCGTAAAGTCTTATATTGAAATATATTCTTCTTAAATATAAATATATTCTTTCTTGAAATATAGTATTTAAATATCATCATATAATAATAATAATAATAATTATTATTATTTTTATATGTTTTAATAATAATTATTATTATAATATATATAATACCGCACATATTTATGTTTCGCATATTATTTTTCTTTATTATTTTTCTGGTAATACAATAGCCCATTCAGTCAAAATGAAAATATGGCTTTGCTAATATATTCTATATATTTATTTTGTGTTATTTCATCTAGTGGTCAATGCATGAAAGCCAATTATTACGAAAGCTGGATTTCAAACAACCACGATGGAATTTACTCCTGGATTTTAACTATGATAATATTGCGTTTAGTAGTTATCACAAACAAGGGCAAATATAAATAACCTACTTTGCATTAGTTGCAACATATCAATATACACGCAACTGCGTTTAAAATTGTATTTTATTTGTTGTGTTTTCCCCGACGGTCTTTCTTAAAGTAAGGTATTGTTGTCATTTTCAACGTTAGAAAACTTAAAATAACAAACGAAATAAATCATATCTTTACAAGTTACATGTATATGTCACTTCAATGTTAGAAAAGAAACAGAAATACAAAAATGGTACATGTTGGTTTGGCGTTGCCCCAAAGCATAAATATATCTGAGAGAAACCTCTTGAAGAGCCGCAAGCTTTCAACTCGACCTGAAGTATTGCCATCAATATCACTGATACACTTTGCGTGCACCCTAATTTGTAAACGAGCCATACATTATTAATTTTAATTCACATGAATGTATCCAATCTATTTTTCAAATAACAAACCAATCTGGTTGAAGTGAATTATGGTTCGTGAATATTTAAAATCACGGTCATTGACAAAAAGTTCATTCAAAATTATTATGAAGTGTAGGCCTATATGAAACGTTTTGAGGTATGAATATTGTATCATTACAAATCAATGTTATATTGTTTTACGATGAATCATATGATTGTTACTGAGTTTTGGTAAGCGTTGGGGTTCGTTTTCTCTCGGAGAATTGCAGTAATAATAATAATTATTAAAGTAGTTCACCGTTGGCGTTACAATAAATTGTATTCATTTATTAAGAAAGTTTAGTTACTGAATTCAATAATATCAACAATCATATGTATTTTATTAAGAATGTTTATTTACTGAATTCAATAATATCAACAATCATATGTATCATTACAAGACAAACACGCGGCGAATCCTCTTAATATAAACATTATTCTATGCAGTATCTAAATACAATAACTTACTATGACGTTTATTGAGATATAAATCGGTCACCAGCCTAAGTACAATGTAGATGGCAACATACTTGTTTTACGCTGTTAAATATGGTAATTCAAGAAAAATCGTTGCTTATATGTTATATGCATGAATAAGATACAAACCCATCTTTAATTGAAGAATAGCGAACCTTTGAACATACTACGTAACTAGTTTAAAAAGAAATGTGGTCAAAGTTGTGCTTTAACGCATTATAAACTTTCACATTTAGGGTTTTTCTTTCGAGAAATTTCTTGTCTAGTTTAGTTCTAGTTGGCAACAATTTCCGTTTGCAAACGCAACTTTGAGCTCGTTTATAATTCAACCGGCTACCTCGCTCGGGTCACCCAGCTGCTCGAAGACGAGCCTTAGCGATCCGGTGACCGCGATGATCCACCTCGATACAAGAGACTCGCAGCTGATGCTCCGGTCTCCGCCAACTGGTGACCGACGAAGGCTTGTTAGAGGGTACCGAAATATACGTGACATTGATTATACGTAAATTTCACTTGACGTCAGTGGCCGTTCTGATGTCATGTATACTTTTACATAACCAAGAAGACGGGTGTGTATGATTTTTAATTTGCATAAAATAAGTGTTTGTAATTAAATACAAGTACAAATATTAAAGTGAAAAATCGCAAATTACCAAGTGAATAAGTTTAATTAAAAAATACCCCTAATCTCAAAGAAATTAGATACATTGTTTGTTCTAAAATTGATTTCGACTGTTCCTCCATGTCAGTTTAACAAACATTGAAAACCAAGATGGCCTCCATGCGCATAGTTTTAAGGTTCGTGAAACCACCAATCTTTGATTTGATTATTTTGGGTTTAATGACGTACCTGACAACTGGGTTAAATTGGCAGGGGGGATTGGACGAACGGGAAAAGTGGGAGGACGAGAAGAAATAATATTTAAAAGAAGTCAAGAGAAGGATAGGGATAGTGGGGACCCATTTTCTCGCCTTTTACGATTGGCAGAGGTAGAACCTTGGCCAAATATACCTCGGGCCCAGAAGAGTATTGAGCATAATCAAGTGATATGTATTCTGATTCACAAGATTAATTTTACTTTATTAAGGTGTAAAGTTGAAATATTATTATTTTTAACGAAACAAATGTGTATTACCTCACTAAACTGTGATGCTGGTATGAAATATTAACTCGGGATATTTCCCCTTAAAATTATTTTACAAGTGAACAAAATTAATAAAAATACTAGAGCTAAAGCATTACTTTCTCTTAAACGTAACCTCTCATGTTATGTTTATTCCTATTGTAATGAGTCAGCATTTTCTTTTCACTAATGCTCGTTAGAAGATTTAAATAGAAATGTGAAGATAAAAACGTTAAATAACGAACTGCTAATTCATCCCAGTAAAACTGCTCTGTTGGTTTATATTATCATGGAGCTAACTGTTGCGTAAAACCTGGGCTAGAGCTAAGACTCATTAATGGCCGGACATTGGTACACAGGTAGAAAAAGCTTGTTAGTTTTAAGCTTGGGGTTTCTGTTCTTGGTTGTATTCTGTCTATTTGATTGTTGGACATTTTTTGGTAAAATGCGAAAAGCTGGCACTGGTTTCTTGAGATCATTTTAAATAGAAATATTTGTTGGGGCTGTAGTCTATTATTTTATATGTATTTCTAATTTATCTATTTTTATGTCTCTCATATCATAAAAGTATTACTACAATTCTTAAATATATCTAGGGTGGATGTAGTAGACTACACAAAATGAATTTAATGAAGGAATTATTTGGATAACATAACATTGGACAAAACGCCGTTTAGCAAGCTCACAAAAGAAAATTCGTTATTGTTTTGTGGGGGAAAATATTTTCCTAGTACTTTGTTTTATTTTCATTTTTTTATTTTAATTTGTAAAGCAAAAGCTTAAAATCACAAATAGCGTTTTTACATTTACTAATAGAAAAACACTATTTCGAGCCTCTGAGAATATCTTTGCATCTTATAAATAATTCCGACATGAAAAATAAAAAGTTTAAGGCGGTATCACTTTTTATTAAATTGAGTAACAACCAATTTTGGTTGCCGACTAAGGGGGACTTAGTCAGATTGAACGATTTTTTCTTTTATGCAATTGTGTACGAGTACACAGTGGTACAATAGTGGATTGCATTTGTATGTACTCTACCCGGCACCTCCACCAAAGTAAACATTTTTTTCTGGTAAATGTTCTTTAACCTAAAAATGCGCATTTAGACACGAATTATGTTTTAAGAACATACAGCCATTGCATTTTAAAAATTAAAACTTCTAATGATTTGCTTTTTTAGGATCATTAAAATATAGTGGTATGTCAAATTAGCCACCAAGATTTTTTTCCCGCCAAAGAACCCTCGAACAACTATATATTGCAATGGTGGTGTAATTATTATGAAATGTATGAGAAGAGTTATTTCATGCAATTGTGGAAACTAATGTGTTTATGTTAAACGAATTACTGACATGATCCACGTGGTCAATACGAAGGAATTGAACCAAATCAACCACATTCTCCTCAACTTCCATCAAAGGGTTTAGTGCAGAAGTGAAATGAGGCTGACTGATAGGACGATCCGTCATGACCACTTGCATAATATGTCACCCTTATCAACTCAATACGATCACTATTTCCCACCAGATGCTATTATGGGTTTAGTTAGCTACGTTTGCCAATAGTTCTAATATCAATAGTTGCAATGTTGAGAATCCAATTCAATACACCATAATAAATATTGTCATAGCGAATTGTGTCCAATCACTTAATTGGCATTTAGTAGTTTCCTGCAGGCTAACACACACGCATACACGTGTTTGTTTATTTGAAATCTCACGTCAAAGAGAGGCTTATTTACATATATTATTTCGCTCCAAATTAAATAATAAAATGCGTATTTGTGTTATTTAGTTAATGTTGCGTATGATATTAGCTAGCATTGATATCTTAATTTAGAATTATACTTTCATAATAAACTTCCATTGAAAAACACAACAGTTACATCCTAAAAATTCTCGTATAAATAATAAACGATGCTACCAAATATATAAAACTAAAACTATTGAAAAGAAACAATAAATTTTTAACGAAATTGTCCATCGCTTATTTTTTAAGTGTATCACAGACAAAAATTCAAAATACAATTTTGTTTGCAGATGCAAAACACGCCCGGTTTAGGGGTCTGGTTACCTTGTATCTCGTCTGTTCAACATGTACCAATCTACAACTGTATACGTATATTTATGTGTTTATCCGTAGGCGTAGTATGTATATTTACTCATACTATAGATAATTTACTATAACCAAACTACAAATAAAGATCAAAATTAAAATTTTCTTGTAAATCCTTTTTACCCGATTAACGTACATGTTTTTGTCGTCTGTGTTGTTGTGAGTTTTTTGCGTACAAACTCATGGCACATTACACTTGTCTCATATACTCCGATTTTATTAAAAGTCATACAACTTCATTTGGAGTTTATTTTTCTTCTTCACTCAAACTAATCTTGTTATTTTTAATAGATTTCTCAATGTTATTCATATATACAAAATAGTTGCGAATGTATTAGATTTCATTAAGTAACAACGTGTCGTGTTAACCATAGTAGAAGTATTCAACTAAAATAAGACAATACTAATTGAAATGTTTTACCAGGCGTATCGCACAATTGTCTTTTTGCGTTCGATGAATAAAGTAACGTTAGGAATCTCAGCCTGCGGCAAGATTTGTTAGTAATGAACACAATATTATTCCTTTGGCCAATATAAACAATTTGTGTTGAGTTATGGAAAGTTTGTTCTTGATAAACAGTATCTTCGAGCAGCATTGCTATGTAAATCTAATGCTCGAAAGTTAGCTCCATACTTTAAAAAGTGGTTTCCCTTTCTTAAGCACTAAATGTTCTAAACTTTCTCTGTATAGTGTCAGTTAACTTCAGAAGTCTATCGTTCTCGTCACATAACTTATTCAAGGAGTTGGGCAACAGTTTCTTACTTAGAACTTCAGGATGGTGAAACTATGGTGGTAACCGAACATATCCTGCGTAAAAATACAGTGCATATTTCATTTTAGACGTAAAATAAAATACATTATCTAGCAGTAAAACACTAAAAATACATTTTTCATTTTGTTATCGTCTTGTAAGACACCTTTGTTTGTATTTTCAATATAAATTTGGGTGTATTTATACCTGATGTGTATTAAAAATATTGAACAAAGAAGTGATTAATCTACGTAGATTTATCTCTAGTTATTTCAAGAACTATGATCATATTGGTATATATTGGGTAATGTTAGAATGTTTTCAAAATGTGACTAGCTTATAGCTGAGGTGTCGTGTTGACCACAAAGGGCAAGTTTGCTTTATTTCAACATATTTTAGACAAAGTCAACTCACGCGTAAAACAAAATAATGAGCAAGTAATACACAGTATGGTAACGGGAGAGACAACAATATTGGTACATAAATTATTGATTCAGCGTTTAAAAACTGAGCGAACTGAGGTTAATTTGACAGTTTATAAAACACAACGATATATATTTTTTTTTAAATTGACCATCCTTCTACAGTGTATAGTGACAAAAACGCTCATTTGGTTTAATAGTTGTTATGGAAAACAAGTAATCAGACGTGTATTATAAGTTTAGAGTGTATAAAAATGATGCAGCTGTCTGCGTAGTTTAGATATAATTTTTTAAAGACTTGTATCGAATATCGATGGTAGTCGTTTATAGGTTCCTTTTCATTTCGTAAAAGCTTTTTTAGGTGAACCTGTTATTGGAAACTTCTCCACTATCTATTTCTAAGTGATGACTATAGCGCACATTGGGTTTTCTTCATAATAGTAGAGTAAGTTAGTTTATTTTTAATATCCACAAATCCAGCTACAAATTCAGCACTACATGCAATGCTATTATTTATGGCGAGTATTGTAGCAAACAGGAAATAAACAAATAACAAATAACAATAATGAAAATATTAATAATTCTATCCCAGACAGGTTTCGATAAAATACAAGTGTTTCTATAGAAATATGAATGTAAACAGATAAAACCGAAAGAAATATCACGTATGTTTGTTAATGTAGTGTGCACATTACCTCAATCGTGTCTAACAATAACAACAAATCCTTATTTTTCTGGCCATCAATAGACAAAAATAGTAAAATATTTTTAGAATGCAGTTCTAAAGATAACGACTCCAAAACATGACCAACTTTGAACAGAAAGGCTATTATCTGGTAACATGCTATATGTTTATTTTTTCCTTCTAATTTTACTCATATATAAAAGTAAATTATATGTAATTGCTTTTGGGACTAATTTCTCTAACAGTTCAAATTATCAGTTATTTTAAGTCAAAAGTAAATAATTCTTAAAGCACTTACATAGTTTCAGTTCAATAACAAATTGAAAGATGTTTATTTCACCATGCTGTAATTAGGAAATTACCGATGTTGTTTGTTTTTTGTGTGTGTTGTTCTGTTTTCCTATGTTTATTTAATTAATTTCAAAATTATACAACTGAAATGCACACCTATTACTTATTTATTTTGAAGCTAACTATGTTTGTATTGAACTGTTAATTTACGTTCGAAAATAAAAATGATAGGAGTAAATAAAACTAATTGTTTAATGTGCTCTTATGAGTGAAATAATTAATTGTGCACAATATTCATAATTTAATACTTTATTACATTCAGTCGTTTGGCACAGTAGTAACATTTGAAAGCATTTTACGTGTTTTTCCGTCAATATGTTGAGTAACCGCAAGTAATTTACTAATTGAAAATATTTTCTAAAACACAACAAATAAAATAATACCTTTACTAAGAAATGTTGCTCTAAGCGAGTATAAAAACCTATTATTTTATTCCCTTAAACCAAAAAATATGTGATGGGAAACTACAGTAATAACCTGACATGAATTTTACAATGAACATCAACATATTGGGGTCACCGGTATTTTATATTAACTGACATAAATATACCTCTTTCCAGTTTTACACTAAATACTGCAAAGTGCAATTTCTGAAAGTGGTTCTTAAATGTAAAGAATAAAATTATATCCAAATATTGTCGTATAAGAATGAACGTACTCGTCTGAAGCTAACTTGCCCTGTAGCTGATGGCTGAAGAACCCCGTTAGTTGACATTTGAGAAAAACCTGAGTCTCACTTATCCATGTAAAGTACTTCATTAATTTCATTATCTTGAAAATGTCCTTGCTTGGTAGAAATACTACAATAGCTCAAAACTTGTTCCGGAGTTTGCCAACATAATTGTTTGCTTTTGAAATCTCAATTTATATTTATTTTCTCTTACAATCTAGTTACATCGTAAGATATATTCTGTGCTGTGATAAAATTAAAAAATTTGCAAGAAATCAGTTCAAGACTTAGAACATATAACAATAAGAGAATGAAATTATTTTAATTAATTAATGTATATTAAAATATTACAACGCAAGAGCACCAAACGTATATTAATGTATACTTGCCTCGAAACAACTTCACAGATGCTTTAGTCATAGATCAGTGATTCGCAGCCAACCGGCGAGCCTAAAACTCGCATTCGTTGTTATGGAATGATTTCTTTGTTTGCTAGTTAAGTGATCCACGTTAATACCAAGTTACCAAGTGATTGAATAAATGATCGAATAAATATTTTTTTGTTTTCAGTGAAATGAGTTATTTTTAGTACATACATAAATTTGGACAGTCCTGAGAATTTCCAATATCAGTAGAGTATAATTGTGCCACAGACAACAAACTTATTAGTTATCTGTTCTAGTGCATTGGAAGCTTTCTATATAATTGCAGCAAATTAGAAATAAATGCACACATTAGGTGAGAAAGTAGTTTATAAAGGGTAGTATACAATAAAGTAGAAATTACATCAAGTATTTGATTTAGGCTCAAAAAACAATAGTATCATAAGCCGCAAACCATATTGCAAATTAAATAACAAGAACTTTCTCGAACCAATCGCTTTGCCGTATATAATTACGAAAGTAAAATTGAAAGTTAACCTTTTGCCATGTTAAATAATTCCACAGAAAAGTTAGATGGTCCAGTAATTTTATTACCCACGCATGAACGACGATGGTCGCGTGTACCCGTCATCTCCACGACACGTCACGGCACGACGAGCGCGCTGCCACCCATGTGTATATATATATAACTCACGCGTCGCTCCTCAAGTCTCTCATTCAGTATTCAGCACCTCTCCGGCGTGGTCCTCCGTCGATGAATAACGCAATGAGTGCGCGCTCCCTCCGCACCGCAGCCGGCCGCGCCCTCTGGAGATGCATCGTCTTGTTTACAGGGGGTGTTTATGGTGACCAGACGCTGTGCCTGTCCGTCATAGTTGTGGGGTGCCACTGATAATGCATGTCAATCCATATGTACACTCCTCAGAACGTACTTCGCGTTGATCCGTCCAGTATTCGAATTTGCTTGTGGTGTTTTAGCCCCCATTCTTGGCCCACTACTGTCCCTCTACGCATCTCTAGAACGTCGAATTTTGCGAAGAATTGCAACACTTGAAGACATCAACGAACTTTTAGAAAACTATCATATCTCAAACCGTATTCATCACCTTCATCTGAAATATTTTGGTAAAATTATTAACGACAACCACAAAGTCATGCTAGACATAATAACTCGCCCTATAACCTTATCCTTCAGACAGAAATTCAAATATCCATTACCGATCAATGTCATTCTATAACTTCCTCTACACACACATGTGTGTGTGTGTACATGTGTTTCACTTTGTAATTTTTAACTTTGTGTAATGGTATGTACGTAATTGTGTAATATCTACCTGTTGGCTAAAGAGGGTATGGGCATGCCCTTAACCCTACACTGGCCATCCTGTCCTTTCATGGGACAGGAAAATCACACTAAAATTAATAAATTGTATGTCAATCCATATTAAAATATATAAATGTGTACTCATAGTCTATACCCACTCAGTTACAAGAAGTGATTTTCAGTGGAGGACATTTATACAATTTATTATTTGATTCGTTGTTATGACAGCTCCAAGGGTACCGTTAAAATGTACAATAGTATCACTACGATGCGTATCGGGTTAAGGTTTTACTCGTCAAAAACTAAATACATAAGTATTTATTGTCTACCTATTCAGTTACAAGAATTTCTTTTCAGTGGAGGACATTTATACAATTTATTATTTGATTCGTTGTTATAACGGCTCCATGGTCACCGTTTACATGTTCTCTTATATCACTTAAATGCATGTTGGGTTAAGGTTTTACTCATTAAAAAATAAATACATCAATATTGTGTACCTACTCAGTTACAAGAAATTGGTTTTCAGTGGGGGATATTTATACACTGTTTATGATATGCTTCGTTGTTATGCCGGCTCCAAAGTCACCATTAAAATCTACACAAGACAAGTATCATACAGACAGACGTAAGTCAAGAGTTTAGGTTCCAAAATTAAATTTAAATAAATAAATATATATTTACACACCCCAGTCAGTTGCAAAAACTGATTTTCTGCAAGGGATGTTTATACAATTTATTATATGCTTTGTTTCCTACGACGGCTTCAAAGTCACCGCTTACAAGAACACAAGATCATACAGATAGACTAAAGTCAAGTTGCAATTACATACTGACCTAAGATCTTCAAACAGTTCAGTTAGTTTCGTTGCTCGAAACACAAAACATTCTAACATTTGAATTTTCAATTATGATTAGATTTGGCAATTTACTATTCTTTAAGAAAAAGTAGAAAAGTCATTTTAAATGTTACATTAAGCTGAGATTTTGCTTCACTCAAAGTACTCTCAACACATAAATTGAAGTAAAGAAATATTGTTTGCATTCACGGGTTATTGTTTTGCATGAATGTAATATAAATCAAACGTAAACTTTAACTGAAACGCGCAGAATGTCGTTATTTCCCGACAAGAAGGCATTTACGCTTTGCAGATATTTTATAAAACGTATTTAAGACACGTAGATCTCATTCTGATGAAACATTCTCGCAATACCTTTCAAATCAGCGTAAATACACGTGTACGCAACTTGGTCCCGTGAGAAATTACGTATAATGCTTCGTTAAATCTTAGATTACGAGGCTTATCTAATGAAAAATGTTGGGATTTGTTTTTTAAATTAGCTAGGGGTTTAATATTTGACACAAGCACCTGACCCATTTTTTAAATTTCAGTGATAAATCTTGGAATTATGTAAGAAGAAATTATCAAAATTACAGAGAAAATGCAAATACATTAGAGAAACAATAACGTAGATGCTATCGCTAGCAAGATAGATACTAGGGAGTAAAATGAAATGATAGTTCTACATCATGAAAAAAAAAAACAATTTTCACATTGGTCGATATAAAAGTTAACAATGATGTAATTATGTAATTAATAATTGTAGCTAATAAACATAGCTTCAAAGGAATAAATTGTCGTTGTCACGGTGAAAACTGGTATTTGAATAGTAAACGTATAAATTGACGTTGTATGTTTCGTCCACGCTTTATATGAATGGTTTTGCATGTAGTACAAGAAAATCGTGGGAGTTTTCTCAGTATGTTCACGACTGTATTCAAAATCAAATTTGGACACTTTTCCTCCACGTTGACACGTTTTTCTGTATTCCATTTGCGTCGCCTCGATCAAAAGCCGGCCTTCGTTTTGAGCAACGATCACAAAAAATTTAGCATGAGAAAGGCATATTTTAAAATGAGTCTATAATCTTAATTAACTACATCAGTAACTGTTTTTAAAACGAAGAAACGAAGTATTTATTTCGTATTAAAGTTCCCGGGGTAAACTTAAATGCCATCCACCACGAAAACCATTTAAAATCATTAATACATTTAAACATATTGAACTCGATTAAAATTCCGATCACGTAGACCGAACTTTCTTCGTTTCGGGGACTTTTATTCAAGAAAGTGTGTTGCATATAAAGCGGGTCCGGCGTAGCTCGGAGTAGAACTCAATGCGTACGAGTCATTTGCTCTCAAGGCCATCCACACTCGAGCTACGCCACAGCAATTAGGGTATTTATTTACACATCTAGTTTTATAGTGCTTCTATGAGTTAGCGTTTAAGTGTAAAAGGAACTTAATTGATATGCTGCGCAGATTTGACTTTTTTTTTTTTCTTTTTTTTTTTTTTTTGAAGACACTATATTGAAAATGAAATGCTTAACCGTCATTCGGTTTTGCATCAGCTAAACAATCCAAATAAAAACTTGCCAATATTTCAAATTTTACTGCAGTCATTTCAGTGAATAATCCGATATAAATTTAATAATTACAGCTATAACAAACCTATAGAAATTACGACATTTTTATTCCATAGTGGGATTTTGTTTTTTCCCGGGCATGAATAACTGTTAAACTATATTGACGCGTTCTTCAAATATCAATAGAGTTAATCCAGCGTGGTTTTATTTAACGAGACGAGCTCACTATTGCCGTCAAGATAACACGCTTACTTACATCTGGCAACACTGTGGTGGACACTAAACATGTATGTATATGTTTAAATTTATGTATTTTTCACATACACAAATGCTTATGAACTCGTCTCGAAATATTAAGCAATGTGCGGTCGTTATAGCTGTAAAATTCTCGGAAAGGACGGTCGCTCAACGTCAGCTATACTTCAACGGAATTAGCCGTGAAAATTCCCATTACCTACGTGTTGCTCTCCTGCCGTGTGGAGTAACCTAGCCGTGCTTGGAATGTACCCCGACTACGCCTGCCAATAGAAGCGCTGATAGTATCATACAATACCGGATGCAGAGAGAACGAGATGCAACTAGAGTTCAGTTGGTAAATGTCACATACAATACTTCACTCTATTATTATGTATGGCGACACCACCTTGCTAGATGCATCAAGGAAATTTTAAAGTGAAATCATAATACAAGTAAAAAGTTTGTTTATGATGTAAAATTTCTCTCTCGTATGATACGTGTCTTTTCGTAATAACTCCATTTAAATAAACTCAATCCAACAAAGCTCTCATTTAGCAATTATTTTGTTATAACTTTTGTTATGAAAATGTCAGATAAATTGATCAACTTTTTGATGGTATTTTAGTCCACCTCTCTCGCCCGTTAATCAACGCGTAAAATTAGTCCACAAATGTAGCGACCAACCAATCATTTCGCAACTAAACGATAGCTTTTTTGGGTGTGTGAAACGTTGTAATGTAAACGATACAACACGATATAGAATAATTTGGCTGCAGTTATTATTATTATTATTATTTATTTCAATGCTTTGACCCAGTACAAAAGATACATGTAATAGCCCTTGTACAATGCACATTGATGGTAGAATTAATAAATAGATGTTTGCAACTCAATCAAGAAATATTTTTTAAACAACAGTTGTGAGTTGACGTTTTCAATTTAGGAGTTATATTATGTATACACCTTCGTCAAGTCTTCGTTAAAAATACTACGATTTATTATTATATTCAGTACTTAATTACACGCACCCACAAGTTCGTGTTTGAATAATGCCTTGAACATGTATTCTGAGTTATATTCATGTCTACTCGGTAATTCTCCACATTTCTAAGTCAGCAATGAGACGATATATTAAATATGTGTGCTTATTGTGACAATTTCTTTTACTACTTTAATTGGCGAACAAGAATGTAATAGCTTCAAGATATTGTAAATCAACGTGAATGTAAACATTTTTCCTTGTGCATAATTTCATTATTGCTATTAATATAATAATTATTTCATCATGTTCAAATAATTAAATTAGATCTATAATATAGTTCAATTATAATAATTAATATAGAAGTAAAACACGTGCGGAGATAGAGTGGTCGAAATAAAAAGTGCTCAAAGGTGGCAGTTTGTCAGACAAAAGTATGCATAAATGAAAATTAATTGATTTTACAATAATGCCAATTTTCAATTTCAACACACCCTCAGTGCTTATTTTTTTAAGCTAATAAGAACCGATACTACACTTTGATCACAGTGTTTCAAGTACGCATAGTGATATCAAATCTATAGGTAATATGGTCTGCTACAACTAGTAAGATAGTCAGTTTTCTGTATAGTTTGGATCATAATTATGTTCACAAATATTAACTATTGAACACACATGAGCGTCTTAGTGTACTAATACTGTTTAAGTTAATGTAGGAACATAATATTAAATTATACTTACGAATAAGAGTTGTCCAATATTAATTAGATACGTCATTTATGATCCACCATTGACTATATATTCCACAGAGAATGCTGGAGTAAAAACACGACTCTAACCATATAATATTCACACTTTGAATTAAAGACTTTTTCCAAACAAAAAGTTGCACTTGTATGGACTCTTTGGAGTATAGCATAAACGAACAGTCAGAAATGTCAATATATAACAGCAACGTGAAACGTAATTTAATAATAACAAAAATGAGAACTTTTTAGACTTCTTTGAAATGAGTTGTTTCAATTTAACTCGATTACGTTCAAAAAGGAACTCGCAAACCTCGTGATGATTTCTTTCGAAGTCTGAAATGATAGAAATTAACACAAAGTTGACATAAAAATATAAAATACGCAATCACTATTATTGAATCTGGGTTTAAAACTCATTACGCTACGTTTCACATCGTACGTGTAATTCAAAAAAGGATCTTTGCAAATTGTTAATACATGTTTTATTAAAGTTGCGAATATGAGGTATTAACCCACGACTTGGATGGAGTATTTACTTGAAAGAAAATAATCTGAGCGGAACTGACTTACGGAAAGATTATTTTCTCATCAGTCAATGAAATCTGATATCCAGTTGGCATCTACGTTATCGCAACAGTTTGAGCACGTTATTATTATTTTTTCTTTATAAGGGTATACTCTCGTTAGATATTATTATTTTTGGGTTTTGTATTCAATTAAAGGTATATTTTATATATGTTTTTTATAAACAGTGTGGTCTGAAATCAATATTTTAATATTTTAATATGATAACAAAAAATATTTTTTATTTATTTGTTATTGAATTGAATCTCCCAAACCCTATTACACTATCTTGAAATCCAGAACGAATGAACCATGTATACTGTTTCACCTTTAATAATATTTGTAATGTACAAGAAAAAATAACAACAATAATTTGGACTTAAGAAAGATTTGAGTGTTTTGTTGTACCTGGTAATATTGCACTGGAATCTACCTAGTAATGCCAAGTTGTATTCACACTAGCAACTCCGCTGCTGGCGCTCATAATAGGTTCCATGTAATGATATGTGAACCTCGATATGTTAAAACGCGAATGTTCAATCAAGACGATCGAATCAAAATAAATATTTCTGTATCAACAAGATGAATCCATTTAAGAAAATGTGTAAGATCGATTTTTATTTTGGAAAATTACCTCGGTGCTGCTATACACGCTAATTGGTACATTTGACATTACATTTTTAAGTCATTCATATCAATAAATCCTCCCCTTCGTTCGTCCAATTAAAATCCTCTGGCTGACTGGGTTTTTATAATTAGTTTCCTGATTATTTAAAAATTCGAAAATTTTCGTACGGTCGTTAATTGGTTATATTGTTCTATGCTTTCTGATGGTCGTTCGTTTCTTGCAGATCACACTATCGACCGAGAATTATTTGAATCATGTCTCGATAGATGTTATACGCTTGGGTGAATTAATTAGAAGCATTCTACGACCTTATGCAATGTTGAATCCCACCTCGACAATATCCCAACATGTCGCTTTCCAAAGTTTGGTTGTGATCAAAAAATGGTTGGTTTCTCCAATGAACGCTTCTATAAAGTTTAATGAACTCGTTTAATTATTAATTACAAAGTTCTGGTTTCGCTCTCAACATTTTAGCAATGTAAACCTACATGAAAATTACGTTACACAAGTTTCAAAGCGTGTTTTAATTAACAAGACGGTAGAAGGTCTTGACATGCAGGGTGGACTTGTATGTTTATGAGATAACATTTATGCAAAAATCCACTTCTAAAGTAACTAATAAATGTTACTACTACTATTAATCGTCTAAACTCTAAAGAATGTTTACGAATGGAAATGAACAAGATTGGAGTTTATTGAAGATTTTGAGTTAAACTATAGCAAGTTTATTTAATAAAATATATTATACACAATTTGAGAGTTATATTAAAATAATTATGATCACTGACAAAGTAAGATGTCATTTATCTTGCGCTGGCGTGTGTTCCAATGCAAAGCAAATTGTGCTCCACTCATTATCCCATGTCAAAACTAAACACATGAGTTAGTATAATATTATCTCACGAATTGAAGTTCTGTGTGAGGTTTACATTACTACACCGACCTGCATTGTGTTTGACGTATGGAACGAATATAGTACTATGTATGTGTATAATGCAAAGTGTATCAGATCATAACTCCTCAGAAACGGTAATGATCCACTCATATTTCTAATAATAAACAATATATGAAGTGGGTTGCAATGATGATGCAAGTTATTCCCTTGATGATGTTCAGTCTCATTAGATCCCCTCGTGGTATGTTCTAGGTACCTAATGTAAGAATTCACTAAATCTTCTTAATCTTCGATTTAATAATCCCGGATTGATTACGTACTACGGTTTAAAAAAAACATTGCATTTAAAGTTTATGGTGTCATAGCAGATGCCATATTAGGAGAAAATCTCCGATTAACGGCTAATTGCACCACTACAAGTTTGCTGAAACTGGGCCTAAGTAAAAAAAGCAACATTTGCACATATCTATTTATTTATTTTGTAATATTATAAAACGCGATTTAAAAGTAATTAGAAGGCGTACTTATATAGGGTGATCCGAAGCTAAAACGGAACAATTTTCTACACTTTGCTTTTAAAAAATTTGTTTTAGCATAATAAATCGTCTTGTTTTATTTTACCTGATGTATTTCGGATTGATCTTACCAAGTCAACAGTAGTTTATCTCAAAAATGTATTCATTTAGGGAAAATATGATATTTATTGTGTCCCAATTAAGCCCCGCCAATGGGGCTAAGCGGGACACACTAGGGACAAACATAAATTACGAAAAATTAATTTTTTCGATCGAATTCGTCCAATCTCTTGGCTTCAATCTAAAGTTGAGCATTTCCTTTTCAGTTGGTTCTACGGCTTCGTCTTTCTTGCGTCGAATGTAGTTTTGTATCATTGGTGCAAAGAGTGCAACTTCCATATCGGCCGGGTCACGAAGCTCGGTCAGGTAGCTTACTACCATACCGACCAGAATCACGATAAATGTCCCGATCATGGTGAAGTAATAGAAGGCTATTCGGTACAGTATAAATGGTGGATCAGGAGGCCTAAAACAAATTGAAAATCGTTTTTTATATTCAATTCATAAAGGTGAAACATCAATTCTTTCTTGAAATTATTCTTGATCTATAAGAACCTAGTAATTGGACTGAACACTGTTCCTGGCCACAAGATATATATTCAAACGCAATATTTCGAACCCAGATCAGAGCTCTTCACAGGCGAAACCACACTGAAGCCTGTTGACGAGCTTTGAACAGGGTTCGAAATATTGCGTTTTAATTTTTATTATGTGACTAGGAACAGTGTACAAACCAATTACTAGGTTCTTGTAACGTTTTACCTGTTCGACTGTGTTTTTGTATTAATTATTTTTGATCTAAGACTCGAAATACCGTTGTCGTACCTCTCTTTATTGTATATACGCGTGCTGAAACTCACGTAAATATACGCGGTATTTTCTGCTTTGTGACATTTTTACACCACTTTGCATTAAAATGTGGATACAATAATCATATACATCTTTGAAACGTCTGGAACCTAGTAGCAGTATGTTACAAAATGTATCCACTCTGCACATGCATTACATTCAATATGTCATTGATGTTGTTATTTGATTTGAGATTCTTGCATTAATTTCGATACACTTTTTATTTTGATTTCGGTTTGATGTTTCGTTAATTCAATTTGTCCTAGTTTTGGTTGCATTATCTACCTCTCTATTAAATTTCAAAATAGGGTACAAATGTAGTAATTGGGAATATTTGCGTGTCATTTGAAAAACAAAATGGACATCATGTTATGGTGAAATAATTATTCAATATCCATGAAGATATTGCGTGATATTCGATAAAATGTGATTTTATTTCTCACTTACTCTGAGGGGGCCGGTGTAGTGGTTGTTGTAACTTTGAGGCCGCACCCATCCACTGAAGAGGGCAGTGAATGTTTGGAGAGGGAGCCATCTTTGATTGCCATCTGCGACCCGGCAACGAGCCATCCTACGATCACCATGCTGCTAATACTGCCGGCCATCGCTCCCTGAATATCACAAGCAAAGATTACAATATTCTTTGATCACAAGTATGAGCTTTGCATGAGTATACAATACAAAGGTCTTTATTTGCAATAAGCAATACAAAAAGGCGAGGTTCGAACAGAGTTCGCTCTTCCACCTAACCTATGTTTACAGTGTTAGTCTATAATCATATTAATGCAGTGAGAGGTGTTCCACTGTATGAAGATATTAGCTGCAACGCATATACCTAGACATGTTATATGGCTTACAGACGTTAACAACTATACACATTAAATATATACACAATACAAAAAAAAAAAATGCAATATATGCATTGATACGCCTAATTAACTATAAAAACTAATGCTTATTAAAGTAACTCTAAAATAGAAATATGCATAAAATGTAACTAAACTAGGTATTGAGAATCCACCTATAACACTTTGTTTGAATACGTACGAACTATTGGTTGCTTGCTTAATTGAATGGGGCAACATGTTCCATAGCTTAGGGGCGAGAACTGAGAAAGAAGCACTGCCTACCACAGAGTGATGTAAGGGGATTTCATACGTACTATTCCTTGTATTATAACTGTGGTACGAGCCCGTATGTTTTAGTTTATTATATAAATAACCCGGTCTTTTATTTCTTATGATTCTCGCGATATTGCAATAATAATGTAAGGTTCTACGTTGGTGCATTTTTAGAATTTTGTGTTTATCATATATGTGGCTAATGTGGTCAAACTTTCTAATATTACACGCAAAGCGAATTGATGCATTCTGTACCTTTTGAATTTGTTTTAATACATTTTCATTAATACCCATGTACACTGTATCCGCATAGTCAAACAATGGGTTTATTAAGGAATTTATGAGATTTAATTTAACATTTTCACTAAGCTCCAGTTTCCATTTATAGAGGGATCTAAGTACACCATAGGCTTTTGAACACTGTTTCTGGATGTGTTTATCGAAGGATAAGTTACTGTCAAACAATACTCCAAGGTTTTTCCCTTCGTCTGACAAAGGCAGAGTTGTACCGCACATTTTTATAGCAGAAATCTTATTCCCATTTCGTAAATTTCGGACTACTTGTTCATTGTGTTTGCTACCTATAAGGATAACTGTCGACTTACTAGGATTAAAGTTCAGACCATTTTTCATCGACCATTCCGCGAGTAGTTGAAGATCAGTGTTAAAGTTATGAAAACTCTCTTCTATTGTTTCTATTGTTTCTAGATATAGCTCACTTGATTTTACTTACTCACTCACACGTCTCACTTATATTTATGAAAAAGGTTTAACTGTTATAAAATGTGCATTTGATTTCGTCCTCAAAGAAGAACAAGCGTTTTACGAGGCCAAGCTTGAAACAAACGTCGTACAACGCTGCGATTTTTCGTCCTGACAAAATTCGATGAAATGCTATACAATTGACATTGAAGCTTTTTCATTAACCTGACCATTCATGTCGAATTGTTAACAAAGAGTGTTATCAATAAAAACAGTGGATATTTTGATATTTAGTATGATGAAAATTAAGATAACTACCAGCAAGGCACTTGCCGGCGCGTTGGGTCTGAAATGGTGATACCAAAAGAATTTAAGTGGAAGCGGCATTAGTTTGGGACGACAGAAATCCTGTTGCAGTGAATAAACTTATCATGAAGCACGTTATAGGCATATTTTGAAGAAAAATAACCAAGAAGAAAGAAAAACACCAGAAAAACTGCATATACACATCAACTAAACCGGTTGCATTAAATTCAACCGGTTTAGTTAGTGCCAATTTGGAAATTCTCCAAACTGGATTAAACCAACTGATATTTCGTTCAACTAGAGACGTGGATTGAGGTACTTCAGAGCGGTTTCGGCTTCCGTTCCCTTCTTGCAGAAACTACGACACGATTTTTTATTCAACTTTGTATCAGTCAAAGGATGACTGTGGGGATTTGGTCCTGTACAAACAGCTTTTGGTAATTCCTTCCCAACCAACCAAATAGCTAATTAATATACGTAATTACTCACTTGAAAGAACACAGGATGGAACCTTCGGCGAAATTCTACAAAATCCAGGAAGCGAAATGTAAATATTACCGACCTCTTTAGTCCCATGGGTGTTTTCAACGTAACCTTCACTATTACCATGGCCCGAGAATGCTATGTATGTCTGCCACGCGTTTGTTGTAGGTCTCGAGTTACTATTATAAACCAATTACTAAATAAATCTAAAATAATCACTAAAATACAAAAATCACAAAAATCAAACAAACCATGTAACTACTACTGTTATGAAACGGAACATTGTCACTAAAAGATCACTTGAGATTAATGCTTTAATTCTGATTAAATTGTATTTCTAAGTGTTTTTTTTTCAAGTCTGTTACTGTACATTGTATAAAATAACTATTGAGCAATCCATACGCACATTCGTAGCTGCTAATTTGTAATTATAGTTTATATTGCGGTAAGCTCTGAAAACAGAGGGAGTTACAGGAATATAGAATACTGAGGGCTGGTCTTACAATCTCCTAATAAGAAAGTTATTAGGGTTTTGATTGGTGGTTGCCATGGAGAAAACAAGCTATTCGACGAATAAGTAGTTATTGGGACATTGTAAGACTGGGCCTGAAAATAGTATCCATGGTGAATTTAAACTTCGTCTCTGTCAATGTTATTTAAGTTTTTTAGTCCTGTATTGTAAATGTTTATGTAATCACCTCAGATGCATTATTGTTTAACGTTCACTAATAATGGACGACGCGTTATGTATATTACCACAGATAACAAATTATATCGTGTTAAGTAGCTGTTATCTGTTATCACCTTGACATTGGCCAATGGAAATAAGACACCAAGTGTGAACAGGCCTAGCAGAGCTCCATTTGTTATCGCACCAGCACTGATTGTCAATTGAAACAACAAGGAACGCACTTAGAAGAAAATGACTGTAAACTCTTAGCAAATAAATAAATTAGCGGTAGAATATTGGAATATTGTGACGTAATTTTTTATTTGGGCTTCAGTAATGTGCCATGTTTAAGAAATTGACGCAAACCTCACACTATCACTATTTCCAAGGCAATTCCAGCTTTCATTAATAATTTCTCCTTCAAAGTGCTCGTGTCTCAGATTTGGACATCGAAAGGAATATGATAGCATAGAGGTATGTATTAATATATTTCACGATGGCAGTTATGTTTGCGATACATAGTTGCCATACTGAATACTTTGAAGTCTTTGTGATGCACTTTAACAAACCTTTATGTCGTTAAATTCCGTCGCGTTTCGGAAATAAAATTAATATGTATCGGAATTTATTTCCATAATTTGTCTTTAATTTGTGTCTAATTCAAAATTCTGGTTTTAGCCAATTTAACAATCATCTCTTGTATCACAATAGTAAGAGCAGACAACTTGTGAAGTTATACAAGAAGTAAGAATAGTATAATTATGTATATATTCTTGTTGCCAATTTTGTGGAGCGCTGGCTTTTTCTTTCTACCCTTCTTGAAACGGTTCAGAAAAATGTATGTATCATGTAGTCTAACAACGCTCTGATTCGCTCGTCGGGAATAAAGGATGATTTTTACAAATCAAGTGATTCTACTACCTAAAATGAAACAGTTAGTCCACGCCTTTGGATGTTGTTTTTGTTTGTTTAGAAGGGTAGGGCCTACGATCAATGTTTTTGTTGTCGCTTTCATTATTTGGGAGAGACTGGCTATGGCGCTGTGTATGTCTGTCCAAACACAACCCCTGTCAACGAACTTAGTTAGGTGTAACCGATAGAGATGACTAGGTGCGTAGCACACAAGACTCTAATTCGGGAGGTCGCCGGTTCGATACACGCTACCGGCAATCCAACGTTTTTTCCAAGGTTTTCCTCAGTCACAATGCGAATGCAAGGATTGACTCACTACTATCAGCCCTCGGATATTCCTTCCCAACCATTCCAAATACCACAATACCTAGTGTTTACCTGAAGAGGGACATTGAAACGTTTACGCCACGTTTTACGAAACGTTTCATAGTTAGGCGTATAATTCATCGAAAATGACGGAGATGAACCGTTCTTTCAAAATTGGCAAGAAACATGCACAGAAAACAGGCGATTATTTGTAGCGATCAAGTGAAGTTACCTCTAGTACGGTTCCCAGCTGCTCGACAAGGAACACCATCAACACACAGAGGGTCCCTAAGATGACGACGATTATCTTCATGATGATGTTTGCTCTATCTATCTATCTATCTAAAGAGAGGTGATAAATTTTAAAACATACTTTCTTGACAACCAAAAAAAAACAGGCCTGAAATTATAAAAAAAAAATTACCACATACTTAAAGTAATTACTAAAATGTACAAAAAAGAAGTAGTTACTACTGCTATTCTAATACAATTTTCATTTATTTCATTCGATATTAAATACACGTAAAAAGTAAAAATTATACAACTTATAAAACGTTTCAATGCAAAACATAAACTACGACAAATCGATCTTCTCGATCGAATCCGTCCAATCTCTTGGCCTCGATTTCAAGTTGAGCATTTCCTTTTCGGTTGGTTGTGCGGCTTCGTCTTTCTTGCGTTGAATGTAGCTTTGTATCATGGGTGCAAACAGCGCAACTTCCATATCGGCCGGGTCTCGAAGCTCGGTCAGGTAGCTTACTACCATACCGACCAGGATCACGATGAGTGCTCCGATTAGGGTGAAATAATAGAATGCGATTTGGTACAATATAAATGGTTGTTCAGGAGGCCTAAAACAAATTGAATATTTATTATTATGATTAATTCAAAAATATTTGACACTTTTTACTAAATTTGCATATTTGAACCATTCTTATCATTACGATACACCCTCTTTATCTTCATTAAAGTCATCGAAAAACAACCTTTCATATGCTGTCATTGTAAGCGAATGATTCGTGGCTAACCAGCGATCTCCAATTCCAAAATACCGATCGCTGATTGGTCATAACTCACTCGTGTATGACCAAGGCATCATTAAGGTTGTTTCGGGGAAGAGAGAAAAATAATTTAATGTCTGCTTTCCAACGTAAATTGGATCCATCAACAAGGATCTAGCATACAAAATACATACAGATACAGCTTTCAGTTTCGCTTTGATAACTTTCGTTAGTTAACTTTGACCTAGTTTTAAACGTACCATCTCCTCCTCATTGTTTGAAACTGTGCAATATACTTCCATGTCATATGAAAATCAAAATAACAGTTCAAGCATCTGTTGGTGAATATTAATCAATCAATTTGAGATTGTATTTCACACTTACTCTGAGGGGGTCGGTGTGGTGGTTATTGTAACGTTGAGGCCGCACCCATCCACTGAAGAGGGCAGTGAATGTTTGGAGAGGGAGCCATCTTTGATTGCCATCTGCGACCCGGCAACGAGCCATCCTACGATCACCATGCTGCTAATACTGCCGGCCATCGCTCCCTGAATATCACAACAAGTATGAGCTTTACAGCAGTCTACAGTTCCGTACTCTGTAACAGGTTTCTGTGGTCCCAGATACCATAAAACCTGACCATTAGATTCTTTCTTCTACCACTGCCTTAGAACCAACGTGAAGGGGTTTTCCTGAAAGTTTTTAGGGTGAAATAACTCACATCAAGCCATAACTACTAAGTTATCACTTAAAGTGAGTTTTGTCACTTTGACAACTTTCAGGAATAGCCCCCAGGGGCCTCATTCCTGTACATTTTTTAACTCTTCTTAACTCTCGCTAACCCCATGTTAAAATGACCCCGGGGTTAACTCCTACCAAGGCTTCCCTGCATAATTCGGAGGCAAATATGACCCTGTCTGATAGTAGGGTTAAGAAGAGTTATCTCCACAATACTTTGAAATGCCGCCATTTTGTCAATGCCCGTGTGTATAGTTTCACAAATGTCACAATTCAATTCTTTATTGAGGATATCCTATTTCATGGATACGTTACTTTATGTGTTTATTGAAGTTTATAAACAATTGTGTGTATTTATTGTACATTATATAGGTCCTACATATGTAAATATGTAGTTTTATTGAGTATTTTGTCGACGTTTTGAGGTTATTGGACTGTTTTTGTTTGTTATTGTTTTTATTTTGTCTCATTTTTTCAACAATGCCTTCCATCGATCGGCGTCCCAGTTGCTGACTCCTGATTGGCTATTGGCTAACACCGGGGTTAAGTTTGCAAATGTACTGGAATGAGGCCCCAGGCAGTGTATTATTGCTTATTGTTATCTTAATTTGTGATCTATGTTGAGTTATTAAAAACACAAACATTATTTTGTTACACATTAACTGTTAAATTTATGAAAAAGCTTGACTCAAAAAAAAAAAATATTATCTTCCAGTCCGATATTGTGTTAGTGTAGGAAAACCTCAAAAGCATTAATATTATAATATATTCTAACTTTCACTAATAATAGAAGACCAGTTATTTATATTACCTTGACATTGGCCCATGGAAATAAGACACCGAGTGTGAACAGGCCTAGCAGAGCTCCAAACGTTATCGCACCTGCGCTTATTGCCAACTGAAACATAACATTGCACTTATTATCAAATGAGACACAACAAGCCACTTATTGCCAACTGAAACGTACCAAGGCAGCAACTGAAACATAACAAGAAACGCATTTCAAAATATAATTAGTCAACTAGTAGTAAATAAACACAATATCAGTAGTCAGTAGAATATTGCAATAATATGGCAGAATTCTAGATTTAGGTCTGAAGAAATGTGTCATGTTGAACAAATTTGAGAAACCCTCATTAGTTATCATAGTTTCAGTAAAATATTTCAAAGTTATACTGCAATTCTACCTTACACATTAACAAAAAAAAAAATATATATAATAATAATAATAATAATAGCAATAATAATAATAATAATAATAATAATAATTATAATAATAATAATAATAATTATAATAATAATAATAATAATAATAATAATAATAATAATAATAATAATAATAATAATAATAATAATAATAATAATAATAAAAATAATAATAATAATAATAATAATAATAATAATAATAATAATAATAATAATAATAATAATAATTAAGTAATTGGGTCTTAAACAGCTGCTGGGCATCAGCGACACCGATGCCAGGAAACAGGTTGAGAAGAAGGTCCTCGCCAGGGTGAGCAAGATCTGCAGGTCATACTTGAGTTCCAGAAATAAAATCACGGCGATAAACACGTGGGCTCTGCCCGTGGCTTCGTACACATTCGGATCGGTGAAGTGGTCCGACACAGCCCTGCAGGCGTTCGACAGAAAAATCCGAACCATCCTCACAAAGCACAGGATGCAACATCCGAGGAGCTCCGTGGAGCGACTGTACCTGTCGCGCAACACTGGCGGACGAGGGCTGCTCAGCGTCGAGATGCTGTGCCACAGCAAGGAGAAGCGGCTTCGAGCTTACTTTTTAACTCGAGAGAGTCAGCTGCACCATGCCATCTGCACGCAGGACCAAGGTTATACGCCACTTCATCTGTGCGCCGAAGAAGTACACCTCAGCATTAAGACGCCGGCAGAGAGAATGCAACAGTGGAGGGAGAAGCCCCTTCACGGCAGGTTTGCAGCCGAGCTCACTGGGGAGCAAACCGACTTGAAAGCCTCGACGGAATGGCTCCGAACTGCGGGCCTCTTCGCTGAAACGGAGGGGTTCGTCTTTGCCATTCAGGATCAAGTGGTGCGCACCAAGAACTATGAGCGATACATCCTCAAAGCCGACGTCCAAGATCGCTGTCGTCTCTGCAAGAAAGCTGGCGAGACCATCCAGCACATCGCAGGTGGATGCCCGGTGTTAGCTCCCAGAGAGTATTTGGAGCGTCACAACGCAGTAGCGAAAGTGGTATACCAAGCGCTGGCCAAGGAGTACAGCCTGGTAGAGGTAGAAACACCGTACTACGAGTGCAAGCCCGAGCAAGTCCTGCGTAACCAATGTGCCAAGCTGCTGTGGGACTCACCCATTGTCACGGACAGAGCGGTCGAGGCAAATCGGCCAGACTTGGTTTTGTTTGACAAGAAGGCAAAACAGCAACCATTATCGACATCGCCGTCCCGCTAGACAACCATGTGATCAACACAGTAGCTGAGAAGAGGCGTAAATACCAACCACTCGCCGTCGAACTCAAGGACATATACAAGCTGAGGTCCGTTGAGATAGTTCCTGTCGTCGTCTCCGTCAACGGTCTGGTCACCGAAGAGTGGTCAGCTGCGAAAGAGAAGCTCCACCTGAAGGACAAGCACGTGCGTGTCATGCAGAAGGCTGCAATCCTCGGCACAACTAATATCGTGCGCAAGGTCCTCAGCCTATGAGCTACATTGTCACCACCATCTTTCGGCCGCCACCCTAGGGTGCACTCTCGCATCGTCTTGGCTCAAGAGGAGCCCGATGGTGCAAATGAGAGAAGAGAAGAAGGGAAATAACATAATTATAATAATAATAATAATAATAATAATAATAATAATAATAATAATAATAATAATAATAATAATAATAATAATAATAATAACAATAATAATAATAACAAAAATAATAATAATAATAATAATAATAATAATAATAATAATAATAATAATAATAATAATAATAATAATAATAATAATAATAATAATAATAATAATAATAATAATCTAAGTGAGGTTTACCTCCAGTACGGTTCCCAGCTGCTCGACAAGGAACACCATCAACACACAGAGGGTCCCGAAGATGACGACGATTATCTTCATGATGACGTTTGCTCTGTCCTCGGACACTTTACCTTTCAGCAGCAAGGGGTGGACAAAGTCCTCGTAGATCGTACCAGACAGAGAGTTGAGGCAGCTGGATAGCGTGCTGGAAAACATTAAGCATGTCATAAGTCCTACGTTTCTGAAGAAATGGAACATTTTTAAAAATATAATAGTGAAAAGTGATTAATTAATTTTGTTCTTAATTTTATTACCAGCGCAACCTATTGCTATACATTACAGACTAACTTATGATATTACTTTCCCCAAAAATAAAACGCGTTTTAGACCATCAAGCGCGAATAATGTTCGCTGGTAAAAGGTACTAAATCCATAAACATTAAACCATAAAAAATACTGCGTCGCTAAATAAAACAACCTACAGAGAATTTGAAGATTTGCGACAGACACAAAACGTTCCGCCACACCTCGACATGATAAGAAATCAGCCGCAAACCATCTTTGTTTATTAGAAAAAAACACTACACATTACTCATAACCACGACACGACATCTGCTAATGAGCTGTATATACACATTTAAAGATTTCCTGGCAGCCCTGCACTTATGCACTTATCATGCACTTATCACGCTCTTATCACGCTCTTATCACGCTCGCCAGCTATTTAGCCATGTGACGTCATGAGTGACTATGACATACTCTTAAAAAGTACTCGTCATCCTAGGATTATTAGAATGAAACATGAAAAGGAACAATAACAATGACTATATAAACAAAGAAACACTCACAAATATCGTACATTTTCTAGAGCTCCGCTCCCTTCCTCAGACGCGTGGGCACTGAAAACACACGCAGAAGAGCACTCGCGTCTGAGGCAGAGATGGAAACTCTAAAAAATGTACGGACTTTGGTCAATTTTTGGTAATTAGTCGTGTGCTTCTTTCATTCTTGATATTTAATTTTCTCTAGAATTGTCGCTATCACGAACTTTACACGGAAATTGTATCATTTTTTCTTTCCGCTTCCTTTAGTAGGAATGCATCATGACTTCGAATTATTCTGACTCGGTCCGTCTGAGCTACCTTCGGTGGTATTTACAAACATTGTGCACAAATATTAAATACAACCACAATAACAACGTTCCCTGTGAAACCAGAGAGGCTTCAAGAATCACATCGTGCTTTGCTGCTTTGCTGTGGTTGCGGTGTTTGGACTGGCGGGGTTGGGGGGGGTGTTATGCCATTGATGTATACTTATGGATGGTGGCCATGTTGTATTTCAGAGCAAAGTAGTAATTAATTGGCATTGCCCAACGGTCGTAATTACCACGTAATAATATTATTTAGAAATACCTGTTATATGGTTTACAACAGCGTTACCTAAACTAGGTATGTTAGCGTGTAGGGGTATATGGGGAGGGGGGAGGGGGGGGGGGTTAGATAGTTTGGAAGAAATGTCCGAGAGATGTTAGTAGAACTCAATCCTAGCATTCGCAGAGAAAAACCTCGGTAAGAACCTTCAGTCAGGATTATCGGTGGCCGGAATTGAAACCGCGACCTCCCGAATTATAGTCTAGTGTTTTACCGCTGAGCCACCTCTATCGGAATTTCCCAATAATTAAGGACCGCGCACACTTATCCGTCACAAAGCACGGCGAACGGAAATACTATTTTCCGATCGAATTAAATACATGTATTTCAATGCGACCCCGCACACTTGTCGGAAACGAAGCAACCGGCAGCCGCTGCATATATTCCGGTTGAAGCTTCCGCCGGCGGCCTTCGACCGGAATATATGTCCGGACCTATATAGTCGCGTAAAATTACCTTGCAAGGTGTTGTCGTCACGGATTATGTAATAGAGAAGTGACGCGTGTGACAACTACCAACTTAAATCTAGTTGCATCCCGTTATCTTGCCTAAAGTATTCTAGTGATAATATCTGTGCCTGTTGTCAGACGTGGTGGGGTCGCATTCCATTCACGGTCGGTGCAGTCAATGCAGTGGACAATAAACATACAGGTATCGAGAAATCCTGCGGTGAATACCGTTGAAATAGAGACTGTGGAGCGACCGTTTCTTCTCAGAATTTTAGGGGACACCTCGCTAAATCTAGTTGCATCCCGTTCTCTTGCCCAAAGTATTCTAGTGATAATATCGCTCGCCTGTTGTCAGACGTGATGGGGTCGCATTCCATTCACAGTCGGTGCAGTCAATGCAATGGACAATAAACATACAGGTATCGAGAAATCCCGAGGTGAATACCGTTGAATTAGACTGTGTGGAGTGACCGTCTCTTCTCAGAATTTTATTTAGGGGACACCTCGCTTCTTACGGCGTGGCCGGCCAATATACCTGAGTGCTGCGCTGAAGATGCCAGCTATGAAGATGCCGGGCAGGCCTGGGATGCTGGATGCGATATCCATGACGTAGTAAGGCAGTAATTGGTCGGGCCGATGGATCGCCTGCACACATACGTGATATTTGAATTCATTGACACGGTGCTTAGCACCGCAAAGAAAACCGTTATTATAAATCGAAATTTAAATATAGACACTTAATGTGAGTTATACCAAACTGTTAGACAAGTACAGTAAGTGACAAAAATAGATTAGGAAGTTAACAATAATGCTCCTTTGAACTATTTTACTGCGTACATTACATTTTAAGGATCACGACATAACGTATTAAATCAATGTGTGTCTTTTTCATTGAAATAGTGTATATCTGTTTTTATATAACTCTATAAATTTTTAGTATTTGTAATTGTATTTTGGGATTGTTAGTGAGCAGGTGTATTCATATGATATATGTTTACATTTAACGGCAAGTTTAGAATGAATGAACAGGTGTATTGCTTCATTTTTCCCCATATTTTGTCATATTTTATCTCCGTAGAAATAGTTACCTCTACTTGGCAGACTTCGCTGGAATTAATAGTGAGTTTTGTAAATCTGTTAAATATTATGATGACCCAATTTAACAAAATTGTAAATTATAGTTATTTAACATAAAATTAGTATATGAAAATCATTTTGGATAAATATGTTTAAAGATTAACTGAGGTGACTCATCATTTTACTTCAGCTCGTGAGGATACAATACTAGCGGCCCACACACAAAATTGAAATACTTATGTGACATTTCAAAATATTTGAAATTAACTTACTTGCGTAGCCAGAGGATCACAATCGTAGTAGGTAGCATAGATAAGAAATCCGGTGAATACGCTTATTGATTTCATGAGTACAACGCCTAATACCAGTATAACCAGCGCCCTTAAACAACAAACAAAACAAGTAGTTGTAATGTCAGATGATTGTGCTTATAGTAAGTTGTAATCATGCTATTCGAGACGATGAAGAGAGACAATTTTACATAATACGAATAGAATTTTCACGTTCTACTGTTTAATTAACCTATAAACGATGATTAGAGGACAGGATCAACAATATTTAAATAAATAAGTTGTTGTATCTGAGTGATAAGTTTTAGTAATACATAGAGCCAAGTAAATTTCGCGTTACAAAATTAAACAAAACGGTAGTTATCTAAAAATGATGATTGTGGACGAGATATCGTGTCAAATGCAGATTTAGAATTGCGAAATAACGCGATTTGGAGCTTTAATCACGAAATCCACGAAACATCTGTGTATTCGCGAAATAAGACCAAAATATCGGAAAAGTGTTACATATTGGCCAAAAATAAGTGTTAGTGTAGAAAAAAACGCGCAAAAGATTTTAAAATATAAATGAAATGCATTTGAAGTACTGTTTATACACACGAATGACTCGTATTTTTTTTTTTTTGAGTAACATTTCTTTATTGAAAATATAACGTTTTTCGCTTGTTATGCGCCTTATAAAAATAACACTGCCAAAACGCGAAATTTACATTTTGAAAAACGAAATTTGGAAAAAATATAAAACTTTTTCTGTATGGCTGTAATAGTACGATTCAAAGCTTTTAGTTGATGCCTTCAAAGGTGAAACACATTATTTGGCTAAACTACATAATTATGTATTTTGACGCGAATAACCCTCGCCGTTCAAAGCGCCCTAAATCCATCCGATATGTATTTTGATTCGAATATTACCACATAATTAGTATAAGGTCCAGTCTTACAATGTCCAAATAACTACTTATTCGTCAAATAGACTTTTTTTCTCCATGACAACCACCAATCAAAACTCTTGAAATCCTCCAAATAAGTAAATTGCTACACATAACTATATTATTAGGAGATTGTAAGACCAGCCCTAAGTAAAAATATAAGTACAAAAATGTCACTACAAAATCTTTAGGGGTACACATAATGACCTGTGTTTCATAAAGTACTCAAATCTTTCGTAACATACAAACGCTTTTTGATAATTGCTACGTGTATCTTCTTCTAGAATGTTCATCTTAATTTGCAAACTAATGTCATACCAGCATGTAAGAATATGTAAATACTTAAATGAAGATACATTACATTACCATCTTGCCTCTCGTAAGCTTGGCAGTGATAAAAATTTCACTAAGAAGCCCTGGTTGATTCCCGTTTGAGCCAGCCAACTAATCGCTTGGCCAACTACTGTAGTCCACACTGTGTTGCGGATAAACGGGTCCGGGTCAAACCTGGAAATGAATTATTACATTAATAATTGTCGTTGTCTCTTATTATCGGTCACTGCGTTCCAGGTTCGAGTCCTGGCTCAGGCATGGATGTCATGTGGCGGTTTTTCATCCTCATAATCACCCACTCATCGTCTCGATTAGGCTCGTTGCACAAATAAGGGACGTGATACCCAACATATCATCATCCCTCTCATTATCTCTTACAGGGCTGATATTCTGTACTTAGTATTATAAAGGAATAAAACTACGAACTACATACTACTTCTTACTAACTACTAACTGCTACTACTATTACACTTACTTATGACGATACGAAATTAATTACCTCTATAAATATACTTTTTATAACGCGCGAACCAGGAACGATTCATAACAAAAAATATCACACCAACAAATGTACATCTGCTGGCAGGCAATATCAGCTGTGTGATACCATACTTAGCACTTGACTATTTGAAAAAATTGGTGATTATTTTACCTTATCACTTTATGGTAATGACAATGTAACCGTGTACTTATTTTTGTTCTTGTTTTTTTAATTTTAATTTTGTTTGTTATTAAAATAGCCTCAATCATTGTGTTTTATTCTTACCTATGTTAAATTGTTAAGCTCCTACAAAACTCGGGTAAGTTCATACACACTGTATGGAATTGCTTGTAATTTAAATTAATTGTTCCACTGCTCAGTGAAGGAAAACTTTGAGTGAGTATTACGAGTATTCAGTGACGTGTTTGAGCCTCCCTCCCCCCTAGTGTGGCCCCTCTGTCACTGCCCCTGCGGTCACGACCATGTGAAACAACGCGGACACCTGTTGAATCTAGCGCACAAAGCGAAGCTAAGCTGACGCGACATAATAATAAGTGAAGTGGCGAGTTATTTATTTAGACCAGCGGGTTTCAAAATCTGGGCGACGTCCCAAACATGGACATAGCGGATTATCATTTGGCACATAAACAAATTAATGTTATATTTAATGAATGTTTGTACAAATTGTATCATTTTTAAATCCCATCTTTGAAAGCGCGTTTTTTGCCCAAGGCAATAGTCTAAAGACGTTGGTATTTGTGTTTACGCGTACATATGAAACAAGTTATACTTGATAACACCATCTGGGGTTGTAGGTGTTTGGACGGAAAGTTTGCCAGTAAAAAGAATCTGGACACGGATGAAAACTTAGAAAGACCGCTGGTTTAGACAATGTGTTGGTTGAGTACTCACGAGGGTGGCTGAATGCGCTCGCCCATCACCCCCCTCTCCCAGACGACCCAGAAGCCTCCCAGCTTGATGAGGCCCAGAATGATGATGATGATGCTAGAGCCGAAGATGAGGAATCCTTGGATGAAGTCTGTCCATATCACAGCTTTCAAGCCACCCTTAGACAAATCATCGGTTTGTTTGTAATATACATGTATTGCCATGACAGGAAGATAGTGCGTGATAAAATTAGAAGGAGCAATGGAACATTAGGAGAAATCCAGAATTAAAATGTAAATATTACTTGATTCATTTCTATTTTAGTGCTGAAAGATTAGGGACATGTTTATTTCTTCCCAGGTTTTTTTATTTCAAACCTGTAAAATTGTAAAGGAAAAGTAATTAATAAGGTATCATTTGTTGAAAACCGATTGTAATACTAATTTAAATAATTAGCGAAATACGCTGCACAACCTAATATCACTACAATTTTGGCTAATTACTTCAACTGAAATATAGAATTTTTAAAATTTGAACCATATTCCCAAATCTGAAAACAACCGTTCTATAAATTGGTTTTTCATTGTTATGAACGGACATTTACATGATTGTTGCAACTGCATTTCAATAAGGGCTTATATTTATAACAATATTGTATTCCACACATGAGACCAAGACTTGTTTTAGAGTCATCTGATTGACGTAAAATGAGTTCTTACCAGCATTGTGTAGAATATACAGATGACGCAGACAAGAGGACTTATGATGTGAACACTTAGGCCAGATACTGAAACAGTCAGTAAATATGCTTAGTTCAAATAGTTGCTTTAAACTACAGTCAAGACACTGGTTCTAATCCAAGTAGTTATTTTGGAATAACTTTGTTACAAAATGCGATACGAAACTTGAAAACAATACACATCAACAAAGCTACTGGAAAAGTCTCATCTTCATCAAATGTTAATAAAATAGTATCCTGTTACAGAATACTAATTCCACATCAAATCAATCTTGTGAGTTCCAACATAAATCCTATCCTACTAACCAGAGCTGAAAGCCAAAGCAGGCACATACACTACGATGGGGATGTACAATAGAATGCTAATTGTACTTAGTACTGAGGCCATCATGCGGATTTTCTGATTGAATCGGCGTTCCAGGTACTGAAACAACCAAGGCACAATTAGTATCAACCATGGAGCGTTATAACTTGAAACACTTTACTGCCATTATTTAGATAATAATTATCATGATAGTGAGAACATTACTTTTAGTTAGTATAAAAACTGTTTTGCTTGGAAATATTTATATTTAATATAATATATAAAATAATGGAAGGTAAAGATGACGATGATGATGATGATAATGATGATGACGATGATGATAGAAGTGGGGTATTAATCGTATGTGATTTAGAATGTAAATATAAAATTATCTCTTGTATAAAAGACTGACTATTATTATAACTAGTTTTCAAACTGTTTCCTTGAATAACATATTTCCAATTTGTCATCTTATAACTTTTTTATTTTTGATTACATTGGTACGATTATACATTTAAAAAATTAAACTTCTTAATAAGAATAAACGTATATTTCAGTCAATTAAAAGCATTTCAGTTATGATATAGATACTTATGCGTACCTCAAAGGTGGATGTGAGTTGGAGCCCAAAGAACACAGGCAGGAATATGAAGTTGTTCAGTATGCCAGTGCACACCGCTCCAAAAACCGCGTACCAATACATGGAGCCGTTAACGTAGATCTCTGTCGGGACACCCATCATTGTTATGCCAGATATGAGTCTGCGGATACACACCCACACTTATTATTTGGAACTATAGGTGCAAAAAAGCAACATTTTAGCTCTGCTCTTGAAAATACTTGACTTGTGGGGTTGATTGCTTTGTTCGTGAAAGAACAATTTTCCCTTGGGTTTATGGGTAAAGGGGACTTTACTCGAAAAATTAATGTTCTTCATAGATATCTAGCAAACGCTTCAAGATATTCACAAAATTATTTCATATACGGTAATAGGGTTTGTATCAATTTAAAAACTGTCAAATTTTGTTATTGTTATGATTGTCAATTCAATCATGAAATAAATTATTAAATTATAATTTACAGAAATGTTAAAAAATCTTAACAATTAAAATTTTTGAAAGTTTTTTGTATTAATTCTTTTGCTTATACAAAATCTTGAAGCGTATTCAAGATATCTATGATTTTTTTTTAAATTTTGATTGATTTAATATTGCGAGCTATCCACTACCTTAATATGTAATGTAACTTGATTCATCCTATTCAATACCAACAGGGAATACTACTGAAGTGATTATATTGCACTTATAGTATCGGGGTAGTAGGTTAGTTGGTATGAAAATATTCGAAGGATCTTCCCTGCATTCAAACCATGTCTGAGGAAAACATTGGAGAAACCCTTGAGTCAATTTGCTGGTGGCGTTATTATTATTATTATTATTTTATTGTTGCAATACATACAAACTCGGTCAAAACCGGCATAAACATGTTGTACGGACACAAATGTCAAGTATTTCCATGTGTTTACCTTATTAAAATCTACTTAGAACTACTTAATATATCTTCTTCTTCTTCTTCTTCTTCTTCTTCTTCTTCTTCTTCTTCTTCTTCTGCTTCTCAAATGCCCACATTTGGCTTTACTACTTAATATATCATTGTCCACATTATTTTTTCCAAACCGAACTGTGGATGCTATGTACGGTCGTGGCCGATTTGTACTCATCCCAGCATTCGCTCTTTGTACGGTGGAAACCACGAAAACCACCATCGGGATGGAGAACTTCTTGAAGTCTTCATTCTTCTTAGTTCAAAAATTTTCGCACTATCCTACACGTGTTCAAAATAATTGCTTTTTGCATCTCGATGTATATGTTCGGTTGGAGACCAATTAGTTTAATACTGTCATGAAGTTTACGTGGAACAATGCCATTTGCTGATATAATTAACGGTATAACAGTTACATTATTCTGCTTCCACAACCTTTTTATTTCAATAGATAATTCCTTATATCTGTTTATCTTTTCCCGCCAAGTTGTCTCTACATTGTGGCATAAAGGGACGGCAACATCAATTAAAATCGTTTCTTGTTTCTTCTTGTCAATAAATATAATATCCGGTCTATTGTGATGTATGGTTTGGTCTGTAATAACTGCCCGGTCGTAATATAATTTGTAGTCTTTACTATCTAATACCTTTTCAGGCTTGTATTTGTAATACGCAGTGGTTGTGTTTATAAGTTTATACTTCATGGCTAATTTTTGATGTACAATGTTTGCAACTTGGTTATGCCTATGAAGATAATCTGTTTGACAAAGCATTTTGCACCCAGATACGATATGTTCAATTGTTTCGCCGTTCAAATTACATTTTCTACATTTATCTTCCACTGTGACGTCTTTCAGTATGTATTTTTTGTAATTGTTAGTCTTGATTACTTTATCTTGAATAGCGATCATAAATCCCTCTGTTTCGCTGAAAATGTCCCCGGACGTTAACCATTTGTTCGATGCTACCCTATCGACGCTATCCTTAAGAAGTTCTTTATAATGTCTGCTATGTAACGTCTTTTCTGATATTCTGATCTCTTTTGCTGTGTCAGAATTTAGTTTTTGAAGCAAGTTTAAATTTCCGTCATTTAAATTGAGGGGAGAAAGCGACTTGTCTGCCGATACTATAGCTCTATGGAGTTGTGAATGTGGGCATTTTGTATAAAAGTACTTTCTCAGAATTTCAATTTGTTTATAATATAAATTGTTTAAATCAATCAAGCCTCTTCCCCCTTTTTCTCTAGGTAGAGTCACTCGTTCTATTGCTGACTTAGGGTGATGACTTCTGTATTTGGTGAATGTTGTGCGGGTGAGAATTTCTAGGGCATGAAGTTCTGTCTGTGTCCAGTTAATAATTCCAAATGAATATGTTAGTACCGGTATAGCATAAGTGTTAATTGCTTTGATCTTGTTTTTACCATTCAATTGTGTTTTTAAAATGGATCCTATTCGTTTCTTGTATGCAGAAATTAGTTTACTTTTCATCAGTTTATGATCAATTCGTTTAGCCTGCGCAAATCCTAGATATTTGTATACATCTTCTTCGTCCATTACTCCAATCCGGTTGTCTTCGTCAATTTCAAACTCTTCTAATTTCGTAATCTTTCCTTTGATGACATGAAGTGACTTACATTTATCAATTCCAAAATCCATACATATATCTCTACTGAATTCTAACGTTGAGTTAAGAAGATTCGTCATGTGTGTCGCATTTAAAGCATATAGCTTGAGATCGTCCATGTAGAATAAATGTGAAAGTGTGTGGCAAACCGTATTACCGTCCTTTATCTTGAAACCATGTGTAGATTTGTTTAGTATATGAGATAATGGATTTAATGAAAGACAAAACCATAACGCACTAAACGAGTCACCTTGAAAAATACCTCGTCGGATGTTAACTGGGTCAGTACATATCTGCTCTTTGCCTACGTTTAACTTTAATGTTGTTTTCCAACTCGTCATCGCTGTCCGCAAAAAGTTTACTATCAATGGGTTTACTTTATAAATTTCCAGTATCTGTATTAGCCACGAATGTGGTGACGAATCATACGCTTTCTTGTAATCAATATAGCTAACGTGAATGTTTCTCTTCTTGTTGAAAGCTTGGTTCATTACAACAGAATCGATAATTAATTGTTCCTTACACCCTTGCGACATTTTACGACATCCCTTTTGTTCTTCAGCTAATATATTGTGTTCTTCGCAGTGACTATATATTTTATTTGTTATGCACGATGTCAAGATTTTGTAAATAGTAGGTAAGCATGTAATTGGTCTATATTTACTTGGATTTTTGGTGTCATTATCTTTTGGTTTAAGAAATGTTATTCCTTCAGTAAAGAAATCTGGTAAATCCTTGTCTCCTAATATAAATTCATTAAGACATTTAGCAATCTGGGTGTGCATGTTTGAAAACTTCTTGTACCAAAAATTTTGAATGTTATCGTTACCGGGTGCTTTCCAATTATGAGTATTTCGTATCGTTGATTTTATATCATTTACACTGATGCCATCAAATGTCATTTCTTCGATATCACTCATTGCCTCAATTTCATCTTGAATCCATGTTGCATTGTGATTGTGCATTAATGGGTTACTCCATATCCCACCCCAAAACTGCTCAATCTCTGTCTTCGATGGTATACCATTGCCTACTATTTCTTCTTTATTGTTAATTTGCTGATAGAATTCTTTTTCTTTTTCTTTAAACATTTCGTTTTGTTCTTTTCTATCACTACACTCTTTATATCTTCGTAGTCTTTTGGCTAATGCACTTACTTTTTGCTTTAGAGTATCCAAATATTCGTTTGTAGCCTCGTTCGGTGTTTCATGTATAGTATGGATTTTAAACCTTTCAAATATGTGTTGGCAATATTGTAATATCTTTTTAGATCTATTACCCATCCTGAATTGTTCTAATCTCCCAATATCTCTCCTTAACTCGTTGATGCGTTTGACTAATCTTCGTTCCCATTTTGGAGTCTTATTTGTTTTTATGTTCTGAGAATGTACCAACTTTATTTTTAATCCTAATTGTCTGACCACTGCTACGGCTCCACAATATATTGCTGCATGCACTTCCTCAAACGACAATTCTTTCTTCGCGTAATCTAACAATATATGTGCGTTCATTACGTGCATTACTATGTCCATTTGCTTAGACTGTTTAGGTTTAGGAATTCTAGGTCTCTTGTTCGGTTCTATATGTGCAAATTCTGTCAAAGCATTTTCAAAAGCTAAATGCAATATGTTCTTTAACTCGTCTATTTCTTGTGTGTTCCCTCTTGTATTCTCTTCTTGTTCAATGTTATTAATAGGTGGATGTTGGTGATGTACCTCTTGTGTGTTCTGGCCTTCTGGTAGATCTACTTGTTCCATTAATTCTTGTCGTAGATGGTCATCGTTTCTTGATGCTTCCATGATGTGCTCCTCGTTCGCCAAATCCTCTTCATTTTCTTGATCTATTTGTAGTTCTTCCTCTACTTCATGTCTTATTACGTTCAATAGATTAAATGGTAGCATACCATTACTTACAATTATTCTCCTTTGGTCTGCTACTCTTTGTTCGGTTACATCTACTAATGGGTATTCACGTGTAAACGCTCGGTGCAGTTCTTGTCGATATCCAACTATTCTAGTTTCTAATAACGTAATTCTATAGTAGTTGCGCATCACACAAATGTTCATATTATCTGTCCATTTGATACGCTGCCTCACTCTTCCAGATTTGGTGGTCTGTTGCGATAATACATCAGAAGCATCCATAATCTGTTTGTTTATTTACTAAATGTCAAAGTTCATTGTCCTGTCAAACTAAGTTCTTTGTCACAGAAAGTTAATATTGTTTTTCAAAGAAATCAAAGCACTTAATGTCACACTTTTCTTTACACTCACAACTTGGCCGTGCCCCGTCAATAAATAACACACGCAATTACAAGGCGCTGAGTTGGAGTTGAATGACAGTTTCAAATTTCACAGATTTTGAAGACGAAATCTTCTTAATTCTGGAAACAAATAAAAAGTGCTTACATACAACCGTAAAACATATATCTAGTTACAATATTATCGAATCAAATTATAAGTACAAGACCTTGACGTGTCCAGATCCAGCTTCAATCTGTCAAAATCAACACTAAATTCAACTGTTCCTATGTTTCTCAAGCAAGGCCCTGGACTAAAATGTAAGCCTACAAAATTAAACTTCTATTTATATACAAAGTAATGGATACTGGTACTTCCCTTTATGTCTTCTTGTAGTAAATCACTCGTAGATCTCAATGCCGTGAAAATTGTTGGTTGATTATTATTATTATTATTATTATTATTATTATTTATTTTTCTGTTCAACATTATTTACATAGATGTGGTACAGAAAGGGGACAAGAAACGAGCCACAGCGGCCCATACAGTAATGTCTTGTCCCCTGGCCTTAATTCTAGGTTCGGATGGATAGCGATGATGATTGAAATTAACGGTGATGCGCAAAATGTATGTAATGATTCCCTATTCTTATGATCTAACGAAGCGACGAAGGTCCATTCCGTATTCCTAGCGTTGTCCTTGTTTTCATAGCGGTTTGTCATACTGATGAGTGTGTGGTGATTGTTATGGGTGATGAGATATGAGATATGGGATGAGTATGAGATATGGATATGAGATGATATGAGTATGAGGTATGACATCATCTCATATTATGAGATGAGGTATGGGATGAGATATGAGATATGAATATGAGATTGGATACGAGATGAGATAATGAAGTATGAGATGACATTATCTGTGAATGAATAGAATGATCTGAATCTGAAGAATGTATGGTTAGTTTGTGAGATGCATGAAGATTGTGAGGTGTAGTATTTTTACGAGAAATGTGATTTTATGGCACATTTGAAGCGAGTGGCAGAATCACACTGTCGGCGGATGCAATTGGGCAATGAGTTCCATGTTGCGGCTGATCTATGGTAAAACGATTTTTGATATGCTGCTGTGCGACAGGTCGGAGGTCTCAAATACACGCCTTGTCTATTGCCTCTTCCGAGATGGACGTACCTGTACTCCACTTCCAGCCGTTTGGTTGGGTTTAGGTCTATTGTTTCGAGAAAACTGTTTATGAGAAATAGTGTGTCTGTTTGTTTTATGATATTATTTACTGTCGGTAAGTTGCATTTAGAAAGTCTAGCTGTGGCACTCTTTTCGTATCCCATAATGAATTTGGTAGCACGGTTTAGTATTTTTTCTAAAATAAATAGATTTGCATCACTTGTGGGGTGCCACGCAGGAATACCGTAGAGTATGATCGGCCGCACGAGGGTTAAATAGATTGTCCGAATGACTTTGGGCTTACAACCTTTTAGATTTTGGTATAGGAATCCAAGCAGTCTTGATGTTTTTAGTCTCACGTTGTCTACATGGCGGTTCCATTTAAGATCCGACGAGATATGAAGGCCCAAGAGTTTGATGCTGTCACTTATTGAAATTTGGTTGTCATGTATAGCGTATTCAAAATCTATGGTAGAATGAGTTTTTTTATTCGGAGGCACACGTTTTTTTTTTTTTTACTTTTTTTTTTATCGATATCCTTAGTTAGTCTCACAGTTTAACGCTCAGACACCAGTATCAGTCATTCTTTAATTTGTACTCAATTGGTTAAGGTGTTATTTATATATATATATATATATATATATATATATATACATTTGTGTATATATTGTTAAATCTACCGACGACGTCATTACTAACATCATTGTATGTTTTCACTATTATTTCTATCGTATTTCTGACTTATTTGTTATTTCTAACTTGTTTGCAATTAGGCTTGGATGTGATATGTTTTGTCATCTTCATTCATAATTTTATATTATAGTCTCGATTAGTGTCGTTGTCAAAATACGAAACGCAAATTCCAAATATGACCACAATTCGCTTAATCTATTTCCACTCAGTTATGATAATATTGTTTTTTTGTTTTAAATTAATTTGTTTTCATACAGATATATTTGTTCACTCCAACCAAGGCGTTCAGATATGAAAGTGATTTACAACGGAAATCTCGATGGCTGTCAATTGTAACACTTTCATATTTAAAATAATGATTGTCAATCAAACATTGTGGTAAATAACATGGACCGTGGATATATCATCAATTATATTGCTAAAGCGTAAACCTCTATATTGTAATGCAAATACAATTTACCCACATTCAACTAAATATCTGAAAATAGAAACAAAATAAAGAACAAGTTAACAGAAAAGATTGATCCATATTATATTATTTAACATGAACAATATCCATCGTTTAATGTTTTTTTGTCTCTAGTTGTGTGTGCCTTATGATTCCATATAAAGATATAATCAGTCATGCTTTTCCAACATTTAGAGGGAATAATGTGGGAATAAAAGGGAACAATAAAGGGGATATAACAAGTCTGGTAGAACGTAGAATTAAAAATTAAATACACAAAACTACGGTGCTGAAATTAAACACTAAAGTCAAAAGTCGGCGTAAAAATGGGTTACCGTAACTTGCTGTGTGGACTGAAAATATCTACTGCATATTTGCGTTATTACAAACAATATTGGAAGTCATATTTTGAAATTTAGAAAAAGTGTAGTGTAAGAAAGATTTAGTTTTCATAATATTTGGGTTTCACGTCCCATATACTTATGACAATGATATAAATCGAGACGATGGTTGGGTGATTATAAAAATGAAAAACGCCGAATGACATTCATGCCTAAGCCAGAATTCGAACTTGCAACTGTGCTTCGCGAGATTATGACTATAATAATAGACCGCAGCCAACTGAACCAGTATGAACCAGTGTGAACCAACCAGTGTGAGTTGTTTACAAGGGTTCTGGCAATTAAAAAGTCTTCCACTACCGCGCAAGAGTTTCCAAACTTTCAACTTACAGTTTCTAACGATGATTATGTAGTTTACGTGTGTGTACAATAATATTTTTTCGTAGGAATCCCTGTTGTAGAGTGCACACCAGCTTTACCTGATGTGCCCCGGCCTCTTCAGGGGACTAACTAGTATGTAGGATGTGTGGATAGTTAGGTAAGCATGTCCGAGGGCTGTAATTAGGGCTCAACCCCACCGAGAAAAACCTCGGAGAAAACGTTCTGTCTGGTATGCCGGTGGCCGGAATCGAACCGGCGACCTCCCGAATTAGAGCCTAGCGTCTAGCGCTGAGCCACCTCTATCGGTAATATTCTAAAGCAGTTCTCCTTGCAATGTGAAGTATCGAGTGGCTGCTGTCATGAATTGTAGCAAACAAGAAATAGCAAAACGCTGTATATTGCAATATTAGGTTTCTTGTAGGGTACGGTATGATATGGCTTTACTGCTGCATCGTATTGTGAATAGTGATATTAGGTCAGACATTCTAGTTTAACTGTTTCCGCTCTGAATACCTCGTCGACAACTTTTATATGGAACTTATTCCTCCCCTCAACGGTCCGACTATTCACCACAACAGTTCGCTTCTCTTTCACCTACAGACTACATTCTACTGTTTGCCTCATTCTTCATGGTCTGACATATTTGCAAACAATCTTCAATCATTTACTTCGCCGTCACATAAATATATTTTGGACAGTTAACTCATACATGTGTATTTTATTTTAAAAGAAAGGTGATAGTCGAATGTTAAATTAAGAAATAATGTAAAATGGCTATATACAGCTATATTTATATCGTCAATCAGTAAATAAATAACAAAGATTCGTAATTTTCCCACTAAACGGAACAAGATGTAGAAATATAAAGTTATTTTTTATTAGAATACAGAGTTTGGGCTTTACGTTTATATTTTGACCTAATGGAAACAATGGGTTAATGATGCAATTATGCACATCAGAAACGCCACCTGAAATCTGTGCCTAAGCCAGAATTCAAAAGTGAAGCGGCAAACCCATAGTTTACCGGATTGATACACCGAAGATACTCAATACTGCAGATCGATCGATATATTAATCAAGAGTATCAGATGTTGCCATAGTTACTCGTGAGTTGAGAGTAAATTATTTGACGGCTTGACGCGTTTGGCGTTGGTTAATATAGACTCAAGACACGTTCGCAATCCGAAATTAAACCAAAGTTTAGAACCATCATTAAAGATCATAACGCTGATAGCCTAACATCATCTCATATTAAAATTAAATCCTGTATTATTAGTTAGGTACACAACAATATAAACGATAACAATCCTCAGCCAGTTTAATGTTATAACGAACACAGGGGCTTGAGATTTAATAATAGTTTGAAGGAAATAATATTGCAAATTGTTTAAAGCCCGGTTTTTCAATCGGATAACGAGTCGTTAATGGGACCGTTAGCTGACGGTCCGTAGTCTGTAACCCAACAATCCCTATGCAGATTACGGATCGTCAGCCGATTGAAAAACCGGGCCTTAGACGCATATGAACTACAGTAATTGTTACGCTACTATAGCTTGTTAAGATATCTGAATAGACTGGCTTTAATGTGACATTATTCTTGTTAAAAAAAGGGATACATATAATGTACATGCACACTAGTCCAAGGACTTGCTGAATTTTGATGTTCAAGGTAACTTTCTGCGTGTTGATACATTCTAAATGCGTGCGTTAAGAATAATTTGTATTGCCACTTACGTAGCCACGAGCGATACTGCTACTGGGAGCACGGACATGGTTTTACCCCCAAGCAGGTAGTCAACAGTCGTCTTCTGTTTGCTACCGAAGCACCCGAAGTAGATACCTAGATATTTAAAATAGAAATTGAACAAATGCAAAATTGAAGAAAAAATAAGAGTGTATGGAAGATAGCCAAAACAAACTAAAAACAAATAATTATTCATAGGATTAAATAAAAAAAAATCAACGAACAGTGTTTCGTGCCGGCATAAGATAATACAACAAAGTGATGCAAAAGTTTAAATGGCAACTAAAAATATATAGTAAAAAAAATGATTTTAGATTGAATAACTGATAAATATATAAAATTAAGAACTTAAAATGTCATGTGAAAAATAGTAGCAAGTACGTTATTATATATACCTATCCCTGTTGATACCGCCAACATGACCATGAAAACACTGTAGTCCAGCCATCCAAACATGCGTTGCTCAACACCGAACCCATGTCCACCGCTGTCGCTGATGTTCATTGCGAACTGTGCAATAGCAGGACTAGAAGATCGGCCTATATGGAGGCATGACATAATTTATTCATTGAGCGAAATTGCTCAATGCATTTGAGAATAATATCTAGAAGATTAGAGCAATACACACGTCCTCACACAAAGAACCGTGAAGCCATCGGATAAATGCTCTATTAGGTCAACTATTATAGAAACCGTTATGATTGTGATTGAGAATTGAATAGTTGTCAAATTTAGTCGGTCATCAATGTATAAACTTCTTGTCATATTACATCTACTAGCTACAGTAACATAACATTTTAATAAGATGCTAATAAATTTTCAACAATGGTCTACACCCATTTTACTTCTCCGCTCTCAGACGTATTTAGTTCCTGAAAGAAACTCGATTCCGTACACCTGATGAATACTTTCTTAAAACCGTGAACGTAATTTATTCACATTCTGGCTTTTTCATTGATTTTGATTTTTAATCTTAGCTCAAACTGAATCTCATAACATTGGTTTTATTTTGTATGTTAACGTTTAAATCCAGAAGTCAAATCAATTAAAATAACGTACTAATTCCTAAAACAGTATGATTATTGGTACATAATAAACAAGCGAAAATTATTCTTCCATTTTTCTTACTTAAAATTAAAACACTCCAAAGCTAAACATTAACGGATATTTAAATTATACCAACAACGTAGGAGTTTCGGTTTACTCAAGATATATAAAACCATAACCTCGGTCAGGTGGATGTATATATAATTCAAGGCAAACTTACCTGACAATAATTCAAGAACGACTGGAAAGTGGTACTCTTAAAATTACGGCTATCAAATACAATCCCCCCTGCCCCCTCTCCCCCCCCCCCTCCCCCACCTATACCCATCTACCATCCTGAAATCAATATGATTACGTGATGCCATTCTGTAAGAAAATACACTATGAGCTTTTCTTCTACGTCACAGTCATACGAGGTAAGTGCCGTGTGTATCAACAAATCCATACAGTTACTTGCAATAATTTGTTACTGCATATTTGCTGAGAAATAAATTAACTGAAGATCAGAATTTTTCACTAGATTCTTGTTTCCATGCAATGAACAATATGTGCCAAATCCAAAGACGCCATAACATTTGCAATTAAAATGCATCAAGGACAACTTGACAAAGCGATAAGATTCTTTGTACACGCTTCCTTATGAACTTTGTCTTAGTTTCACTGTCAAAGTTAAACCTTTTGCTGGGTTGATAATTCATGCATGTCAGATTTTCAGGGTCAGGGGAGAAAGCTCGAGGATAATATGTAGAGTTGCGTGTATACATTAAGATAAATTCGTCTCTATTCTACCAACGCAATACTGTCTCAACAACGTAACTACGCAGCTTCTTTAATAGAAGAAAAATACTCTAGATATAAAAGCCGCCCGAAATAAGTGTTGTATGGTCATATCTCAAGGACGCTACACAACATTGAAAAAGTGAAGAACACTCCTGTTATTTGGTTCATAAGAACTTAAACTGTATGAAAAAATGTGTTAGTTTGTAGTTATCATGTCATTGTTAATGTACTTTTGAATTAAATTAACTAAAAGTAACAGGTTTAATTACACACAACTTACATAAGTTGTTCATGTAGTGTTGATTTCTTACGAAACCAAATTTGGGGTATTTTTAACTTTTTGTAGGTTGAAGGGCGTTATTGGGATATTTTATTTAAAAAAAATTTGGCGCGGCTTTTATTAACCAAGAGAATTCCTCACTCATCCACGTTCATTGTTGCGTGTGAAGCGTAGTTCGCACTTTCAAAACTGAGGAGTTACTCAAAGACTTTATAATTGTTTGCAGCGTGATCTAAGATGTTCACTCTAAATTCATTCATGTCACCATATTGACATGCTCAAACTCAAGCACAGGTACAGCGACATCAAAAACAATTTGGTATGCGCAAACCACGTCAGTCTTGCAAAGCTGAGCGTGAAAAAACCCCCTCCCCCCCCCCCCCCCCCCCTTCACGAAAATGTTTAATTGTTCCATATCTTCGGGCAGTGCTAGAAGGAAGCGGTACGCTGTTCGGCGGTATAGAGAATTTAAACCATTCTCGAAATAAAAATGAGTAGCAAACTTAAGAATGTGAATCTTTGTCTGAATTATGAACATATTTCATTTATTAGTGTAAATACCTGTGATAATAGTAGGATATTTTAAAGTTACTCGAAACCTGACGCTTATTCCCTACTAAATACTGAAATACAAGAGACAATGTTTTCACTAAAAGATTTGTTTTATTCGCAAGTTGGTGATGGCACAGTATTAAATTAACCTCCGCTTAAATACTTTTGTGAAACCGGGCTTTAGTGTATATGTATTGGTCCAAATTCATATGTTGACTTTTAATCTGTCTCTGTTTTCAAACGTGTGTCGATGTTGAAACATACGTATATTTATGGGCCTCAATTTAATGCACGGCTATTCATAATTGATTGCTATCTCATTTACTGTGTCCATAGCAACTGAATTCCCCTATTAACATTACATTAACCGTAGTCAACTTGTTAACTGTATTAACATTGCAAGGTAAACGGAGATGTCATATATACAGGAGTCGGTGAAGCATTAACTGTATCAACTCCAAATGCTCGGCCACTACTGAATAGTCACCCATGACGTACCTACACAGCCTTTGAATGTGAAGTCATTCGTGGGCTTACAGCAGATCAAACGTAAGAAACACGTGACATAGTATTCGGAACAGTAAATCACGCAAAACCTCTAGCGGCAGAAATTGTTAACTACTGGGTTCGGCTATGTAAACCGATTTTTTCTATCATTTATTGTGTTATTATTTTTAACGAAACCAACTAAAATCACGCCCAATTATAAGTTCGTAAAGCTGCCTCGGTGAAATTTAATATTCGCCTTTCATTCCCTAAATAAGGAAAGTATAAAATATTAATTTGAGGTATAATTAAATAACATGCCAGAATTACCAGAAATTTCCACTTTGAGTAAAATGGTTTTTGTATCAAAGCTCGTAGTTTCCGAGCTTAGTTATATTCTTAAGAGAACAAATATATTTGCAATAGTGCGTGGTCGAGCTAGGGTAGTTTAAAAATTGAAAGCTACCATTATGGAGACAATCATATGTTTGTTTTACGTGTATGAGTGAGATTTCGATTATGCAATCTTGAACAAATCAGTTAAGTGAAATTTATAATAAACACATAAACAAAAAACAAACAAATTAATAATAATATTGGTAGATACTGAAGTTGCATTAAATGCAATTAAAAGATGTAATTGGATAAAATTGGAAGTACAATTTTAATTTTTTTAACAATTTAGAATAATTTCAAGATTAAATTTTGAAATTAGGGCCACCAACTGAATTGTATATAAACTACCTCTTTTGTCACAAAAATGGCGGCATTTAATTTCGAGATTTTACTGGTTGAACCAAAAGAATCGTACGGCCGCCTTGTATGAGTGTAGAAACACTCCCATACAGTATTTATTGAGTAAGAAAAGAGTGTGATTTCATGATAATTATGTATCTAAATTGGAAACGAAATACATTGTTAAAAGTACACTTGAGTAAGCATTAACACGGCTAATGATTAAGAATTTTCCTTATAATGCCAATCTAATTGGATGAAAGTTACGGATATTAAAGAAGATAGTCTTAATTGTCTTGTTTTATCCGTTTAGAGAAAAATAGTTTATTGAATCTTAGAATGCGTTCTAAAGTGTATGGATACCTGGTGGATTGTTTTCTTCTCATGTAATTTGCATGTGTGGTCCATTTGATATGTTTCAATATAAATAATTAGCAGTAACGTTACTTGATCTATTGATTTAATTATGCAATCGTTGATGCTACAATCATATCTAAATGGACTACTTTGTTATCTAGCAAAACCATGCATTCCATTTTTTGTGTTATTATCTTTATCCCATTCCCATAACTCGCAAGTCGCATTGCAAGATATCCAATCCATTAATTTTCTATATATATATATACATTTTCTGTACAAGGGTCAGTCGTTTACAAATTGGCTTATATCTCCTAAGTGAGGCAGTAGGGCAAGTGCATATGTTAAATAAGATAGGGCTAATAACAGAACCTTGCTGCACTCCTGATGTTACCTCAACAAACGACAATAATTTCCTCCTTAAAATACCACTCCTTTTTTCAACGTATTAAACAGTCTTCTAACCATTGACGTAACCAATAACTGACCTATCATAGATATGTTTTTTGAACTCTAATCATGTTCAATCTCTTAGGCAAATCAACAAGCTCAATCCATTTTGAAATGTAAATTTTTTATGCAAGCAAGTATTTTTTCTTTTGCACACAAAAAAATATCCTAAACACGATCGTTACATAACGTGCACATGGAATTGCAAACGTAAAACGAACACAGTGCTAATAATAGATGAGGTAATATAAACGAAAAGTGCGTGCCCACATGCGAGCTGATCGTAGACACGATCTCATACTGGAATAATACCTTCATTCAACTATGTACGTGGGGACTTCGATGCAAAGTACCTCTACGTCAAAAACCACAGATAAGTTTCATTTCTTAATTATATTTAGAGAAAACTACATGAAATCGAAAATCTGAATCAACGGCGCACTGTGTTGTGGTAATCCCTATAGACTGAATGAAATATTATAACCATTAGCGTAGTTAATTTGATCATTATATCGGTAATTAGTAATAAAATTAATTATAAATAAACACCGTACTGATTATAATGTAAGACACAATTTACAGCATTCAGTATGTAGGGCTTACCAAACTACAGTGTGCTGTTGATTCAGATTTTTGATTTCGAAGTCCATTCTTGAGATATAATTTCAAATGAAAATTTTGCGGGTTTTTTACGTAGAGGTACCCTTAGCTCTTAAACTGTATGACTGAGCTATAGGCACAGCTTAGACTTACTAGTGTCACAATGCCTTCACTACGCCCATTCTTTTAAACAAATACCTTTGGAAATATGTTTTCAATGTATGCACGCCTGAAAAATAATTTGTTTGAAAATGATGAAATACACAAACAAGTTCCTGTTCAAAATTGGTTCCGAGAGATTTAATTGTCGCTTCTAAAAGGTTAATGTTGTCAGATTTTCAGCAGTAAACGATTTAAAAAATGAATTACTAAACACAAAACAAACATTTATGTAAAGGCTTAGATAGTATTGTCGAGAAACCATTTATAATGCGTCTGACAAAAAAAGAACTTTAAGCGTGTAAGTCAAAATCATCATCATCATCAAATTCATTCATTTAGATCATATCTCTTCATAAAACCGCAAATGTGTTGTAATACGTAGCTTGATCCAAACTTGTAGTTATTACGAGTGTAATTGGTACTGTCTTAAGCATTTTGTCTAGAACAAAATAACCAGAATGATTTTCAAAGACGCTGCAATGTACTTAAAAGATAAAAGAAAAATTACTAGGAGGACTAAATTGATTCACAGGAAATCAAGTTGAGAGAAATTATTCAAATCAAATTGTTATAAAATGAGTAAATCCTGTATATTTCATTGTAAATAAATATATACACAACACTTATGCAACAGCACTATTACAGACAGTTATCTGTATTCACAATTGACCACTCAAAATATACTAGATGCATTCTGGTGGCATGCAAGGAAGTAAACTGTTATGAGGAGGAGTTGATCCGTCAATTGTTCTTTTATTGTTAAATCGTCAATGGCGCAGATAAAGAGGTTGCTAAGCAGCGCTATCTATTTGTTATTTTGAGTTTCCAATAGGTTCGTCAACTCTCTTCATATTCAGAAGTTCTCTCTCGGCGGGTTGAATGGCCGCGTCTTTCTTGCGTTGAAGGGACTTGTGCAGGAACGGCGCGAACAGGGCAAGATCCATGTCGGCAGGATCCCTAGACTCAGTACAGCAGCTCACTACTAGACCGACGACTATCACGATGAGTGTTCCGAGCACGGAGTAGTAATAGAAGGCGATTCTGTAAAGGATGAATGCGGGTTCGGGCCTGGAAAATGAGAAAACAAAGGTTAAAGTAATTTTCTGAAACTGGTATATTTGAGACTATATTTCAAGAAGAAAGAATACTTGTTTGCAGTACATATGAATGCGCACACATTACTGATGAATATAAACGCACCACTTTATAGTAAACACCCTAGTAAATCAATTTAGCTATGAAGTTACAGCCAATTACGCGAATGTATTTATTTATAACGCATTACAGTGTCGTGATAATTATTCAAGAAATTCCTATGACGAGAATTATAATGAGTATAACTACATATTTATTGTTTCTATTTTTATTTCATTTCATTTGTTGAATAATATTGAATTCAATAATATACTGAAAATATTCCTATTTTTAGACTCGTTCTCGAAACAAATTCATGCATCGTTGCCAAACCGTGCGTTGAGCTCACCAGGCAGTAAAACCTGCCGACGGACTAAACAATCGTATAAACAAAATTAATTGCGCTGTACACTAATGTTACTCCAGGACCCTAAACGTCAGCATGCAGCAACTAATAATACTATACTTACTCTATGACTTCGGGAATGGAGATGAAAGTGGTGTTGGCGTCACAGCCGTCCACAAAAGTGGGCAGTGGTTTATAAGTGAGAGAACCGTTCATCATTGCCAGCTGGGATCCAATGACCAGCCATCCCACGACCAGCAAACTGGTGAGACTTCCAACCATTGCTCCCTGGAAATGGTGATGGTTCGAGTTGTTAGTACAACGTCAGACTTGATACTCTTCAACGGAAAAAACTGAACGGGAGACTTTGATTTCATGTGGCAGAGACTCCTGCTCTCATATACGTACAAGTATCTACAATATTTACTTCTTCTACAAATGCGACTTGAATATAAGTTTAAACTACAAACAATTGTTTTAACAAATCAGGAAAAGCTTAATGTGCATAATGGTGCATAATGGTGTTCGAAGCCTACAGGGTTGGTTTAGTCACTTTAAATTAAAGTCCCCCACTGAAATCAGTTTAGTTACTGAGTGGGTAGACTCTTAATGTGAATTTATTTATTTATTGTAAATGTGTATTTATGCTTCAACGTTTATTCATTTTTACATCCTTTTTTCCTTTTTCACTACTAGACACGTTGTGAAATTTTGTTCTTAAATAATATGATACTTCTTGTTTCTTTACGTCTCTATTATTTTAATCGTGCTTTTTCAGACAGTGGTGGTTGATAGGCGAAAATGAAGTATACTTACAAAACTCCATGACAAACGGGATTTGAACCAACGTCCTTATGTAGCATACGTTTTTGTTCTGTGTAATAGTTTGGTCCATAGTATAATAGTTATGTAAATTTTCTTATGTCAAAATGAAATCCGACTATAGAGTGTATGTATAGTATGGTACGGCCAGAAAGATAAACACAAATCATTTTGTTCAAAATACAGCTAGTTACTACAAAATCGATGTGTATTGTTTCTTACCTTGGTATTCGCCCAGGGAAATAGAATGCCAAGAGCAAAGAGCCCTAGCAAAGGTCCAGAAGTGATTGAAGCCGAACTGATAGTTAACTGAAACAAACGTTGAACACCATCAAATATGAGAACAAAAATTCATCCTCTAATATTATCAAAATTCGTTTGCTGACAATTCTTCTTATTTCTAAAGGTAAAGTATATAATTAATGACACAAAAATACATGAAAACTTAATATTTATTTCAAATATAATTATTAAGATTGATTGATTATCAGTGACAATGTTCACTAAATAATGATATTGTTATTAAAGGAAAATTTGGAGTAGCAGATATTATTTTATTTTATTAAACACATGCGCGCAAAGGTTCTAAATTCAGGTGTAGACGAACAGTCGATAAAGTATAGTAGCACCACAACTTGAGGTATTTTGTTGTTGTTGATAATGTTAAAATAACTTACGTGAAGTATTTTACCACTACGCCGCGCTAGTGTCTGAGGAAAGAAGCCGAGCGCAATGCTACAAACTACCAACAGATAGCGCTGCTAATCTGCGCCATTGGTGGTTTCAACAAATCAACGATAGGTAAACTCCTCCTCATAGAAGTTTATTTGCTTCAAACCAGTAGGCATCTATGCTATTTTGAGTGGCCTATAGGATGTACTCTACTATATACATGTCTATACTGTGGTCTTACCTCAAACACGTCCCCTAGCTCCGCTACCACGAAGACCATTAGAACGCACAGTGTCCCAGTGCTGACAACGATAGCCTTTAGTATCAGGTTCACCCGATGCTCTGACACAGCGCCTCGCAGACAGTATCGCTTGATGAAGTCTTCGTAGATGTTGCCGGCCAACGCGTTCAGGCAGATAGACATCGTGCTGAACAGATAGACACCGTGCTGAACATATGGACATTGTATTGATAGCCTTGAGTATCAGGTTGACCCATGCTCTGAGACAGAGCCTCGCAGACAGTATCGCTTGATGAAGTCTTCGTAGATGTTGCCGGCCAACGCGTTCAGGCAGATAGACATCGTGCTGAACAGATAGACATCGTGCTGACATACAGACATTGTATTGATAGCCTTGAGTATCAGGTTGACCCGATGTTCCGAGACAGCGCCTCGCAGACAGTATCGCTTGATGAAGTCTTCGTAGATGTTGCCGGCCAACGCGTTCAGGCAGATAGACATCGTGCTGAACAGATAGACATCATGCTGAACATACAGACATTGTATTGATAGCCTTGAGTATCAGGTTGACCCGATGTTCCGAGACAGCGCCTCGCAGACAGTATCGCTTGATGAAGTCTTCGTAGATGTTGCCAGCCAACGCGTTCAGGCAGATAGACATCGTGCTGAACAGATAGACATCGTGCTGAACAGATAAACATTGTATTGATAGCCTTTAGTATCAGGTTGATCCGATGCTCTGAGACAGCGCCTCGCAGACAGTATCGCTTGATGAAGTCTTCGTAGATGTTGCCGGCCAACGCGTTCAGGCAGATAGACATCGTGCTGAACAGATAGACATTGTATTGATAGCCTTTAGTATCAGGTTGACTCGATGCTCTGAGACAGAGCCTCGCAGACAGTATCGCTTGATGAAGTCTTCGTAGATGTTGCCGGCCAACGCGTTCAGGCAGATAGATATCGTGCTGAGCAGATAGACATTGTATTGATAGCCTTGAGTATCAGGTTGAACACCCGATGCTCTGAGACAGCGCCTCGCAGACAGTATCGCTTGATGAAGTCTTCGTAGATGTTGCCGGCCAAGGCGTTCAGGCAGATAGACATCGTGCTGAACAGATAGACATCATGCTGAACATTACAGACATTGTATTGATTGATTTGATACCGTTTGAGGTAGCTCTAAGGTATGGCACGAGACTCTCATTCGGAAGATCGCCGATTCGATACCGGCCACCGGCAGTCCGCACAGAAGGTTTTTCTAAAGTTTTCCTCAGTCAAAAGGCGAATTCTAGGTTTGAATCATGCTATCAGCTCTTGGACAATCCTTCCCAATTATCCAACCACCCTAATAACCTAGTTAGTCACCTGAAAAGGGGCACATCAGGTAAAGCTAGTGTGCACCCTAGAACGGGTATTCCTACAAAAACTATTATTATTACCGGCAGTCCGCACAGAAGGTTTTTTCAGAGGTTTTCCTGTCATCACAAGGCGAATTCTGGGATTGAGCCGTGCTACCAGCTCTTGGACATTCCTTCCCAACCATTCCAATTACCTAGTTAGTCATTTGACGATGAGTCTTGTTGCTTTACTTCTTTATTATTGCTGTCATGCTATTCGAGAGGATGATTGGTGATAGATGGAGATGAAGGACAATTGCAATGCAGGACTTAAACCCACGTCCGTAAGTGTGTTAGGACCGGCGCCCCAACCATATAAGCCACCGCGGACGGCTATTTGTTTGACATACAATGATATTTGCACAGTTATCTCCATGGCAAAGATTTAAAAAATATATAACACATAAAACAAGCATAGAAAATACTCTATAAAATACCTTTGTTTTAAGTGGATGGTAGGAACAAGAAAAGTATAATATTATGTTAGTTCTATTGAACTCGGCTCTTTCGTAAGCATCCTACAGTGTTCGTCTGTAATGGTGCAGTAATTACTAGCAAATATTACATTTGTTATTGGCAAGCAGACCGAAGAGGTTTTTTCAACTTTTTTCCGTATTGTATATATAACCAAGTTGTTATATCGACTGTCCAATCTTTATGCTTTTGTATTATTTTTATGTTAAAATGTTGAGAGATCAAGTCAGGGAATTGTATACACAATGTAATTTTTTTATTGCTTATTATTAAATGAATAGACCTTTTTCAGAATTGATCTATGACCCTTAGATCATGGATTTACAATAGTACTAAGATAGAGCTAATCACGGCCTTCTAGATCTTCAATGACAACAATGCACAACAGTGAAAAATTCACCTTAACATAACTATCAAAGACCCTTAACTAGAGCGTATCACGGCCCTCTAGATAAATTCTGAAAATCATCTCTTGTGTTTCCTCATCACTAGCAACCAGAGAGTGCTGCGTTAAGCTGCCTACCTGACCGAAGGTCAAATAGATGTGTCATCTGGGAGCCAAACACGTTGGTCAATAATTGTTGTTATAAATTACGTCATATAAAAGGTTTACGAAAATTAGGAACATGTCCTTGAAGAAAGTCATTTTGTGGTCGGCGTGTTCGATCAGTTATTTTATATTACCTATGTGTGTTATTAAGTGGGTGTTACTTCCATTTGTCTCTCTACACTGACACGTGTCCGGGCTTAGGGCCGACGTATTCGGAATCATTATTTGCGTGTTGACCATGTGTTTAGAAAACCACTACAATGTTAAAGTAGCTTACAGACAGATAACACATCACTGTACAGTGAACAGTTGTTAATTTTTAGTGGACTTGTACAAGACATACGAGGTTCAGTACTTAATATTAAGAGCGCACAAAATTACAGCCTTGAGTCTTAGTAACTCAAAATTAAAAAAGTTTATAATGGTAGCAATTTGAGTTCAAAATGAAAAGTGAAAAATGTTTATGATATTGTATTTGTCTATGCTTTAATAACCCATAACTAATATGTATACACAAAATCAATGGGATAGTGTTAATTTACACATTTTTGGGTAAACCTGATAAAAATATTATACATGATTAACCAGACCAGACCGGGAGAATACTCAATAAAACACACGAACAAAAACCACGATTATAAATATAAAACACTATTCAAAGTGAGAAAATTTTCGAGAGCTCCACCGACGATTTTTACATGCTGTATTTAAATATTATACATAATTTTCCTTAGTTTCCAGTGCAAACAATCAAAGAATTGTGATCATTATTCACTTTTTAGGTATTGTGCAGAGTTCTTGAGTTATTTTGAAAAATTGGTGTCACGTGTTAAAAAAAAACAAAAAAACTTAACTGGAATAAAGTGGATACAATGAGGAACTATGAGAAATACATGAGGAACTATGTGAGTTTTTACACTGATGTAGGTCTACCAACCTGAGAGACGCGCTGAAGACCCCAGCGATGAAGACCCCAGGAAAGCCGGGGATGATGGACGAAATGTCCATAATATACAACGGGAGAAGTTGATCAGCGCGGTCTATTGTCTGAAAAGTGAAAACCACGTTACAACAGACAAAAATAAGTTATCGTTGTTCAACAATTTTAAAGTCTTGCTAGACACAATAGTTGACATGATTAGGAACCTACAAAAAAAGCAAATGCTACTGAAATATAATATCATTCCACTTGTATGGCAGGTGCTTTGGTCAATAGACTAGCCAACAGAACTGGCACTGGATTTTTCATTCGTATGGTATAGTTAATTATGAGCTTGCTTAGTCAAATTTCTAGGCTGGCTCAGTTATGACACAAGCGAGACTAGTTCTTGAGATCCTCGGTTCGATTCGGGCCATCGACAATTCTGACTGAAGTTTCCTCAGTCGCCAGATTGAATTGAATTATATTATATGTAGCTCTCAGACATACCTTCATAAAACCTTACATACCTAGTTAAATGCATGAACAGAGGCACTTAAGGTGTAGATCAAAATAATTGTATAGTCCAAGTCATACCAGTGGCTGCTTGCTGGGTGAGGAAAATGAGGCTGGGCCTCACTTAGAAATGTGACATATTTTCATTTTACTATATTATTGACAAAGTGACAAAATCCAGTTTTCTATTCGTGGTTCTTTTATTCTACGTCTCAATAGAAAAATGTTCTGAAAGCCGCCACTATGTCATACTTATACCAGTTTATGTAGAACTCTGAAATAGCTTACTTTTGTTGAGAGCGGATCGCAGTCGGAATATGCGGCAAATATAAGGATGCCGATGAAGACGGTGATAGAATGCATAACAATGATTCCGACCACCGTAAACAATAAAGCGCTTGAAACATAAAATAAATTACACATTAAGATATTGCAAAATGTAAGTGAATAGTTCGCATCATTTAAGTTCATGACATTTATTATGACGTTTATGACATTTACGACTGTGACATTTATTTTATTGTATTCCACTTGTGGGGCGTATGCCCTATTGTGAATAAAGGTTACATACATACATACATACATACATACATACATACATACATACATACATACATACATACATACATACATACATACATACATACATACATACATACATACATACATACATACATACATACATACATACATTCATACATACATACATACATACATACATACATACATACATACATACATACATACATAACATACATACATACATACATACATACATACATACATACATACATACATACATACATACATACATACATACATACATACATACATACATACATACATACATACATACATACATACATACATACATACATACATACATACATACATATACGAACATTACGGCGCTTTTGGGCTTGAGAGTGGTTAAAACACTGATTTACAGTGTCACAAAATATTATTACTAATGCTTGTGAAGAACGATCAGAGTAGGTGAAAAGGGAAATTTGTAACTCACAATTTTTGTAGCATCTGGTCAAGGTTGGCCCTGATGTAATAATAGTAACTTTAATACATAATCCAAAACTGTCGATAAAATTGGCGTTCAAATAATAAATAAAAATATACACAAAAATAGATAAAATAAACAATAAAAAAAGATGAACATAATAATTATCAACGTCTTATTAGGTATATTTGTGTTATAATTTGGTAAAGCTTAGAATCTCTTATTTAAGCAAACATTTATTTTACTGGGTTACACTACGTATCCAACGTATCTCCAGAAACTTAAATAATATAATATTTCTACGTACACACTCTATAGAATGTGACGTTATTTGGTTTTAAATCTGAACTGTCGTTTCTTACCTCTTAGCTTCCTTCAAGGTTGGCAAGGACAGATATTTAACAATAAACGCCTGACGAGTACCGATAATAGAGAGACAGTGGCAGATTGTCCCCAACACAACAGCCCACACAGTGTTTCGATTCATTGGGCTCACATCAAATCTGCAACAAACCATCAACTTATTACTAATGGATAATTTCAACTAATGGATAATTCATACGAACAAACTTACGTACAATGTTTTTTATTGTAGCCTTACAAATCTCATGATAAACACAATTTACCCATTCAATTGCAATTACACAAAATGAGAACACTCGTATTTATGAAATTTCAATTTCAATATTAGCCGGCGAATGCGTTTTATTTGAGAATTCAGACTTCAGAATATTGATTTCGTTTAAATGTATAAACATACACATCGCAAATATAGGCTACATAAACATAGTTATCTATATCGAAAGCAACTGTTAGTATTAACATAAGGATCAACACGTTTTTCTCACTAGCTGTCAATTTTACAAAGCAATTATTTAAGATACAATACTCTTTATCAACAAACACCAGGAACATAATGACATAATGATTTGAATTTAAGATTCTATATATTGAAATTATTTCCAGTACCAGAGATTAGAATCTCTCTTTTCTGCGTTTTTGTATGAAATGATTGTGACATAATTTTGTTGTACTTTTTTGGTTTAGTTTTAATTATATTATACACCAATGTTGGAATGGTATTTGTTGCAGATATTCAATACCAAGCAAATGATGCTCAAATAACATTATTTTCAGACTCAGATGTCTGTTTATGCACACTGTGGGGAATTTATTCATGATCGATCAAGTTGTGTTAGTGTGTGTGTGTGCTGTAAAATAAATACCGCCCGCAACGATAATTTCCAGTCAATGAAAGACAATGAAATCGATTATTTACTCACATTGGATTCTGTATTCTGTCTCCAATCACTCCCTTCTCCCAGATCACCTCAAAGCCACCCCCTTTGACCACTCCGAGGATGGTGACGATGATACAACAGACAAAAATAAGTAATCCTTGGACACAGTCAGTCCAGATCACAGCCTTTAAGCCTCCCTGAAACAGATAATACGCAATAACCATATATGGTTGTACAAGCATGCTAAACTATGCAGGGTTACTGACTTTGAGTCGGGTAGGCCTACTGACAATGCTTAGAAGGATCCAAAATGGCGCCTAATCAAGCTAACCCTATAGGTTAATACTATACCACCATTGTAACGTTTATGATTAAAATGTTACTTAATACCAAATTTAGTTGATGAAAGTCCAACGCTTTCGTGGTAGTAAGATCTATTTTTTGTACTTATGTGGGCCATTGTTGTCGCTTTGAGATTTGAAACAAGACTAAAAAATTATTCATGATTTAAGTTTAACAACATTTGTTTTTAGTTCAAAAGCAAAAGCATATGTTTCCGTTTGCGATTTGAACCTATTAGTTGCCACGCTCAGGGCATTTAGTTGTAATTTATTAAATTTCGATTCAGTTTTGGTCCAGAACAAATTATTTTGAATGTGTTAGGATTTTTTTCGATTAATAGAATAATAATGTTCGTTTTCGGTTGAACACTTATACTGCTTTTTTTCGTTCGTGGATTGTGTGATTGTAGGTTAATGACGGCCACGATCATGTGCTTGTGATTATCATAGTGTCGACTCACCAACATTGTGTAGAAGATACAGATGATGCAAATAATAGGGTTGATGACGTGAACACTAAGGCCAGTCACTGAAACATTAAATACAATCAAAAATGGAAGGGATATTATGTACTTTCATTGTCTGCAGCAGTTTTAAATCCAAGAAATAAATGCATATTTACCTGCGCTTAGTGTCAGAGTTGGAATGTATACAACTATTGGCACCATAAGAAGCATGTTAATGGTGTTCAAAACTGAAGCTATGTTGCGAATTTTCTCACTAAATCTTCTTTCCAAGTACTGAAACAAATAAGTTGTGTAAAATAACTACTGTTTATGCATATTATGCCCTAAAAAAAGATATGTTTAACACATTTTAACTCAACCATGGATTGATTAGTTGATATTTGGGTTTTACGTCACATATTTTTAACAAAATCATAAATATTATGAAACTTACTTACTTGAATGTGATTAAAGTATTAAGCTATAGATTGTTTTCAAGTAAGGAAGTACTTTATAAAAATGAATGAAAAGTATAGGCACCGAGTTTGGCCACTGAGGGCGCTAGTGAAAACGAACGAAGCGCGTAAGTGGCAATGTCACGCAACTATTGATGAAGCAGCGTCGTTCTTCCTATACGTCGATAATGACAAATTATGAAAATTGTTTATTAAATACGGTTTTAATGATTTTTGGGCAGATTATGAATCCAATCAGTAAATTTAAAAAGGCAAGGCGCCATTTAAATCAGGACACGTTTTAGACTTACAAACAACAAACAACACACAACAAACACAAACAAAACAAGACAATGAAAAAAAAAATCAAACACCAAACCAAACAACAAAACAAAATAAAAACATAACTACAAAACACAAAAAAACAAAAAAACAAAAACAAGATGTTTCACAATAATATCCGGCACTTTTTTCAACCGTGGAATACAATCTTCACCAATAAGTTGCTACATTTGGTCACTTATAGCGCTGTATGTACTAACACACGGTGCCTATAGGTAGTAGATGTGTAGCTGAATATAGGGAGTATTCACGTGACTTCACAACGGCCATAATAGTGGGAAAAATTTATGTTGACATTAACGAAGACAAATATGCTTACCACGATAAATGAGAGTTTTAACACGTATAATTATCCACCAACAAAGTTTCCGAAAGTGGCTATTTGTGCCATTGTAAACCACAAAATGAGTAGTCTATACAAGAGCATTGCTTTATTATGTTGCTTTTTAGTAGAAATATCAAGATAACGTTGGAGAACAGTAGAACTTCAATCAGACGGCATCTGAAACATTTCAGCAGTGAATTGCTAGTTGAAAGTAAGTAAACAAATATGGCTGCCACGCGGTTTACGTGAATACACCCTATTATCTCGGTTTTAAATTACAGTCTTAATAATTCATACGGAATATTCTAATTTACTTAGTTGGGTTTATACCTACCTCGAACGTTGAGATTAGTTGCAATTCATAGAACACCGGCAGAAAGACGTAGTTAATGACAACACCCATTAAAGCTACACCGAATACGGCGTACCATAAGGAAGTGCCGTTAACGTACACTTCTGAAGGAGCACCTATGATCGTAATACCGGATACAAAACTAAAACACAACACATATTAAACTCATATTATTGTTTGTAGAGCTCGAAGCAACACAGAAATGATATCGGAATATATAATCAACTCTTGTTGCAATACCGGTATAAGAAATACCTGTATTTGAATGGGGAATTAATCATATTCTTAATTTATGTAGAGGAACATGTTGCTTGCACAGAGATCTTTTACAATGTTTTCCAATGATAAATGAAAATAGATTTTCCAAACAATCTTCTGGACTCAATCTGGAGATCATTTCAACAAAGTTTGGATAAAATATATCTAGGTTATATGAACAAATTTAATCCAGGCTGACTGAATAAATTCATTTACCAAAAGAAAGATCAGGTCTCCGTGAATCTAAATATAAAGAGGAAGATTGCAATGTTTTATTGTTTCTATAAATAATATCGACTACAGTACAAAAATCAAAATCAAATGTTATGTGGCTTCAAGAAAGTTATGAGGTATGCAATACTATTGAATTGAACTTATTCTATACAGCGAATGAACTGAAAAAGACAAACATTCAACAAGAACCTTTCTTGCAACATGGATAAAAAAACAAACTCATAACAAGCATATTTATCGGTGCTTGGCTTGAATTATGTGCTTACTTGTAGGTCTGGAAAATGAATTATGTAACCAGTACACAAAAAACAATCATTCAATATCACAAAATTCATTACATGTGCTAAAGGGTAAATTGTGGAATAGGACAATGATGTAGTCTTGATACTTATTTATGACGAGAGTGAATTAGCAATGAATTACATTGTACAAAATAAGAGAAACAGTTGTAGGGAATATCAGTTGTCAGGGTGTGTTCCAACTTGACGTTTTCCGTAGTGGACTAAGCTTAGTTATACTAATCGAAAGGAAGTGACGTCACAAGCAGACGACCAATGCTTCATATTTGGCTAGTGGTTAGTGGATAGTAGGTAGTGGCCGAAAGTGTACACTACGACACCGACTAACCCACTAAACCAAGATGGTTGACACCAGCCATCACCAGCAGTACTTTTAGGTTAGGAAAATACCCAATCAGTGAGTGGAAGTATTATTATTGTATTTATTTACATTAGATGATTAATAACAATAAACTTGTATTAGCTTGAATGTTGTACTCACCTAAAGACTGTAGATACCCCCACCGGGAACACGGACATGGTTTTACCGCCAAACAGATAATCCACCGCCTTTGTCTGTTTGTTACCGAAGCAACCGAAGAAGATACCGATGCTCGTAGACACCGCCAACATGATGGCAAACACGACATAGTCGAACCAGTGGAAGAAATGTTGGATCCTCTCCTCATCTATGACACTTTCACTCGTGTCATTCTCCATCGCTCTGGTAAAGATAAGAGAACCCGATCCGATGAATAGAATAGATTTGATAGTGTTTCATGTGAACTGAATGTGTGTTAGTATGCTCACTGTAAATAAGATCGATCCGGAAGCAGTGATGGTTGTTATATGAGTGTTTTAATGATAGAGATAACCATTGAAGATGTTGCAACCGTGCTGAACCATTGAGTGACGTCACTATTATTATGTGCATTGATGCTTGACGCTATTTACTGATAAAGTAGTAGAACTTCATTGCGAGAATAACTGACGAGACTTTGATACGACAGCGGACCTACTCATTACTCAACGCAATAGGGACTGAACACATGTGTTGTCTGTTAGGTTGGTTCGGGATGCTGATCGCAGTCGTTATTGTGGAGGAATTGAAGAGTTTTAAAAACTACATTTACAGCGTACATCTATATTTGAAATTGTTTAGTAATTGTTTAACTATGAACATTTTCGTTTTAAAATATACATTTTAATTTTTAAATTCTTGTACATATAAAATGATTTGACTGTTTTGTATTTGAATGGTATTTTTAATTTTCAAAATATTTAATTTTTGACTCTCAATTTAGAACCGTGTTCGCTCTGAATCTCTAGTTTATTTCTTCTTCTAAAGCATCAAAATGGTATGTGCAAAATCTATGAAATATACGAGACATTTTCAATTTTATTTCATGTTCTGTTAACATGTATCAATTAATTTACATGTTAATCTGTTCTCCAACTTCAAACCCGAATGCACTAAAAAATCAACATTACACGATTATTTATTCATATTTGTACATCTTTAACGAGTTTAAAGTGACAGTGGTAAATATAATAATTACTTCGAACACAACTAATGCTAGGGACATCTTTTACATCTTCTCAAACCCGCTAAGAGGCTGTCGGCACATATTGAAATATTACCGTGTTCTCTGAAGTGAATGTTTGCTCATCTCCTTATAAAGCAATTAGCATGATTACGTAATATCTTTCATTGCACTTCGTAATATGATTCATGTTGGAATAATGCCAATGTTTATACCATGATTGAGTTCAAAACTTATGGCAAGACCACGTTGCTAAAAACAATTTTCACTTACCTTTTTCAAATGTAACTGGTAATCCTGTTTTTGTAGATGGGTACTCTGCACGTCCCCTAAGTTAGTAGACCTTCGCTCTAGACATAGAGTGAATCTCGCGTAGAGGCTTGAAAACAAATGACCGGTACCAAACGCGCTAAGCTGTCCCGTTTCCTGTTAGGATGTATAGACACATTCAAGGTAACTACAAATACGAATGTCTATCTATACTCAAGGCTAATCAGAATTCTACTCAGATATATCAATAATAATTTCATATAGCGTGCATAAGCGCGCCATATGTTTATGTATAAGGCAGGCAAGTGTCAGTAGCTGGGTATATAATTACCACTTGGTTTAATTGTGTGTTGTATAGGAGAGAGATAATCATTCGTATGTTGTTTATAAATAGCCTTCGGCAAGGTAACGTAGCAGACATTTTGGTACAAGACGATAACGATGTAGGCGTGTTAAGGTAGGTAAGGGGTGTTTACACTCACTGACATACCTTCTTTACTCTATTAATAAATAACATAAATTCTGGCATTTGTCCGCAGGTGTTCGCACTGTCCAATCACTGATTCATATGTTTCGTATTTGAAATATCGACCTTTGATTGGTTATCGCTCACTCGTCGATGGTGTTCGAAGCCTACAGGGTTGGTTTAGTCACTTTAAATTCAAGTCCCCCACTGCAAATCAGTCTTGTTACTGAGTGGGTGGACTCTAAATGTGAATTTGTTTATTTATTTATTTAACACTTCTTCTGGTCAGTCTGCGAATTCTTACAATCCTTGAGCGTGTAATGGAACTAGCGATTTCAGTAACCCTAGACAAATACCATAGATAGCGAGTTGTCTGTTGCCCTGTAGGTCCTTCTTATTTCAAACTATAAAGAACACGGTATTTGTAAGTTTTAGGTTGTAAATCAGGCTTCGCTAAATTAAGATTGCGTGTTACGAAATCAATAATTTATGCGAAATGCTAATATTTATGAGATACTTTCCACCTAAGATTAATACAAAACATAGTCATATTGGATTTCATTATTGCCATTTGCCAGGTTCAAACAACGAGGAACGAAAACGCGTAAGAGTTGTTAATAAAGAAGGTGCCTGTTATATCGGTGTTGTTTTTTATTTTGTCGGAAAAAGATAACCATTTTGGTATTTATTTTATTCCATACAATTCACTGAAAATTTTCGAAACACAACGTTTAACGTACACGTGAAAACGCCCATAGAACGCAGGAAGTTTTTCCTACAAGAAACAATTAGTACCCGTGATACCGTGTGTGCATTGTGCTACTGCTATAAGCTTCTGTGTGGTTCATGCAGCCTGTCAATATCATGCCTGCAATCTAAAGAGTGGGTGCTTTGAGATTGTTTTTCCACGGTGTTCTTATCTAATACAACTTTTCTTTTCCCCATAATAATCTCTCTTATGGCTTATCTAAATTTCCATGTACTGTGATATGTAATCGATATATACCTTTGTTTGTAGACTTACCGATGTTATTGTGACGTTTTTACATATTTTAAGTTCATCAAATCATACGTTTGTTATTGGGAATCATAAATTCTATATTTGTTCATTGTATGTCTCAGCTCTTAGGCAAATGTTTCAAATCTAATAGCATTTAAATAGCACTAAAAGTATTTAGTTATATTTATTTATTTATTTATTTATTTATTTAATGTCTATCCTATTCAGTTATAAAAACTGATTTACAAAGGAGGACCTTAAAAAAACTAAGCTATGTAAACAATAAATAGTTATGAAATCATAAATAACAATAACAATAAAAACAAAACAAACTACTGAACTATATAAAAATATAATCAAGAACAAGAAAAAATAATTGAGAACTGAAATAAAATCAAATAAAGTGGTAATTCAACATATTAAAAAATAAAAATAGAAGTATGCAAATAAGAAAGAACATGAAGAAAAAAAAAATTGTGGGAAAAAATTAATATATTATTAATATATTATATATATATAAGTGAAAAAGAAAAAAAAAGAAGAAAGAAAAGAAAAAAGACAAAAGAAAAAAGACAAAAGAAAAAAGAAAAAAGAAAAAAGAAAAAAGAAAAAAGAAAAAAGAAAAAAGAAAAAAGAAAAAAGAAAAAAGAAAAAAGAAAAAAGAAAAAAGAAAAAAGAAAAAAGAAAAAAGAAAAAAGAAAAAAGAAAAAAGAAAAAAGAAAAAAGAAAAAAGAAAAAAGAAAAGAAAAAAGAAATAAGAAAAAAGAAAAAAGAAAAAAGAAAAAAGAAAACAAAAAAGAAAAAAGAAAAAAGAAAAAAGAAAAAAGAAAAAAGAAAAAAGAAAGAAGAAAAAAAGAAAAAAACTGATTTGTTAACGGTCCCAGCTCAAACGAATTGATTGATTGTTCGTGTTAAGAGGAAGGACTACTAGCCAATATTAAAACCCGCGAAATTAACGTATTTTCGTCATATCTCAATAACGCCACACAATATCAAAACAGTGACACCTACGCACATTGTGGATTCGTGAGAGCTCAATACCAAATGAAAAAGATTTGTTAGTTTGCAGTAATTGTAATTATTATTTGTAATTTAGCTTATTTACAAGTTAATTACAAATAACAACTATAATTACTACAATCTTCGAAATCTTTTTCATTTGGTATTGAGCTCTCACGAATCCACAATGTGCGTAGGTGTCACTGTTTTGATATTGTGTGGCGTTATTGAGATATGACGAAAATACGTTAATTTCGCGGGTTTTAATATTGGCTAGTAGTCCTTCCTCTTAAGTTACCCAAAATATATTGATAAAATACTACTAGAATTTAGGCCCGGTTTTTCAATCGGTCATTAATGGGGCCGTTAGCTGATGGTTTGCTGTCTGCAAAGTGTTTGTTGGGTTACAAATTGAGAGCCGTCAGCTAACGCCTTCTTTAACGACCCGTTAACCGATTGAAAAACAGGGCCTATAAGTCATACATTACGTCTGCTATCAAATAATTGGACATGATATTGTTCAACTTGTATAGTTGTATAGTTTAAAATAAAATACCTCTATAATGTCGCCATTCCATGACGGCGTGTAGCCCCAGCGACAGAGCAATCTTTAAATTGTCTCTAATATTCATAGTTCCCACGTGACGTCACAGCGGCCATGATTGCGACACAATTGGTGAGGACCAATCCTAGATCATTAGCAAATACTATTCAAATTCAATAAATAAGTCTTATTTAAAGTTTAGAAAGTAAACATAAGTAATAACAAAATAAAAAATTACGACACATAAATTTTTTTTAAAAAAACACGATGAATTTTAAAGAACTAATAATTTCTGTGTTGTACCACTACAGCCTTCAATTGTTTCTCCATGGCAACGTCAAAGATTGATCACAAACGTGGCCGCCACGCGCAAAGATGTGACGTACGTGCAACCTATGAATACTTATTGTCTCAGTAAATTTGTTTTCCTAGACTGACCTTTACGTGGCGTCAAGCGCTCCGCATCGCACGTGCGACAGTTGTAGTGAAGTGAGAGTGGCCTGAGCTGGACAGTGATTGGCTGAACTGTAAATCAGTCAGATTTCTCACGCCGCACACCAGCATAGAACGGAGGTTTTCGGCTGGTGTAAACAATTTAGTTGTGCGACTGTTATCTTCTGACTTCATAATAGCTCAAAAGACGTAGTCTAACAATGTAACGTACAATGTGAACGAAAAGCCTATATTTGTAACCAAGCTTATGTAACAGTTTTTAATTCCGTATAAATTGTGAAAATTTAAGTCTGCGCATACAAATAGAACTCACCTGTAAAACAAAAGGGATAGTAACAAGATAAAAAAAAAGATTAAACATAATATACAGAAAATTACACCATTTATAATAGAATGTAACAATATACAATAAATGTAGTTAAATTGTTCTGATATAAGAATATCGTGCAAGTACAAACACACTCAGCAGCTCAAAATTCAACAACTAGGTTTGAGGATTATTATTCGTGGTTGCTTCTGTCTCTAATCGGTGCGTAATATTGAGCATCTCTTTCTCCGGTATCTGATTGGCCAGTTCCTTCTTGCGTCTTATGTAGTTGTGCAGGAACGGAGGGAACAAGGCTACGTCCATGTCAGCTGGGTCGCGAGGCTCGGTAAAGAAGCTGACTATCAGACCGACGATGATGACGAGGAAGGCACCGATCACGGTGTAGTAATAGAAAGCAATGCGGTACAAGACGAACGGGGGTTCCGGAGATCTGGAACAAACATGAAGATTCACAATTATTACTGATTGTTGTTCTAAAACTGTTTTGTGTTTTATGTCTTCTGCAGTATTGAAGTTCGACCTTATAAATACCTTACACTACACTGATGTCGTGGAACATACAAATGCCAACTTCATGTTTCTACAACCCATACGTAGAGGAAAGCGCGCGAAGTCAACTGATAACTGACATCGAAACGTCATTTTACCTATTAATTTAACAAACAACTACAAATTTTTTAACATATCTCATATACGTTTTTATATTCGTATTCTTAGTCTTGCATATATTAACATATTAATTTTCTATTGCGAATCCAAAATAAATGTGATACCTCCTAGTACCGATATCGTATGCCCAGACTAGGCATTACGAATACATCATGTGGCACTGCACGTCTTATTAAATGTATTTTAGATTATTGTAAACGTTCCTTATATGATCACTAGCTTGGAGAAACAATTTGGCGAGTGCCCTTCACTGTTTTGTCGATTTGTCTATGATAAGAATTCGTATATTGTTAGACGTATTGGTTGACTTAACTGGTACAACTATAATTAGGTTTGGGCTAGAATATCGGCCGTAAGACAAGAGTTAAGCAGCTTCCTTACTCTGTAGGTGTGGGTGTCGTAAGTGTGACGTTGAAGCCACACCCCTCAACGCTCGAGGGGAGGTGCTTAGAGACGATGGAACCGTTCTTCATGGCCAACTGCGCCCCCGTCACCAGCCACCCCACCACCAGCAGACTGACGATGCTGCCCGATATTGCCCCCTGAAAACATAACTCACTTGTATTAAGAATATATTTTACTAGCTTGTGCTCCTACTAATCTGCTAGTCTGCCCGAACCAATAGACGAGGCCTGTACAATAAAGGATCTACTTTTACTTCTTTTAGCAGTGGCGGCTCGTGATCATCAAAACAAGGTAGTGCGTTGGCACTTAGATAATATTACAATCAAAAGTTTTTTTTTAGTGCTGGGGGGGGGGGAGGGGGGGGGGGATTGGGAGGAAGCTATGTAAATACCTACACGTCTGTTTTATATGTATTTTAGTAAACTGGCATATTGAGAATGAGTCTCAAACAAAACATATACTTTTTCTTGAATACATTAATCCTACAATAAAGCATAGGTGTAAGTTTATTCCTGCTTCTAATGCAGATTGTTCAGCGTTCGAATCCCGGTTCGGGCAAAGGTTTTTTTAAATAAAATATGCCAACAATTTTGGTAAAATGTGTTAAAACTATGGATCAATAAGCCATTTATAATTTATTATAATGAACCGAGGCGTAGAATACTGAGCCGAGGAGGCTTTAAAATAACAGTAGAATTTATTTTGGTTTTATTTAGAATGCATTTTGTACTTATATTTCTTGTTCGTCTTCAAAAACAAAACACAAATACATTGTCTACAATAAATAAATAAATAATAATACAAAATAAGGTCATAGAATGAGATAAGAAGATAGGATAGTGATATCTTTTGTGTGCTGAATAAATAAATAATAATACAAAATAAGGTAATAGAATAAGATAAGAAGATAGCATAAGTGATATCTTTTGTGTGCTGCTCCCCAAGAAAAAACAAGACAAGTGCTACGGATAAATATTGTAAACAAACAAAAGCAAATCAAATCAAATGACATCCTCGCAGTCTCAATTAATTAACTAAATATAAAAAAAAGGATCTGTACTAATGGTACTATTACTTCTAATTACAAAAGTTATATAATATTAAATATTCTTATTATGCTATTACCTTAGAAATTACTATTACCGCTAGTCTTGAAAACTGCATAAGTCTTCTTTTGCGGCATTCCAGAGTCAAATGATTACTTAAAGTTAATGTTATCCCTCACGGCCACACTGCTAATGGCCCTTAACTCACCTACTGAGATAATGCACTCAACACAGATTACTACGTAACGTAAATTAACGTTGTTGCTTATAACTTCTAAATCACTATTTACAATTGAACGCGGGATACACCATTTGACGCGCACTACATACTTCAATCGATAAGAGTAGTACACTGCTCAGTTACCGAACAAGCTCACTGTTTTTGTACAATATTGTAGTGGAGCCGACGTGACACCCAACTGCAACACTCGCGATCGCATTCGTTGAATAGAACTACGTAAATGTTACATAAGTTATTTCTATTAGAGAAAAACATTGTTTTAGATAAATCTTTGGTGCTTATCAATTTCTAACAAGTTAGTCAAAAAGCTAGACTGGCATGAAAAAACGAAGTTGACATTTGAAGTCTATTCCTACAAATATCGCTTCTCGCGTCATTGAAACATGATCTGCATGACCAGCGATAAAGAGGGAATCATTATTATTATTATGATTATTATTATTATTTTATTGAATGTTTCACAATCATATACAATCTCGGTCAAAACCACCGTTGACATGTTATAATGACGTAATGTCAAGTATTTCCATGTGTCTACCTTATTTAGCTTCACTAATCACATGTTACTTTAGTTTAAACAGTCATCAATCTCGGTCAAGGCCGGGGTTTACATGTTATACGGACAATACAGATGAATTGTCAAGTATTTCCATGAGGTACCTTGTTCAACTTCATTCGTTACTGTCTTATTAGTACTTGTTCATAGTATACAGTACACTGCATAATGATACGTATGATATTCTTTGCGTCGTCTTCGTGTGCGCCTTCTTTGCGTTGTGTTACTGCTTTTATTATTATTATGATCATTTTAAATATTATTATTATTTTACTGAATGTATCACAATCATACAATCTCGGTGAAAACTGGCGTTAACATGTTATACGGACGTAATGTCAAGTATTTCCATGTGTCTATGTGTCTACCTTTTTAAACCTCAATCACATGTTACTAGTTTAAACAGTCATCAATCTCGGTCAAAGCTGGTGTTATTATTATTATTATTATTATTATTATTATTATTATTATTATTATAAACAAATACATCTAAAATAAAAAGCAAGTTGTACCGTATATTACAAAAGCTTACCTTTGAGTTTGCCCATGGAAAGAATATTCCAAGGCAAAACAGTCCCATTGTAGCGCCTTGCGTAATCGCACCTAGACTGAAGGTTAACTGTAATCAGAAACCACAAAACATTTAAGCATTGTACGCCTTCAACGGAAAGCGATTATTAACGTTGCAATTTGCCTGAAAATACATTGCTATCATTCAGTTATTCCTCTAGTTACAGGCAAGTATTGCTGATAATTTCCGATTGTATAAAAACCGATAGAGATGCCTCATCGGTATAACGCAAGGCTCTAACTCAGGAGGTCACCGGTTCGATTCCGGCCACCGGTAGTCCTGATTGAAGTTTCTTTCCGAGGTTTTCCTCAGTCGTAAAAGCGAATGCTGGGATTGAGTCAAACTATCAGTCCTCAGACAGTCCTTCTCAACTATCGAAACACCCTAATAACCTAGTTAGTCACCTGAAGAGGGGCTCAACCGGTAAAGCTGGTGTGCACTCTACAACGGGTGTTCCTACGAAAAAAATTATTGTATAGCCTACACGTTAACACTCTCTGGGCTAATTTACCTCCAAGACCGAACCGAGCCGTTCAACTATGAACACCATCAGAAACCATATTATCCCGACTATGACGACGATGGACCTCAAGACCAGGTTACTCCGCTCCTCGGCCACCTTCCCGCTCATCAATAGGGGACGGATGAAGTCCTCGAAAATCGTCCCGGCCAGAGAGTTGAGGTAGCTGGACATCGTGCTGGAAGTTGACATTATGTGGCTTGGAGAGAGAGTATAATAATAGCATAAGTAGAGAGATGGACGGTAAAGTAAAAAGTAAATACGAAACGAAAAAAAAATGTAGTTTTATGTTCTACATTCTCAGTTACAAGAACTGATTTCCAGTGGGGGACATTAGTACTATTTATTATGCGTTTCGTTGGTATGACGGCTCTAAAGTCACCGTTTACGTAAAGACCATTTTGATATATTATTGTAAAGTTTTAATCAAAAAAAAAAAACAAGATCGAACGAAACCTGGACCGTCTGCATTGAAAGCAGGAATAACCCCACTATACCAACGAGCAAGCTATCAAGATAAAGGAGCTAGGGGATGATGAATATTCAAGAGTGCCCTCTTTACCGACAACGGTCACCACGGGGAGGTCAATTACCTTGACTGGTACTACTTGGTAGTGATACGTGTGTCTTTGAACCCTAGTCCTATACACAAAAAGTCAACTTGATGTAAACGGGATGCCATATCACATAATATTTCCATGATTTGCACGTGTACAGCTCCTATCGTCGATTAGCATGTAATTTGACTAGCAATGTCTGTCGAAGGAGCCTTTTGACTCGTTCCACTTGTTTATGACAGAAAATTTACTTCTCAAATTGCTAGCAGTGTAAACAAAGAAGAACAATTTATTTGTCTGCTGTCTAATGAACATTCGTTGTCCACAAGGATTCAGCATACCAATGACCATTTTGAGAAAAATACAAACAAAGAATTTTAAACTATTATATAGTATTATGATAAAGATCAATATGTAGGATTTCGCCGAAGCATTAAGCATATTGATGAAATTTTGTAATCGAAAATGATATATGAACAAAATGGTTTTACGTAAATCTACAAAGATGTGTGACACTCCTTATCAAGCTACCAAAACAGTGATCCGTCACATACGAATACTTATCATAATAACAGATGTTTGGTTATTGATAAAATAAACACTCAATAAATTCAAAGTTGTTCTGAATCGGCCTTATTGATTCTGGCATCTGGCAGCTGTTTGCACTGTCCAATCACTGATTCATATGTTTCATATTTGAATTATAGATTTTTGATTGGTTATCGCTCACTCGTCGATGGTGTTCGGAGCCTACAGGGTTGGTTTAGTCGCTTTAAATTGAAGTCCCTCACTGAAAATCAGTCTTGTTACTGAGTGTGTAGACTTTATAAATACAAATTTAATTCATTTTATTTATTTACACACTTGCAATTAACATTATTTCCACTGATCAGAATACTGAATTACCTAAGCGCAGCACTGAACACTCCTGCTATGAAGATTCCCGGTAGCCCTGGTATGCTGGTCGCGGTATCCATGACGTAGTAGGGTAACAGCTGATCCGCTCGTTTGATGGCCTGAAACACAAGAGTATCAATCTATATTTTAATCCCGTATGCATAGTTTCCTTATTTAAATGGTGACTTTGGAGCCATCATAGCAACGAAGCACATAATCAATTTTAATATCCACCACTGTAAATCAGTTTTTTTAACTGAGTGGGTAGACTATAAATACTGTATGAACAGAACACGTAATACGAGTAGTTCATTATCACAAGATCTATCTATGTTTTTAGTCAATACTATCTTTAGAATTAGAAACATTCGTTCTGGAATAAAAGTTACACATACCTTTGTATCTAAAGGATCACAATCGTGATATGTGGTATAGATGAGTAAGCCTATTAGAGTTGTGACGGTCAGCATAAGAATCATCCCAGATATAAGGAAGAACAATGCACTAAAAATAAGGAGAATCAGATTAAACTTCAACACAGCATAAATAATGGTAAACAATAAACATATAGCTCAGTATGGATTCTCTGTCTGTCTGTCTGTCTGTCTGTCTGTCTGTCTGTCTGTCTGTCTGTCTGTCTGTCTGTCTGTCTGTCTGTCTGTCTGTCTGTCTGTCTGTCTGTCTGTCTGTCTGTCTGTCTGTCTGTCTGTCTGTCTGTCTGTCTGTCTGTCTGTCTGTCTGTCTGTCTGTCTGTCTGTCTGTCTGTCTGTCTGTCTGTCTGTCTGTCTGTCTGTCTGTCTGTCTGTCTGTCTGTCTGTCTGTCTGTCTGTCTGTCTGTCTGGCCATGTACGGGTAGTGAAATACTACAAAACGTGATAATTGAAAGTAAAATTCCTTTACTTTGTTTTCTTTAGAATAATCGCTGTATGAATGGAAAGTGGTTTACTTGTTAGTCCCATAAGTTATTTTGGTATGTAGTTTGGTTAAATATTCGTTTTCAAACACCCATTTGCTGTATGACAATGCATGTACAGATTTATTTCATACCACCAGAGATAAAAATTGTTATGTTAAATAATAAGTTAACACATAGTACATACAAGGCTTAGTATTTTCTCCTAACATAAGCAGAAGACAACAATATGATTTAAAAGTTATGGTTAAATATCGAAAACGGAAATTGTGAAAATATTTTAACATTTTACCATCTAGCTTTTCTCAAAGTGGGCAGTGATAAATATTTAACATTAAATCCTTGAGATAGACCAAGGTCAGTCAGCCACACGCATCCTGTCCCAGTCCAGACCGTCCATAGTGTATCCCGGTTGAAAGGACTGGGGTCGAATCTGTAAACAAACATACACGTCACATGCATAAGTCACAGAACCACATGTTATAAAGAAAGTGAATTGTGTAGTTTTAAACCACTACATGGAATCGAATCAGATTTCGTAATTTAAAATAAAAATATTGTTAACTCTAGCCGCACGTAACTGACAACGATTAAGGATATTACTTCGGACTAATCCTTTATTTTTTTAATGTGTTTTCATCAAATAAGTTAATATGTTTTTTTGAGAAAAAATAAATGTAAACTGTATACGCTTTAAATCTAGATAATATGAAACATATAACTTATTACTTGTATACAAAGCCAACGGTAATTTATCTTAAAAGTAAATATTTTTATTACTTCTACGGAGGAACACAGATGTCAAAAAGCACATTTTGATTTTTAATTGCGCACATTGTACGTTGGTTGACAATTGACATTCAATATAGTTTCATAAACGATTTAAATACATGCTCGAATTGTTACTCATTCAGATTATTGACAGGATTATTAATCTCCCGTGATTTAATGGTTATACGTTGACTCACGAGGGTTGTTGAATGCGCTCGCCCATCACACCCCTCTCCCAGACGACCCCGAAGCCTCCCACCTTGATGAGGCCCAGGATAATGACGACGATACAGGATCCCAACATCAGGAATCCTTGGATGAAGTCTGTCCAAATCACGGCTTTCAAGCCACCCTGCATAGTCGGAAATCGAAGCAAATTAAAATTAATAAATAAAACAGCACAGAAAAGTATCTTGTGACTTTTATTGGGATTTAAAATTTTTAGTTTTTAGACGATGATGGAATTTGAATATCCAGTATTTGTAAATTATGCGATTCAATTATGCATCGCCTTATTATATTAACATTATCTGCTATTTTTAAATCATCACATATACTTACAATTGACAATGATTTTTCTAATAAATTCCCAAGTTTTCATGTCACAAAAGATCTACGTTGGAAAATGAACGTTTGTTCCGTTTTGTCTGTAAATTGAGTTTATTTCTGTGCTATTTATAAAACGAATAGTTACCAGCGTTGTATAAAAGATGCAGACGATGCATACAACGGGGCTGATGAGATGGACACTTAGTCCGGAAACTGAAAATGTATTAGAAGAAAACAAGCATAAGTCATGATAATACGATTTAGCTTAACCCACTTTGTGGATAGTGTATGACGAGAAAGGGAAATAGGAGTTAAAAAAAATAAACAAAATGATAAGCCTTGTTGACAAAACCAATGTGAATACATTTTCTAATTACGTTTACTGATCACTGCATGTGTTATTCACTTCAACTGACTGTGTAAAATGTATACATATTGAAGTAAACAACTTTATTTAATTTATATTTTAATTTAAAAACCCTTTGTAAACAAATACCAATATTGTCAATTAAATGTGTGGAATACAATATCCAAAAACCGTTTTTCCTGATCACAACATTCAAATAATGTCTTCATAGTTGGTTACATTATTTTTGTCTCAAACTTTAAGTTTCGGCACCGTTTTCATTCTTTTTTAAAACCAAAAATGCATAAAAATGCATCGCATGTATCGCAAAAAAGTGATACACTATAGTACTTTGATGAAAACTGAAAAGCAAGTATATCTATAATGTGGCCATGAAGTTGTAATAAATATAATATTTAGCTGTTTCAAAGAATTGCTGAAGTATGCAGACATTTCCTTTCACTGTTAGCGAAACTATAACATGGTTATATGGTATAAGCAGAAAGCGCATTCAAGTGTCAAAGAAGTTTTTACTATGACTGTGTTATAAACAACTATTATTGTAATAAATAATAAATATACTAACCAGAACTGAACGCTAGTGCTGGTACATAAATCACGATGGGTATATACAAAAACAGGCTCATTGTATATAAAATGGAAGCCATCATTCGGGTATTTTGATTGAATCGTCTTTCGTGATACTAGAACAAAAAACGTCACTTCGTATTTCAAATTTAAGTTCATTCAGGCTTAGATCGATCTTTCCTTTGAGCTTATGTCTTTACAATGATCTCGATAAAATAAGCAAGGAACTGATTGGTAGGTATTTATATAGTACGAATATCTTCATTGTGCATAAACACAAAACGATTCTTAGTTTTGGTGTAGAAATATCCGGTGTTTGATATTTGAAAAAAAAACTGAAAACAATTTCGTGGTTTGTAGTAATTAACCCTGGTTCTTATAGGGCCAGTTTCACCAAAAAAAAATTCCACGATTTTCTGTGATCAAAAACGGCGCCCGTAAAAGCCACCCTGCATTTTGTACGTAATGTTTGTTAAAACCATTGTAACCAATCCGAGCTTAGTAAATCGGCCGATTTAGAAGTTTGGTGAATTCGGACCTTAGTTGTAACTCTTAATTCTAACGGAGCCATCTTGGAACCTACTAGAATCAAAAGATAGGTGTTGTACGTTGATACCAGATATTAAAAATTCCAACCCCTAATGATTTGAAACCTTCCTCTTGCCGGATGGGCAGGTGGACATTTTGTATTGTTTTTTGTTTTGGATTGTTTTTATTTATTTTATTCCTATATGAGTCACATGACTTTATAGGATGAAATAAGTTACAAATGAGGTAGAGAGGTACAGACTAAATCTAAAACTAAATCTAGGTCTATAATAGAAATAATTTTAAATATAAATTAAATATAAGCATATCATATTTTCATTTCCTTTTTTCATTTCCACTTAAAATAGTAATATCCTAATAATTAAATACTAAATTATTTTTCTCAGGATAAGTTCGTATAAGTATAACTTACCTCGAATATGGAATTGCATTGCAGGCCGTAGAATACAGGCAACAAGACATAATTTATGACGAGTCCTACTATGCTGGCTGCGATGACAGACCACCAGTACATAGTACCGTGGATATAGATCTCTGAAGGAACGCCCATCATTGTTATCCCAGACATGTAACTGTCAATCATAATAACTCCTCACAATACGTTAACTAATAAAGAATCTACTGAACATATTTTTTTGCATGTTCTACTGTAGTGTACTTTATTTTATTTGGCCGGGAAATTATTACGAGATTTACTCCAAATTATATTCTCTTCTATGCACACTTCAAATGTGTATGCATTGAATACTATCATGGAACCAACATATTTACGCCCATGAAGCTTGATTATTCAAAAAATAATATGTATACTGTACAGACTTCAGAAAAATGGAATAATGAGCACACTAATTTTATTTTACAAAATTCTTTTGGTTACTACTATATTGTCGCCTACTTAAAGCATAACACGTATTTCTTATCTGTGTCGTACGCATTCATTTACTGTTCACCTTTATCTACCTTCTACTTTGAAGCTGTTATTATTTACTTCTTAAACAAACACATTAGTTCACGGTTATTTTTTAAACGTCACAGCAATTGTGAAATTTAGTTAAATTGAATGTGTTCATCTAACAAAATTAGTATTTCCCACGAAATGACATCATCATATCCATAAATTATGCAAATTATTCAATTGAAATCTATAGCTATTTGTTTTATCGTTTGCAATATTATATTTGGATAATGTACATAAATATTTTAAAATAGTATGTATGCAAATTTAATTTCTATAAGAAAATACAACATCTATTTTGTACATGTTTATCTATGTTTCTCCAACGCTGCGTTGTATATTCACTAACAAGCTGCCTACAACCACCCTATTATCGTCATCATGTCACTCTTATGCCAAGCTACTAAGGAATTTAAATAAACTTATTATTATAGTATAATTTGGAAGTTGAGTTTGACTTAGTTTTTTATTATGTCACAATACATAAATACATTAACTATATAATCCATGATCTGTGAAGAGTGTTATACCGTGAAGACTGATGTGCATTTACAATTCATTCGTTCATATTTTGATGTTGTAATGTAAATGCAACATTAGAAAATGTGCAATGTGCATATTTCTCACGTAGGCCTAAATTAAAAGTGTGTTCAAAACTTTTTACTGCAAGCTCACCTGGCCACGAGGGAAACGCCCACTGGGAACACGGACATGGTTTTACCCCCCAACAGGTAGTCAACCTTTTTCTTCTGTTTGTTGCCGAAGCAACCGAAGAAGATACCAATACCCGTTGATACCATTAACATGATGACGAACACAACGTAGTCGAACCAGTGGAAATATCTCTGGATCATCTCCTGATCCACAATACCTACCCCTGTATCGTTCGCCATGGACTTGCTGGAAATTTTCCGATGTTATACGCCAAAAGTGACTGAAATAAATATTATATTTATTACTAGAGTTACTTAAAACCGTTAGATCTCTAAGGCAGTTTTTATTTTACTATAAGATAGCGAAACGTTTCTCCCGTATTAGTGTTGGTTCTTTACGTATATGGTTTTACTTACAATTTTTGGCTACTTCTTGAATGAATAAAGACGTACCTGCTCAATTTTTAGAGAATTAATTACGTAAATAAACATATTTCTTATAAATATAATTTACATTAATTGAATACGTTCCTATTTACTTAGTAAATAGGCACTTTTGTAAATTGTGTGCTTTGTTCTGTGTTAATTATCCGAAATATGTTTAGCAAAAATTACAAAATTACATACAAGACCTACTATGAATCGGGGTTTTCTAGTATTAAGCTCCAGCACTGGGTCACTGCAGTACGTTATCTAGTAGAATAACCTGATTTTACACTAACACTTTACGTATGATGGTGTAAATCGTTAAACCGTATTAAAGGGCATCACAACACTGTGATTTTACGGCTTTATAAAATGCGTTATTTTTTTTAATGATTTATAGAGAAAACTAGAAGTCTCTAGCTTGTACCAGAAATTTATAATAAATTATTGAAAGGACCCAAGTTTTGGTGGTGCGCGCGCACCCGATAATCGTGACGTCACGATTGCGCATTTTTCAAGTCGAAGCAGACGCCAAATTATGAGCCAGCGCCGTGAAAAACTCTCGCTGTAGCTTAAGATATGGTGCTCAGAGAAAAACAAATGATATCATCGTGTTCTGCGATCTTTTCTCTTCAATAATATTGTTAAAGAAAATATTTTTGTTGAACAGAAAATATAGTTTTGATTAATTTTCCAAATGCCTTCAATTTCACTAAATTAGCGTGTTTTTAACAACATTGAAAGCGGATAAGATAAACGAAATGTTAAGATATTTTCATACTGACATATAGCCACATGCACGCAGAAAAATAAAAAAAATATGTCACTTATAATTCTTTTCAAAATGTGCATGTATTTGTGTGGTATTTCTTGGCGTGTTTTGTTGTTGGTACGCGCAGCAGCCTACCGCTGTATGACAGAAATCTCGTAGCGGCTTTTCAGAAAACATTGACCGTTTTACTACTCGTTTGAAACTTAGCCCACGGGTAACACCACAGAAACCATTATTATTCTTATTATGCGTATTTGTTTGTAGTAATTTAATATTATTTATTACTATGATGATGATAATAATAATAATAATAATAATAATAATAATAATAATAAACCACTAAGTACGGAACTTAATAAGACTGGACTTGGATATACATTAATCAAAGGAAAAGGGAAAATTGAACATCTTCTATATATGGATGATCTTAAATTATTTGCAAAAAATGAAAAGGATATTGAAAAATTGTTAAGTACAGTAAAAATCTTTAGTGATGACATTAAAATGGAATTTGGAATTGAAAAGTGTGCAATAGCAACATTCAAGGCTGGGAAGTTAACATCAAGTAATAATATTGAATTGGACGATCAAACTATTATCCAAGACCTTGGCGATAATTCATATAAATATTTGGGAGTAGAAGAGTCACAAGGAATTCAACACAACACCATGAAAAACAAATTGATTCTTGAATATCGGAAAAGAATAAGATTAATTTTAAAATCTGAATTGAATGCGCGTAACAAAATGTTGGCCATAGGAGCCTATGCAGTACCTGTGTTACACTACAGTTTTGTTATCATAGATTGGAGATTAGAGGAGATTCTTAATATAGATCGTAAAACCAGAAAGCTTCTAACTATGTATGGAATGCATCATCCCCGTGCTGAAACTGAGAGGCTGTACATTTCTAGATCAGAAGGCGGAAGGGGACTCTTAAAGATTGAATCTATGTTTAAAATAGCTATCATCGGATTACGAGCATACCTGGAAAATAAAGAAAATGATAGATATGTTGAGATTATGAATGATTATGATCACGAGAAACCAAACACAACATCCATTACTAAAAGAGCGATCAAATTTCAAGAAGAACTTCAGTGCTCACTTCAACATAACAATCAATCCCTAAAAGAACAAATCCGATGTTTGAGAATGAATGTTAAACTTCAACTGCAACTTCTTGGTACGGAGAAATGGAAATTCAAAATGATGCATGGACAGTTTCTCCGAAAAATTGAACAAGAAGATTACAGTAAGATGGATACATTCACTTGGCTCAAGCAAGGAGATCTTAAAGGAGAGACTGAAAGCCTTCTGATTGCAGCCCAAGACCAAGCATTGAAAACCAGATATATTGAGAAAAAAATTTATAAGACCCGAACTGATGCTCATTGTCGTCTTTGTAAACAATTTAATGAGACAGTGGACCACATTGTATCAGGTTGCCCAATTTTGGCCAAACATGAGTATATAGAGCGACATAACCGGGTTTGTGCACGTCTGCACTGGGATATATGTCGTTTCTATAATATAGATGTTTGTACTAATTGGTACGAGCATCATCCAATAAGTACAATACATCAAGGCTCAATAACATTACTCTGGGATAGTCAAGTCTACACAGATCGATATATTCAGCATAATAAGCCAGACATAATTATTAAAGATCATGAGAATAGACAATGTATTATGGTGGATGTAGCGGTGCCCTCTGACAATAACATCACAACTAAGGAGGCGCAAAAGAAAACCAAATACAAAGATTTACAAATTGAAACCCAGAGAATGTGGGGGATGCGGACAAAGGTAATCCCGATCATAATTGGAGCGACAGGTGCCATCAGCAAAACATTTCAAAATTATTTAGAAGATATACCAGGACAACATAACACAAGGGAACTACAGAAGACAGCCATTCTGGGTACTGCTCGCATTTTGAGAAAGGTTCTATAATATTTTGATATCAGTTTTTATATTGAAGTCTTTATGTTATGTTTATATAATTGTTTTATGTAGAATTTATGACATTGCGTGGTCCTGCGATGCGGTGCGGGTGTTTTGGGTTGGCCCGGGTTCGTACTGCGTCGCACCGCAGGGCCACGCGGTGTCATGAATTCAACTATATTTGATTTATGTGTAATATAATAATCTTTGTGATATGTAAAATCTTTTTAAAATGTAATTATTTTTGTAATGTGTAAAATCTTTGTAATGTCATTTTTTATACTGTGTGGTTGCAGCACCTAAGAGGTGAGGATCACCTTTGGTGCTGTAGACTAATAATGTACCTGCCATCTGGTGATGTGATAAATAAAGATAATAATAATAATAATAATAATAATATTTATTACTATGATGATAATAATAATATTATTATTATTATTATTATTATTATGTATATTAATATTATATGTTAATTTTATATATTTAATTTTATTTTAATGTTATTTTATATATGTAGGGTATTTATATTTGTATTGGAAATATAAGAACAAATGTACACAGCCGGTGCTATTACCTTTCTGATAACGCTTTATATTTATCCCGGAAATTGCGCCTCAGCATCTGTTGCTCCCGGGAATGGGAGGAATCCCACATACACTCCAGATTCTTCGGGAAATGATTCCTGAATCTTCTTAACAACGCACGCCGGAATCACAACACGTTTTCCTTTACCTAAATTCGTCCAACTGTTTATCCAATAAACAAACTGTCTATAGGCAAGATAACGCCATCCTTTATTAGTCATGTCCTTACTCAGTTCTCTTTTCTTATATCGATTAGTAGTGTTTTGAATTAAAATTTGCCTCAAGATGTGAAGCCCTGTATCTGATACGATGTGTTGTTTGAATGTTGGATGGTTTGTTATACAGCCGTAATCATTTCCTTCACTTATCAAAGCCCGCACATCCTCGTTTTCTGAACAACAAACACTTTCTAAATCGCTCGGCATAGATTTACACACACCGCACTTGCACCAAAATAATGAGCTTCTTCTTTCTGCCATTTGAATCAGATTTTGCTTTTCTTCCTCGCGTCGGCGTCGATTTTCTAAAATCTCTTTCTCTGTGTACTCTGGCTCATACATGTAAGGAATAAATGCTGTCATAGTGAAATAACTGTTATGTAGTGATAAATATGAATTGACCGGATATGAGAGTATGTGTTATTATTTCTTCAATAGACACAGAGAAACGTACTGAAAAAATGTCCACCCCTCACATGAACATACGAGATGCTATTTACAAAACACGTTACATGTTAAACGCACACCACTTGATTGCGGTCGCTTGCAAACCATTACCGAGCAACACAACTAACTTAGAGGAAATGTATTTTGAGAATGAATGAAATGTTTCCCAGTCTTCGCCTTCGCTTTCAGGGTGGGTTTCCACATAAAATGCCAAACACCTGACAACTGCACGTGTTTTAGTACAATATGAAGTATTTGGGGCAAACTTATTATCTAAAAATACCTTGGCCAGTGCATAGTGATTTTTGTCTTGCAAGGGTCAATAATCGCTCGAGGTAAACAAAAGAGCGGACGTACTTGACAGGGTAACATTCCTAGCGTGACAACATTTTTGGGGATACAAATTGTTTCAAATCTTTTATGTGCCAGCCAGTCTAGTATCTTCCCTTGTAGCGAGTACAAGTATTTATATATTGTGTGCTAAACCGCGTCAAAAGTTGTGTCTAGTGTACGAGTGTTTCAATGGGTTGTATGTGCTCAAGGTGCTCAAAGTGTTAGATAGTCGTTTCATTCCAATGTTACTTATGTTTTCATTTATATTTGAAATGTAACTGCGCTTTATTGTTCATCGCCGGGCGTCGATGTATATATATTTTATTTTGTGCTTTGTTCTTCGCTACTCGAAAAACGTTCTACGTAAAACTGATTGAGATGTATATTATTCAAATTTGTTATAAGAATGCATATCGGCCTGTGAACTATTGGAAGAACATTGTTAATGAGTGAATTACTTTATCCTGTGATTAATTACTTCGTCTGTAAGTGTTTACTTTAATTGATTTTAACAATGCCTTCATGTTGTGTATTTGGATGTACGAACAGCTACAGAAATAATCAACTTAAACGACAAACCACATCATCAACATCATCGCATCTCCCATTTGACAAAGTATATTTTTATCAGTTTCCTAAACGTGATCAATCACCTCAGAGATTCAAAGCATGGATGAAGCGCATAAACAGAGATAACTTTGAAGTAAACCCCCCACACACAAAAATTTGCTCTTCGCATTTTAACGTACAAGACTTCGACGAATCAGCATTGTTACAAGTGAAATTAAAACTACGTACATTGGCCCCGCCCCTAAAGAGGGGTGTGGTTCCATCTCTCGCTCTGAGGAGCAAAACAGTCGTGGAAACGTCAACAGAAAAACGGAAGTTACCCCGTTACAAATCGGTGATAGACAACGATAATCTAGCAGGCCCGTCAACAAGTTTACCATCATCCCCGTCAGTGACATATCTCGAACACAACTCATTAAACACTTGTTCGGACGCAAATACAAATACGGACATAATACATACGAGTGAGGTTTCGGTTCAATGCGACTTGGGTAATGAAACATTGTTGAAATGTCTTAAAGCGGATGACGTTGACAGTGAGAACAACAGTGGTAATTCCGGTGATGACGTCATGTCGGTGGCGGACTACCTGGACAGTAGTTTCCGGGTGCTAAGTGATGAAGAGATAGAGAGCGAAAGTGACAATCAATCAGACAATTCAGATGACAACGAACTACACACAGCAACAGATACAGCTTCCTTATTTCTTGTGTTTTGGCAATGTCTCGAACTATTATTTAGATCATGTTTGGTACTGGAATGTTCTTCTCCTGTCGTTCAATTAGTGAAACGTACTGTTGGGTCCCTGTTACGTGTTAAAGTGACCTGCTTAGCTGGACATTCCAAGGAATGGCGCTCGCAGCCGGTGAATGGACAGCAGCCATTGGGCAATGTATTGCTAGCGACGAATCTTTTAATGTCAGGACTATCGTTTTGCGGATTTCAGGCTTTTGCTGACAGTTTTAGATTAGCAATAATATCTCGCACTACATTTGATAAAATTGTAAATAAGTTTGTTAAACCAACAGTTTATTCTATATGGATAGCTGAAAAAACTCGCAATATAGAAACATTATCAAAAAGTGATAAAGTATGGCTAGCCGGTGATGGCCAATACGACTCGCCTGGGTTTTGTGCAAAATATTGTACGTATTCAATAATGGACTTGGAATCCCAACGTATTGTTGACTTTGTCATAGTTCAAAAAGGTCAAGTTATAGGAGATTTGGAAAAGGCTGCTTTCCAAAAACTTCTAAATCGATTTCAAACGACATATGGGTTGTCAATCGACTTGATGCTTACCGACCGTCACCTTGGAATAAGTAAGGCTATGAGAGAAGACCATCCGGACATTCATCACGAGTATGATGTCTGGCACTTAGGAAAGAGTCTAAGTAAGAAACTAAAACTGGCTGAAAAGAAACTGCCAATCATTTCTGAATGGAAATCGGCCATTTATAATCATCTGTGGTATTCTTGTATGACCTGTGGCGGTGACCCTGACTTCCTAGTGGAACAATTCCAGTCGACGTTAAAACATATTACAAATTCTCACGAATGGGCAGATGGAGAACTGATTCACCAGTGTGGTCATGACAGATTGAGTGAAGAAGCAGTAGAAAGAAAGAAGTGGATAAAAATAGGTTCAGACGAACATGAAAAGCTTAAAAAAATCATATATGACAAAAGATTCATTAATGATTTAAAACACACCAATAATTATTGTCATACAGGTCAATTGGAATCGTACCACAATGTCAGGCTTAAATATATGCCTAAACGAAGTCACTTCTTCTACGAAGGGATGCTAGTCCGATCCATGCTTGCTGTCATGGATCATAATTATAACGTGGAAAGGGAACCTACTGGCGAGACAATAAAATATTCGAAAGCTTCACGTAACTATGTTCTTAAAACTAAGTATGCGCCTAAGTCACATGAGTGGAAGCTAGAAATAATCAATAAAATAACAGACTTGGTAGAAGGTAGATGGACACCAACCGCGCAACTACAAGAGGAAGATTGCGTCAACATTCCCAAGAATATTGCGCCCGTCCCCAGGCCGTCTACAGGAGAGATCAAGTCACAATCTAGATTTAACAAGAAATAACAACCAGAGTGCATTAACTGGTAAGTTTTCTATTACACAAATAGACTCCATATTTTTTAGATACAATTACTTCAATCTAATCCTTGTTGTGGACACCTACCACCCCCCCCCCCCCCCCTCCACCGTGGCGAATAGTGATTGTGTTTGAAAAGAGTATATACATGCAAATTATTATTATTACGCGTTGACAACGCGTTGACGCGTTGACAACGCGTTGACATGTATAAGGCCAAGTAAATGTAAAATTAATTATTCTCGGTAAAACCCACTTTCCAAAACAATGTAAATAGATAAAACACGAAACCAATATTGAAAGGTTTTATCCGTAGCCGAGTTTCATATTTGCGTGTAAACTCATTGAAAATTGTCGGCATACAAAATATTGCATATGATTTTATTCACGGATTTCAACCATATGCATTCCAAAATCGAGACATACAACAAACCGCAGTTTTTATAACATATCTGACTGATAACTGTTTCACAGTCCTATACATTAGTTACTTACATAAGATGATGAGTGTATAATAGCTGATGATGACCGATAACATTTAACACATGCATTCGGGATACAAACCCACGTCCCTGTGTCTCATACTAGTCAGGTGTGCGCCACTAATGATCCATCACGAGCTACGGCGGTTGGGGTAGTTTACATTTGTTGGATGGGTAGTTACCTGACAATAGTCAGCCGCGGGCGTGACTCGTTCTGGCGATCGCTTGTACCGCCGCCGAGTTGACCGAAAATGCATCTAAATATATTAAACGCATACGTGCACACGTTTCCCTCAATATACATGCCGTATTTTTTTTATTTTTCTGCATGCATGTGGCTATATGTCAGTATGAAAATATCTTAACATTTCGTTTATCTTATCCGCTTTCAATGTTGTTAAAAACACGCTAATTTAGTGAAATTGAAGGCATTTGGAAAATTAATCAAAACTATGTTTTCTGTTCAACAAAAATATTTTCTTTAACAATATTATTGAAGAGAAAAGATCGCAGAACACGATGATATCATTTGTTTTTCTCTGAGCACCATATCTTCAGCTACAGCGAGAGTTTTTCACGGCGCTGGCTCATAATTTGGCGTCTGCTCCGACTTGAAAAATGCGCAATCGTGACGTCACGATTATCGGGTGCGCGCGCACCACCAAACCTTGGGTCATTTCAATAATTTATTATAAATTTCTGGTACAAGCTAGAGACTTCTAGTTTTCTCTATAAATCATTAAAAAAAATAACGCATTTTATAATGCCGGAAAATCACAGTGTTGTGATGTCCTTTAAGATACCAATCCACAGATCGAATACAGAAATATAAAACCGCAAACACACCGAATCCGCATCGCTGCGTTTGTTTGGTATACAATCTGTCAATACACTTCACAACACCTTCACCAAAACACTACATCACAATTAAAGTCCCCCAAAAGTAGCAGAATTAATAAGACATCTTTCCATAAAGTTTGACTTTGGCTCGTAATGAACTGCACGAATATTAAAGATAATATGTATTCAAAAGAAATATAACGTTTGTTAAACAAATATTATCGATTGTATTTTCTGTAGCAACCCTTCACTTCGCGGCTTTCGTAACATCTTTGCCATGATATTATTGAAAATAAGTAGATGCCAACATAAGGAAAAATATTATGTTTATAGACGCACATTTGATGTCATTTATAGTTTAAAGTAAAAATAAGAATGCAAAGTGAAAATGTTTATTTTTAAGAATGTTACCTGAAGTATTCTTAAATTCCTTTCATAACTATTTAGCAAGTTTCACTGTATGTAGTTTTAACAGTTTAAAAAAAATCCATTGCACAACCACAATCAGAAGTAACGTATACTATTTTCTAAACGGAGAGAATTGAACGAAGAGGAACAATTAATATCGTTCGCCCACATTCAACTGACGTCTTGTTTATCCACTTTACGTAATATTTGTTCCCACAATCTGGCACTGATAAGGGAATGAAATGTAAAGCCCTGAGTCAAGCTTCTGAATATAAATATAAACTAGCTTGATTGTTCTCGAATTATGTACATCAACCAGTAATATATACGTTTATGCTATAGTACCGAGTAAAAACAGCTAGTTTTTAATCCTGTTTAAATTAAAGTAGTGTTCGATGTGTATACGTAAAATGTTTGTTACGTTATGAAATTGATGCGAAATTGTATTATTATCGTCAAAAAAGCTTTGTTTCAAGATAAAGAAAATGTTCATTAATTGAGGAATGTTATTGGGAATAGGTAAATTACTTGTTCGTTCATGACATCGTTAGAGGAGAGATCAATGCAAGACCTCAAGTGTGTTGATCGGTCTCCTGTATTTGTCGTAAAAGTTTGTGATTCCAAAAACGATATTTATGAAAGGATTCGTATTCTAAAACAAAGTTAAGATATCTGTTAGATATACTCTTTATCTGAACATCTATTACTCTATTACGGCCCCTGTTACATTCAATGGTCAAAAAAAGCTTTGTTTTTAGATAAAGAAAATGTTCATTAATTGAGGAATGTTATTGGGAATAGGTAAATTACTTGTTCGTTCATGACATCGTTAGAGGAGAGATCAATGCAAGACCTCAAGTGTGTTGATCGGTCTCCTGTATTTGTCGTAAAAGTTTGTGATTCCAAAAACGATATTCATTAAAGGATTCGTATTCTAAAACAAAGTTAAGATGTCTGTTGGATATACTCTTTATCTGAACATCTAATACTCTATTACGGCCCCGGTTACATTCAATGGTAGAAAAAAAATCTAGTTCATCCAGATTAATATTTCTGTTCTTTGATTTAGTTTCTGCAATACAGTGAAATGACGGAAAGATTCAGGAGGTGAAAACGATTCCGCATACGTAAGAATGCTTCGTTTTGTATAGAAACATAAATATAAATTCATTAGTACGTTTTTACAGAATCGTGTTGCCTGTTCATATTGATCGTTTTCGTCCTCTATTGGATGGTAAGCTTTATTATTTTTTGCCTGTGGCCAGCCTGTGGCTTCATTCCTAGCTCAATCGCCATTTTACATCAACTTCTTACGTACCAGATGTTGCTTCATATTATACATTATATCGCTCAACATTTGTTTTCTTTATATACGACATGTTGATGTTGCATTTCGTGTAAACACTTTTGCGAAGAAAACCTAAACCTAGCTCCATTCCCATTCAGTTTTCCGGACATATATCAATATAAGATTCATGTAGTATTTTGTTGTCTAAAGTTGGTACAATGTTGTTACAATGACAGCAGCGACATTTGCAAAACCAATAACAATTTCAACTTGCAGAAGATTTAGGCCGATATAAATCGCCAGTAGAGGGTCCAAAAGCTTCATTGAATTGCGAATTAGTAATACTATGACTAGTTGGACATTGAAATGGATTTAGACCTGGACCTAGAATTTGGACCTAGACCAAGAACATATTTCGGACACGTCCCACGTAGTTTTATATATACCCAACATAGTACGACAAAGACTTAGTAAACATTTCCACTATGTGACTTATTGTGATGCTTAGTTAAAATTCAGTTGTTAATTCACAACCTCCTGGAGTGCGACGTGTTCATTTCTGGCTAGGTAAAACTAAAAAAGTAGCTAAATACAGATTCAACTCAAATTACAGAAAATACACACAATTAAATAATAAAATGTGACAGGGTATAAAAAATTGTAATCAAATTGTTTTAATACAAGAATATATACAACTATAAACACCCATCGACGGCTAAAAATAATTCAAAATGGAATGGCAAAGTAAAATTAGGTTTGAAGACTATAGTGAGTGGCTGCTTCCGTCTCCACTTGTTTGATAATATTGAGCATCTCTTTCTCCGGTATCTGACTGGCCAGTTCCTTCTTGCGTCTTATGTAGTTGTGCAAGAACGGAGGGAACAAGGCTACGTCCATGTCAGCCGGGTCACGAGGCTCGGTAAAGAAGCTGACTATCAGACCGACGATGATGACAAGAAAAGTGCCAATCACGGTGTAGTAATAGAACGCAATGCGGTACAAGACGAACGGGGGTTCCGGAGATCTGGAACAAACATGAAGACTCACAATAAGTGATTGTTGTTAAATATGCTTCAATCGTTAAACTTTACCCGAGTTTAGGTAATTTATGTTTCTTATGTGCTCACAATATTCTTCCTGTGCCACTAAGGGCTAATATTACGATTACCAATATACTTTTTGTTCATCTAATGATTTCAGAAAGAGATAATTCAACAGCTGTTGATGAGTGGATGCTAATGTAAATGCGACTGATGTGAATAATTAACAGCTGTTGTCTGTGTATCGCAATACAAGCCGTAAGACAAGAGTTAAGCAGCTTCCTTACTCTGTAGGTGTGGGTGTCGTAAGTGTGACGTTGAAGCCACACCCCTCAACGCTCGAGGGGAGGTGCTTAGAGACGATGGAACCGTTCTTCATGGCCAACTGCGCCCCCGTCACCAGCCACCCCACCACCAGCAGACTGACGATGCTGCCCGATATTGCCCCCTGAAAGGGTCGGGGTCAGAGCGTCGAAACACCATATCGTCGAAACGCCACTCGGTATAAAACCTATGCTTCGATTTTATAAGTGTCAAAAGTGTGCTCCATTCAGTATAAAAATATATTTTACTGAAATTTTTTCTATGTCCACGAAATGTTGTGTGCGGCGTTGCGTAGAAACGCCATAAGACCTAAAAACTTTTCCTCAAACGACTAAGTATTTTTAAAAATTAAAGTCCTGCGATTCGACATGAGGATCATAACGTATAATTTTCCACCAAATATTTTAAAGTCCATTTTCCCTATTAAAACGTGTCACTTTTTATACTGAATGACCCTCTCCTCTCTGAAACTTTATTTTGACAGGACAAACACTTTTATATCGAATGGTATGTCGCGACGGGCCATTCGGTATAAAGTTTTAGACCGAATGACCCATCGCGACGGGCCATTCGGTATAAACTCGAGAACTTTGCTCTGGGTGTGGAAGCAGTTTTAGGTCGAGTGACCCGTCGCGACGGGCCATTCAGTATAAAACTTTATAAAGTTTTAGGTCGAATGACCCATCGCGACGGGCCATTCAGTATAAAACTTTATAAAGTTTTAGGTCGAATGACCCATCGCGACGGGTCATTCGGTATAAAACTTTATAAAGTTTTAGGTCGAATGACCCATCGCGACGGGTCATTCGGTATAAAACTTTATAAAGTTTTAGGTCGAATGACCCATCGCGACGGGCCATTCAGTATAAAACTTTATAAAGTTTTAGGTCGAATGACCCATCGCGACGGGTCATTCGGTATAAAACTTTATAAAGTTTTAGGTCGAATGACCCATCGCGACGGGCCATTCAGTATAAAACTTTATAAAGTTTTAGGTCGAATGACCCATCGCGACGGGCCATTCGGTATAAAACTTTATAAAGTTTTAGGTCGAACGACCCATCGCGACGGGCCATTCAGTATAAAACTTAATAAAGTTTTAGGTCGAGTGACCCGTCGCGACGGGCCATTCAGTATAAAACTTTATAAAGTGTTAGGTCGAGTGACCCGTCGCGACGGGTCATTCAGTATAAAACTTTATCAAGTTTTAGGTCGAGTGACCCGTCGCGACGGGCCATTCAGTATAAAACTTAAACAAATTTTAGGTCGAATGACCCGTCGCGACGGGCCATTCAGTATAAAACTTTATAAAGTGTTAGGTCGAGTGACCCGTCGCGACGGGCCATTCAGTATAAAACTTAAACAAATTTTAGGTCGAATGACCCGTCGCGACGGGCCATTCAGTATAAAACTTTATAAAGTTTTAGGTCGAATGACCCGTCGCGACGGGTCATTCAGTATAAAACTTTATCAAGTTTTAGGTCGAGTGACCCGTCGCGACGGGCCATTCAGTATAAAACTTTATAAAGTTTTAGGTCGAATGACCCATCGCGACGGGCCATTCAGTATAAAACTTTACAAAGTTTTAGGTCGAATGACCCGTCGCGACGGGTCATTCAGTATAAAACTTTATTAAGTTTTAGGTCGAATGACCCGTCGCGACGGGCCATTCAGTATAAAACTTAATAAAGTTTTAGGTCGAATGACCCGTCGCGACGGGCCATTCAGTATAAAACTTAATAAAGTTTTAGGTCGAATGACCCGTCGTGACGGGCCATTCAGTATAAAGTTTTAGACCGAGTGACCCGTCGCGACGGGCCATTCAGTATAACACTTTATAAAGTTTTAGACCGAGTGACCCGTCGCGGCGGGCCATTCATGCAGTATTGACCCATTGAGTGGCGTTTCGACGCAGGTTGGGCCTTTAAGACAATTGGTACATTTATGTAGCCATATTTTTCAGTATTTTATTATTGTATTGGTATTTTTTGCATTTTTGGCATTTATCGGTACATTCATTTGCATTATGTTATTTCTTATTGATTGTGTCAACTGTCAACAATTCATTTCCAGGAAGAAACAACCCAACAATATCACCCACCTCCTTGCGAGTACAAATTAAACGATGCGAGTTGTTAACTTGTGGATTTGTGGAGGGTTCATATTATAATACGTTTTTTTCCACAATTTCTTGTATTTTTTGCATTAATTATTAGAAAATTAGCGTATTTTTCGCAAAATGTGAAAAATATGTTTTTAAGGTTGGAAATGGTCACAAACAAAGAATTCGGGTCCAAATATATGGCAGATTGTTAATAATGGAGTATTTTGGAAGTTTTTCATGTGGTCATTCAGCCAATGGAGACGGTTTATGTGGGCTGCAGATCCTGGCAGCGGGCAGTTTAAAACACGTGTTTAGGAAATTCAAGGCGCAAACATCCCGTAAACGCAAATGGGACATAATAATTTGTAAAAATGTCTGGTTTTTGGAGAAATTAACACGTATTTCGCTAAATAGCAATTATTCGCTCAAAAAGACATATTTCGCATTAATTCCCGAAATAGAAAATCACTTTAAGGCTTCCAAATACTACAATACATAGAGAAATATGACAAAAAAACATGTTTTTAAGAGGTTCTAAATTGTTTCGCATATTTTCTCGTTAATGCGAAAATAACGTATCTCTATATATGTATATATATATATAAATGAACTTTTTTTTAGCCATTGTTCAAACATCACATTCAAAGTGCACAGTTTCTTCTACCAGTCGCCATTTTAAGCTCCGATTAACGGCTAATCGTCGCATCTCGGCATTAAAATAGAACACTCATTCAAAAGAGGCCCAACATTTAAAGTGCATCTAAAATTGTGACCAAGCCCATTACTATGTTTACAATATATATTTTATGAAATAAACAAACATATAAAATGTTTATATTACATAATAATTGATAAATATATTATTAACAATTACAAAATTTAATACATTTTTTGAATATTTCGAGGAAGAGAAAAACAAAATGAACATATTTAATTTATAATAAAAAGTTTGGCCCATGAATTTGCATTATTCAATTTCCTTTTCGAAGTCCTGAATTATTTCTTGAATTACCTAAATTGATTACAGTTTAATAACTAGATGGTTATTTGCTAAATTAGAAATGGTGTGTTCATTTTGTTATTCCTACATCGAAATGTTTCAATAAATTTATTTTATTTTGTAATTGTCATTATTATATTTATTTATCAATTATTATTTAATACAAACATATTTTATATGTTTGTTTATTTAATTAATGTATTGCTACTAATATATTATTGTAAACACAATATGGACTTGTCCAATAATTTTTTGCTAGGCTGAGATCAAGTTGACCTTGTTCTGAAAGTAAAAGAAACGTGTGGACTTTGAACTTTTGTATATATAGTTCAAAGTTAAACTCGTCTTCATTGATACTACGGATACTATATACTAAGCTTGAAAAAATGTATTGGTTATAGTTCGTGCTGTACGAATTCATTCATAGTTAGTAACCAACACATTTTGTTCTTTGGAAGCAGTGGCGTGCAGACAATGTATAAGGTGCTCCACTTTAAAGTTGAGGGGTATACCCACCCCTTGCTAGCAAGGGGTGGGGGGTGGTGGACTGGTGGTGGTTGTGTATGAAAGAAAATTTGTGAATATATCTCGCTGAGTAAAACTGGACAGGATATTTTATTGTTACCTAATCCGGTATATCGACTATTGAATGTGGGTACTACATTCCCTACTAAATTTATAGGTGGTTTCTGGCCCGATTTCATAACAATAAATAAATAAATAAATTAATTAATTTTTAGAGTCTACCCACTCAGTCGTTGGGACTACGGGGCTCTAATGTGCAGTTCAAGTATGGCTGGATATCTCCGTCCGTTTGTTTGACTGGACAGAAGAGAGACTGACCGTCGATTGTCATTTTTTTCAAGTGTTGAAGATGTCTAGTAAGTGTCCTTCGACATGTATTGCGTGTGGAAAACCAAGAGGAGGATTAAATTTTACTAATTGGACGCGACACTGATCAAAACAAGGGTCGTATGCAGAGTCAAGTGTCAAGTTAAGTACAGGATTTGTTGCTATGGAAACCCTTTGTTACATGCTATTTTCCATAAGAAAACTCCATGGCAACCATAAACTTAACTCCATACTTGACTCGACTGTGCATCTCGCCCTGAGATCAACAATCGTGAACAGGACATATCTATTGGCATCGTCTTCCATGCAGTTATCGGTCATCCATACACATCATTGCTGGTCTGTTGGAAGTGAGACGATGTGAAGGAAAGTTCATTGCTACGTAGCATTTAATTTACAAGCTATTTTTACCATAATTCTTATATAGAGAGCTAAGTTTTGTTAACATTAATTCTCTCTCTCTCTAATTTAATTAGTATTAATTATGTTAAATTTAGCATTTTGTTGCGTATTTTTTCTTTTCATCAAAACCTTGAATATGAATTGGGTTTCTTACAATTCTAATGGCCAATTATTTGTAGATATTGAATATCAATCAGTGGCGACCGAGGGGGGGGGGTTCTGAGGGTTCATCCCCCCCCCCCCCCCCCCCGGAGCCAAAGAAACCCTAATGTTATAGTATGATTATTTTTTCAATGATTTCAGCCAGAAATATTTTTAAAACGCACCAAATGCACTCTAGAAACCCCAATATCAAAAATTTCGCATGCGGCGCAATTATGAGGGGCCCGGCCCCCCTACCCCCCATACTTAGTCCTTTTTTTTTTATACAAAAGTACCTTGCGAGTGCAAATAACTTGATGCGAGTAGGTTTTAAACGGATTTGTCAAGGGTTGCGCATGGTTGGGCGTTGGAGGGGAGGGATCATTGTAATAAATCATGCACAGTAAGGTGTACCATAATTTCACCATAAAATCACACATAAAATCACCATTGATTTTTTTAATCCCCCCCCCCCCCCCCACCCAAAAAAAAAAAATCTTGTGTGCGCCACTGTATCAATTCAATTTCAACTACTTAAAGGGTTAGAATGCAATTCTTAAATCTCAATAGGAATGGGAACAGCTTGGTTTGGTAGAATTAGCATTTTGTAGCATTTTCATAAATATATGTTCACCGATTAAGCATCTAAAACCTAAAACTCAAAATAAAAGTTTCGTTTATCTGCAAGTGTGTAATACCGTCATTCCCTCATTAAACTGTAAACTACCTCCTTTCCCACGCACACGTGCACACGCACCTATGTGGGTTTTCAGCTCTTTATACTGTCAATATCTTTACTTAACTTATCTAATTACATAAATATATAGTACTAATGTATACTCAAATAATTACAAATTTAATATTATTATATTAAATACTATTTTATTTATGTACAAAAAAAATAAGACAATAAAAAACTTATCTTATCTTATCTTATTTCTCCATTAGCGCCGTCATTTGGTATCATTTTATGGTTCAGCTAAGTCGCAATTAGAGGATGCATGGATCAAAAAAGTGTATTTAGGATTACGATAATTCCAAAACTACAATTTTATACATTTTGGAAAACGTATTTTCGTGCGCCCGCACAGACTTAATAGTTAATTAGCTCCTGCCCAAAATACCAACTTTTTAAGTTACTTGAGCATGCAAGTAAAATTTCTTTGAAACCATTTTCTGACCATTTAGATTTTTTACTAATAAGGGTGGAGACCCCATCTTCAGCGCCGCAGGTGAAAATTTTGAAAATCAAGTATTTATAAGGTGTTTGGTGCATTCTGGGAAAAGAAGGGGGATGAATGCAATACCAAAGTAATGTAGTTTTTGTACTGTAAAAACTAGAAAACCATAAAAAAGAATTGCAACCCTACCTATCAGTGACTATCAAAACGTTTTTGTTACATTGTTTATACATTTGTGTATAATTATATCTGTATATTTGTGTATGTTTTATTGAATCATTTAGTCTCTCTACATTATTGAGTATGGACATTGACAATGAAGTTAGTTTGCAGGTTTGGAGTCTAAAAAGAATGGGAAAAATGGAATCGTAGATAAAAATACATCTTTAATTCCCTTTACAAGGAAAGGCTTTTATTATCTATGTAAATGTTTTATATTCATAGATTGGTGATAAGTAGGGTTGCCGTTCGATCTAAAAATCCTGATCGATAATCGGAGGCGTGGAATCGATATCATAGACTCAAAACGATTATCAAATCAAATTCTTCAAAATAGCATATCAAGCAAAGTTGGAAATTTGTAATACCCAAGTACGAGAGGTCAATAAGGATAACAATGTCTTAAAAAAAATGAGAACAAAATTTCCTATCATCAGCCTTTATTTATACAAAGCCTAGACAGTAGACTTTCAGGGGGTCCACTTTTATCATGTGTAGACAGTACGTAAACAAAACAATTCACTTTGATTGCAAATAGAAACTTATAACATAAAAATATTGATTAAAAAAAAACACTTTTCTTAAATGTAGACCTCAAAACTCAGTCATTTTAGTCAGAATCTCCAAACAATCCCAGGGGTGCTTCAGCCCCTGAGCACCCACATACTCGGCGCCCCTGGCGGACGGCTAACTTGATGTCAACTTGGCCATCCTGACTTTAAACCTCTCTAACTTCTTAATGGGTATAGCACTAACGTTGAAAATCGAGCACTAACCAGCACCAACGTAGCACTAACCAGACTCGTTATAAAAATGGCGCTACCGAAGTTTTGTGGTATAGCGGATAGCTAACTTGATGTCAACTTGGCCATCCTGACTTTAAACCTCTCTAACTTCTTAATGGGTATAGCACTAACGTTGAAAATCGAGCACTAACCAGCACCAACGTAGCACTAACCAGACTCGTTATAAAAATGGCGCTACCGAAGTTTTGTGGTATAGCGGATAGCTAACTTGATGTCAACTTGGCAGTTCCGACTTTAAACCTCTCTAACTTCTTAATGGGTATAGCACTAACGTTGAAAATCGAGCACTAACCAGCACTAACGTAGCACTAACCAGACTCGTTATAAAAATGGCGCTATCGAAGTTTTGTGGTATAGCGGATAGCTAACTTGATGTCAACTTGGCCGTCCCGAATTTAAACCTAACTTCTTAAAATCACGTAAATTAACAGTCTTTACTCATGGGTCGTGGTATTGGCACCGAATCACCTTGACATCGAATCGCCGTGAGACCGAAATCTCAAACGTGAAATTTCAGTGTTTCCGAAGGGGTCTTGACACCGAAAAATAATGTTGCTAAAGTCCTTAAACAGTATGGGTCCTGACACTGAATCGCCTTGACATCGAATCGCCTGAGACCAAAAACCCGTGTGTGCCGTGACACCGAATTATTTCGACAGAGGTACCCGTGAGACCGAAAATTTCGGTGCTACGGCCCCTACTGTATGGGTCTTGACTCCGAATTTCGGTGTCACGGCGATTCGGTGTCAGGACCCATACTGTTTAATGACTTTATTTTTCGGTGTCAAGACCCATTCGGAAACACTTTCATATTTTTCGTTGAGATTTCGGTCTCCTGACTCATTACATTCTAACTTGTGATTATTTTAGAAGTAACTACGGTACCACTTGATGATAGATTGTGTCTGCTTCATGCAAATCAATATAGAGCAACTTCTTAATTAATGGTACTACTAATTTTGTATTGATTTATGCCCGGTATTTCAATGTCCAGTTGAAGTGGCAAGTAAATTAACTGGGACTGTTACCAACTTGATAGTATGATTATATTTTTTCTAACTACTTAATACCAAAAATATCTTTATTATTCTTGTCTAGTTGATCTTATTCTATGGAATTTAAAATATATATACCTATACTGCCCTGGTAACTTAAAAGGCCTCATCTACACACTGGATGGTTTTGAGGAAATGAGCCCAACGTGTTCGTTAGTTTGCCAACCTGAAGATATATATTAATTTAATTTTTTTTTCATTAATATTACTTATATTGGTTTGAACATTTTTAATACGTATCAATATATCAATATTACGAATCAATACATATAAATGTTATTTTTATATCAATTTTGTTTAGTAGATAAGGCTTTTCTGTATAAATATGCCATCTACGGGCCAACTGCGTCCATTAAAAAAACAAAATGTTTGCCAAGTAAAAACACCTCAACTGCAAGTAGATAAGGTTTTTCTTGCTATGGAATGTCACATAAGGTCTTTCTATGTAGTACTTGGGCACATTTTGTAGATAAGGTATTATATAAATTCGTTTTTAACACACTAAATATGAAGATAAGGCTTTCTATCTAAGTAAAATTGATTGGAAATATACCAGTTAAGCCTAGGATGATGAAAGCTCAAAAAACACGAAATGTGTAGTTAACCCTTTCATTACTGAATTAATTTCGTAGGTTATATTAAATGTTCAAGTTTATAATCTAAAAATGCATTTTTTTTTATATAGAAAAACATTTTTCAAAATTAAAAAATCCTAATTTTTTACAAATTTTGGGAAATTTTGGATCTTGAGTATTTTCAAAATTTGAAAGTGAATTTTTTTTTTTTTTAACACAAGTTAATGATTATACTTTCTGAAACATAACCATATTTTTTTGCATTTTTTAAGTTCAACCCCGAGAGAATTATTAATATATCAATTTTCCGGGACATTTTAAAATATCCGTCTTTTGTCTACTTTTTACACATCTCCATTTTTAATTACTTCCAAAAGTCATGCCAGTTATGGTAACGAAACGGGGAAAAAATTTCCAGAAAGCAAAACTTTGAACCAAAGTGTTTAAAACACTGAGAAGTCAATTACGTGTGTTTTAAAGCTGGGAAAAATTTTCAATTCTGTTGTTGCCATATGGCTACACTAGCAATGAAAGGGTTAAGGCCTTTTAAGTTACCAAGGCAGTATATACCTATACCTACCACTCTTCGAGGACGGCTCTCACCATAAACATCACACCAGACCGTTGGCCCGTCGCGACGGGTCACTCGACCTAAAACTTTATAAAGTTTTATACTGAATGGCCCGTCGCGACGGGTCATTCGACCTAAAACTTTATAAAGTTTTATACTGAATGGCCCGTCGCGACGGGTCAATCGACCTAAAACTTTATTAAGTTTTATACTGAATGGCCCGTCGCGACGGGTCATTTGACCTAAAACTTTATAAAGTTTTATACTGAATGGCCCGTCGCGACGGGTCATTCGACCTAAAACTTTATAAAGTTTTATACTGAATGGCCCGTCGCGACGGGTCACTCGACCTAAAACTTTATATAGTTTTATACTGAATGGCCCGTCGCGACGGGTCATTCGACCTGAATGGCCCGTCGCGATGGGTCATTCGACCTAAAACTTTATAAAGTTTTATACTGAATGGCCCGTCGCGATGGGTCATTCGACCTAAAACTTTATAAAGTTTTATACTGAATGGCCCGTCGCGATGGGTCATTCGACCTAAAACTTTATAAAGTGTTATACCGAATGGCCCGTCGCGACGGGTCATTCGATATAAAAGGTTATAAGTGTGGTAAGATTTTAAAGTTTTAAATGAAAAGTGTAATTATAGGGGTTGCTCATGTGCAAGAAGCGGCGTAAGGTATAAAACGAGAGCGGCGTTAGATATAAATTTCCGACGTGATGTACCGTTGCGTATAAACGCCATTCGGTATAAATATTTAGGTCGAACGGTACGTGCAGTACGGGCCGCAGCGTATAAAATCCTGTATTTATACCGAATGACCCATACTGGAGGGTTCATAACGTATAAAACCCTGTTTTAGGTCTTGTGACCCATACGGGATGTACCACTCGGTATAAAATTTTAGGTCGAATGGCGTTTCGACGCTATGGCGCATCGTGCACAGATTTTATACCGAGTGACCCATCGCGTTTTTATACCGAATGGCGTTTCGACGCTACGGTGTTTCGACGCTCTGACCCCGACCCCCCCTGAAAACATAGCTCATGAAATATATTTTGCTACTTTCGTGCCACCATTTATTGATGGTATACAAGAGTACAAGACATTATCGTTTTCCGACCTAAGTCAACGTTATTGTAGCTTAAATGCAAAATATGCCAGAAGAAAATGCTAAATTTTAAATATAGTTAAACATCGTAGTTCAAGGTATACCTTAGTCTAAAATGACAGAATCGTACCTTTGAGTTTGCCCGTGGAAAGAATATTCCCAGGCAAAACAGCCCCAGTAAAGCTCCTTGCGGAATCGAACATAGACTGAACGCTAACTGTAAACAGAATGCACGAAACATTTTATCAATGTACGCCTACAAAAAACAGCGTTAATTATAAAAATTGTAATTTTGGGTTGTTTACGATGATAGGAATTGAAGTCAATTTGGCTGCAAATACATACTTTCGTAACCATAAGTTCTCCTTTCACAAAGTTGATCATAAATAATTCTACAGAATCAACGAACCACATTATGTTTAGTAGTGTTCTCTGGGCTTATTTACCTCCAAGACCGATCCGAGCCGTTCAACTATAAACACCATCAGAAACCATATTATTCCGACTATGACGACGATGGACCTCAAGACCAGGTTACTCCGATCCTCGGCCACCTTCCCGCTCATCAATAGGGGACGGATGAAGTCCTCAAAGATCGTCCCGGCCAGAGAGTTGAGGCAGCTGGACATCGTGCTGGAAATTGACACAAACATTCTGGATTCAGTCTTTTACTTAGAAGTTTATTTTGTTACTATTTGGAGTGTATTAAATACTGAACAGCTAGGTCCTGTGGCATCGGCAAAATGAGATTCAACATACGTCGCCGAAGTCGTCATAAGGGAAGTCTAGTTGGGGGGTTGGGAGTGTATATTGGCTTCTTTGGCGTTCTGGACGCTTATAGGGATGTCATGATGAGATTATGAAGGGAGATGTTAGAAAAAATGTTGATTTAAGCAAAGTCATAATGAATGAACAAATGGAGGATTAATAATATGGTAGAGAGCCCTGTTTGCGTTTTTAATAAAAAATAGATCTCAACACTTATCTTTTAAATTATTATTTATTTGTGGTGAGTAAGACTTGTTTTATGAGTATAGTTATTCTTTATTACTTAGTTGTTATTATTCTTGTGCTATAAACTCCAATGTATGTGTAGAATGTGGTCTGGAACGGAATATTTAAAAATAATAATAATGATAATAATAATAATAATAATAATAATAATAATAATAATAATAATAATAATAATAATAATAATGATTATTATAATAATAATAATAATAATAATAATAATAATAAAAATAATAATAAAAATAATCATATTAAAAATAATAATAATAATAATTATAACAAAAATAATAATAATAATAATAATAATAATAATAATAATGATAATAATAATAACAATAATATTAATAATAATAATAATAATAATAATAATAATAATAATAATAATAACAATAATAACAATAATAATAATAATAATAATAATAATAATAATAATAATAATAATAATAATAATAATAATAAAAATAATAATAACAATATAAATAATCATAGCAATAATAATCATAAAAATAAAAATAATAATAATAATTATAATAATAATAATAATAATAATAATAATAATTTTAATAATAATAATAATAATAATAATAATAATAATAATAATAATAATAATAATAATAATAAAAGTAATAATAATAATGATAATAAATACCTGAGCGCAGCACTAAACACTCCTGCTATGAAGATGCCAGGTAGCCCTGGTATGCTGGTCGCGGTATCCATGACGTAGTAGGGTAACAGCTGATCCGCTCGTTTGATGGCCTAAAGCACAAGCGTGTCTTAATCTATATTTTAATCCCGTATATTTCCTTATCTGAGGTATATTTGCCCAACTTCACGCTAAGCGTAATTACAACCCTTTAAAGTGCTCTTAATTGCTTCTAAATTGTCACAAGGATATCATAACTACGTAATTATTAGAAAATTGAATGCTTTATTTTATAATGTAGCTAAGTTTGAATGATAATTTTTGTTTTTCTAATTTATTTCTTTAACAAAAACCAATTGTTTTGAAAAATCAAATATTTGTATTGAATCTTAGCATAATTAGTTATAAGGAGCTGGAGATTGACTTTGTGTACATATTTTTGTTGTGACAATTTTGAAGTATTGTAAACGTTAAATGCAATCTTTGCGCGAGGCAGGACAATATACAGCCTTGGCAGCGCATAATACCTTTCCACGTTTTATCAAGTCAGTGAACAAATGCAATTTATAAAAACAAGAGCGGAAAATGATCTTTGTGTCAGTAAACACGCGTATACGTTGTTATGTAAAATAAGCCTTTTGTCACGTAAATTACAAAATGGGATAGGCACGTTGGATTGACTGAGTGTATTCGTTCAAACTGTTACACAAAAATTCTGTACGAAGTTCAATGCTGCTAACCAACTTCTGGAACTTTAGATCAAAGCGAGCTAGACATTGAATACTGATCCATAATATTGTTTGCCGAAAATTGAATTCATCTAACAATGCTCTTTCAACACAGAATTTCAACACTGAGCGTCTGAACTATTGTATTATAATACACGTTGGGATAGGCTTTTGTGTTTACCCACTCTTTTTTTCAATTCGGAACGAAATAAACCAATCGCCGTCTATCAGTAAATGATCAGTAACATTAGCATTTGTGCGTTTTGTTATTTTTTTAAGGTGAATAGTATAATAATTAAAGTATAGTATAATAGTATAATAATTTAAGTAATTATTCCCATTGCTTTAAAACAAACAAATTGTGCATAATGGTTCAATTTGTGAAACTTTGGCAAGTACGATCAACATTAAAGGCAAAACACAAATATAACAGCAATCAATCATAGTTCCATGAAAAAATCGCCATGGAATTTAGGCAATTGAGTTATTGTAATCAGTCATATAATATACGTGTTATTTTTTAAAAATTCATATACTAATATGACAATAGTAAGCAGACACGTAAACATAACTTATCAATAGTTTTCTTGTATATTCAAGAGCATATTTAATCTCATGGGATGTAAAAAGTATATTGTGCAGCTGTAAAAATACTCGTTAAGAAATTGTTATACGTCGACATAGCGAAAGAATTTCTTCGAAAAAATTGTCTAAAAGAGCATTATTTGTATTCTACTTTGCACGTAGTGATGAGTCATAAATTATAGATATTATATTCTTAAATGTAATAAACTAGAATTGTGTCATTTTTTTATTTTATTTTCTCAATATCATAATGTTTTACATTGTATGAACAGAAAACGTGATGGTTATTTTTCACTGACTCTAGTCAACACTACTTTTCAGACTTAGAACATAAGTAGTAAATAAAACTAACACACATACCTTTGTATCTAAAGGATCACAATCGTAATATGTGGCATAGATGAGTAGGCCTATTAGAGTTGTGACGGTCTGCATGAGAATTATTCCAAGGACGAGGAACAACAGTGCACTAAAAATAAAGAGATACACATTTAACCTCAACACACCGTTCATGATGCTATACGTATGAGTGGTGTATTTTCTATTGTAGTAATGTTTCGTGCAGAAGTTTGAGTTTACTGTTCATGTTCCTTAATTTCTTACGTTGTTATGAATGTTGAATATATTCCCTAGCCCAGGCACCATACATAATACGTATGGGTCATGAAATATCACAAAACATAATTCCTTAATTATGTGCTGTATAATTAAATAACATATAAACACACTATATTTATTTAATTATTAATTATTCCAATTCATTACAAAAATGAATAGGGGTTGGCAGAAAAGAGCACAGCTCCAAACACACAGAGTGACTGCCAACCCATACAAAAAGCACTTAAAATCTAAATATATTAATGGACAAATAAATTATAAAAAAAAATAAAAGAACCTGGAAATGATGATGATAACAATACAACAACCCAGAAATAATTAAATATACAAAATACAAAACACAAAATAATAAATACAAAATACAAAACAAAAAACATGAAAACATAATATGAATGAAAATATAATTATAAGACAGAACTGTTAAATATGAAGTAAAAAAGAATAAAAAAAAGAAAATGTACAAAACAATATTTAAAAAATGCTCCGTTAAAGACGCTTTGAAGACTTTTAATAATGCGTTGTTTGTAAAACAAATAAGCTTCAGGAATAAGTTGCCTATTTGCGCTATATTGAAAAAGAATAATCAGTGTATGAATGGACTGTGTGTGGTTGACTGGTTTACCACACAAATTTGACCTACAGTTATTTTGGTCTATCGTTTTGTAAAATATTCGTTTTCAACCTCAAACTTGTTATCAGACAACTCATGAACACTTTTCATGCCACGAGAGATAAAAATTGCTATTAAAATAATGACTGAATTAAAACGTTGTGTATTGACGGTAAATTGTGTTCTAATATAAGCAGATGGCCACAAACTTGTTTATGTGTTACATTTATACATTGAGCGTTTGTGATGGAAGAGTTAACAGGAATTGTAAAACATTTTACCTTCTAGCTTTTGTCAAACTGGGCAGTGATAAAAATTTAACAACGTTTCCTTGAGATAAGCCAACTCCACACAGCCACACGAATCCTGTTCCAATCACAACTGTCCATATCGTGTCGCGGTTCAACGGACTTGGGTCGAATCTGTAAATAATCGAGCACAACTATTAGAAGGATTAGCTTCACATGTAAATGCACAAAACCACATGTTACAACGGAATGGTAAATCGTGTAGCTTTAAACCGCTACATGACATCAATACACTAACAAGAGTTGGTAACTTGAAATCAAAACTACGGTTAACTGTAGCCGCACCGCGTTTAATTGTTTAATTGACGATTAAGGTTTTATGCATTATTTATCAAAAGGGGTTTCATCAAATCAGTTGATATGGTTTAAGAGAAACATTTACAACAAAACAAACTACCTACGCTAAACGTCCACACATGTCACATTCAAGTGTTCTTGAAAGTACAAGCATTGCGTTTGTTAGTGTAACAAACTCAATGGTACAAGTTTGCAGTACTTTTACGGAAAACCAAAGAAGTCAAAAGCATGTTTTTGATTGTTTTTAAATCAACCATGTTATTTGTTGGTTGACGTTCAATAGAATCTCTTAATCTAGTTAAATATAATTCAGAATTTGTATTTATTGACATTATTGAGCGGATTATTAATCTCCCAGTAAGTAATGGTTATGCGTTGACTTACGAGGGTTGTTGAATGCGCTCGCCCATCACCCCCCTCTCCCAGACGACCCCGAAGCCACCCACCTTGATTAGGCCCAGGATAATGACGACGATACAGGAGCCCAGGATCAGGAATCCTTGGATGAAGTCTGTCCAAATCACGGCTTTCAAGCCGCCCTGCATGAAAAAACCATTGCAAGGAAAGGCAGCATACAATATTATCTTGTGACTTTGATTGGCCTATAAAATGTTTAGTTGACGTTTGGTTTATAATCCACCAGTAGGTCAATTGCGTAATTCAATTCAATTATATACATCGCCTTAGGTCATTGAAATTAGCTTTTATTTGAAAACCATCACACATTGATCACTCTTAAGTTTATTTGACAAATAAACTTAACAACTAAACGGCAACAATAAAATGATGCCTTGGTTTGGCTCTTAAATTGACTTGTTTTTCTTCCGAATAAGAACAAAATATTACCAGCATTGTGTAAGAGATGCAGACGATGCAGACAATAGGGCTGATAAGGTGCACACTTAGTCCAGACACTGTAATTTTAGAACAAAAATACAAGTTTTAGTCGTTGTAATGTGAGTTTTGATTAAAGCTAAATCTAGCTTTACAAATGAGTATGAAGAGATAGCAATTATAACAAAAGTTTGTATCGAAAAAAATATTAGTCTTTTAACAGCAATAACAATATGAATACGTTGAAAAATATACTAACCAGAACTGAAAGCTAATGCTGGTACATAAATCACGATGGGTATGTACAAGAACAGGGTGATTGTACTTAGTATGGAAGCCATCATCCGAGCACTTTGATTGAATCGTCTTTCCAAATACTAGAACAAAACAGATCACTTTGTATTTTAAATAATTCACAGGACCAATTGTGTTAAGTTAATCAGGCCTAGGTCAAGATCACCTTTGGTTTATGTGGCGCTAGCATGTGGTATCGATAAAATTATGAACATCCCGCATAAATACCATACATTCCGTCTGCCAGGAGGGTGGGCAATTTTTATACTTTCTTGTTTTCAATAAAATAATTCCACCTTACAAAGTGTTATTCTAATTATATATTACTGAATTCTTTTTAAGATGAGATCTTTTAGATTGCTTACCTCGTACATGGAGTTGCATTGTAATCCGAAGAATACCGGCAAGAAGACATAGTTTATGATGAGCCCTATTAAGACAGCCGCAATCACAGACCACCAGAACATAGTACCGTGGATGTAGACCTCTGAGGGAACGCCCATCATTGAGATACCGGATATAAAACTGTCAATCATAACACAATATGCTCACAATACGTAAACGAACATCGTAGCTAGTGAATATATCAGCACATTTTATTTTATTTTGACGCATTTTATATATTTTGATAGTATATACCAGGGTGTATGTATAGATTGTACGTGCAATATAATAATTTAATAATTTTTCGTAGGAATACCCGTTATAGGGTGCACACCAGCTTTACCCGATGTGCCTTTCTTCAGGTGACTAACAAGATTATTAGCGTGTTTGGATAGCTGGGAAGGAATGTCCGATGGCTGTTCGTAGGACTCGATCCCAGCATTAGCCTTTACGACTGAGGAAAACCTCGGAAAAAACCTTCAGTCAGGACTGCCGGTGGCCGGAATCGAACCGGCGACCTCCCGAATTAGAGTCTTGCGTCTTACCGCTGAGCCACCTCTATCGGTCGTGCAATTTCCGTAACGACATGCATATATACACAAATACACAACTAGACAGATTAAGAAACAATGCTCTCACCTGGCCACGAGGGACACGCCCACCGGGAACACGGACATGGTTTTACCCCCCAACAGGTAGTCAACCGTCTTCTTCTGTTTGTTGCCGAAGCAGCCAAAGAAGATACCGATGGCCGTTGACACTATCAGCATGATGACGAACACGACATAGTCGAACCAGTGGAAATATCTCTGGATCATCTCCTGATCCACAAAAATTGCTTCCTCTGTATTGTTCGCCATGGCCTTGCTGGAAACAGTGTTGCCGATAACATTATACTTGAATTAAATGAAATAATGTTATTTATAAGTGTAGTTTAGGTTACCAAAAGTCTTCGATTAAGTCAGAAGTAGGTTGAGAAAATTATACATTTTAAGTAAAGAGACGTAGTAATTTCAATCATGCCAATGCTGAAGCAGGGCCAGAACTAGTAGTAGTAGAAACACATTTTAATTTTATATTAAATGTATAATGACTAACATTTGTTAACAGAACACTATTCAAAATATATTTTTAGGTATATTGAACTTTGAATTTAACTCATAATTGTATTTACTCTAGAGTATATATCACCGTAACATCTATGAGGGGAGTGCTAGTAGGTACGCACTCGTTATCGTAAAACCGAAACGAATTACAAGCTGAATTACGTATGCATAGCCAAACACGTTATATTTACAAAAGCATATTGTTTGTAGAAAACCTAAAGTGGTTTGGTTTTTACCAAAGCCTTGTCAACAATCCCTCGCAAATGGATGTTTATTTATTACAAACTATTATAAATTCTGAGGAGCTTTTAAAAAACAACGTTCGGTTTCGATCACAATGGCAGTTATTAAAAATACACCTTTGTTTAATCTGCGTTGCCTTTAGATTAAAAACAACTTGTGTAATCTAACATTGTATTTTACATAAATATGGTATTGAATGTATACATGAGTATATAAAACATGAAATTGAGGGTATATGTATTTCCTCTGACCCCTGCACGTTCACGTCTAGTGCAAAAGCCCACTGGAAAGCCATGCTTGCTATGTTTTCTCAGACGGTCATCTGGGGCCATATTCAGTAACTTTTTAATGTACGCTCTGAAATTAATCCTGCCAGAACTCGAAATTGTTCCCTCAATATTATATTTCATTTAACATAACAATTTTCAGGGTACAAAATCCAAAGTTACAGACTAGAGGCCTTGGAATGCTGTGAGTTTTTTGACAGTGAAGGTTACCACTTTTATCTATCTAAATATTATACGTTTCCGGTTCAATAGTTTCAACTATATTTCTGTTAGTTTTTCACCGCTAAAATCAAGATATCTATAACTAACAAAAGTCCTCTACACTTACCTTTTGCTGAGTGGAACCTCCTTAATTAATATTCGCCTTCGCAATACTTTGTTTGGTTCCCGTATTCATTAGAGCAGTATGAGTGCCCAAAATTATATTTTAATATTTGAGTTATAAACTATTACGTTAACGTGGACTAATACTTAAAAGACAAGCTACCGTTCATAAGAAAGCACCACGCGAAACTAAACTAGACATATATTAGCAGCTAACACAATTCTTACAATAACACACAGGAAACAACCAATTGACTATGTTTATTTCCTAATGAATCATTCATTAAGAAGAGCAGACTCCCAAATGGACCTGGAGGCCAAGTCTTGAAACCTTGCGAACCAAGTCGCAATGCGAATCAACTCACTGTTTACAAACCGCATGCGACTTGACTTCTACTAATAGTCGTAGTCTTTAAATTAGGCTTGCGCCTGAAGTCGCTTGCGAGATCAAAACTTTGCGGGTTACTGATTTTTTGCGTTATCAAACTCCGCCCGCAACAACTCAATACATGACCAATGGCAAAGCGCGCATCTTGCATCTTTCGATCCATCGATAGTCGAGGCGTGACGACTAGGTTTGTTGTCGTCGCTCTCGCTGTCATTGCCGTGCGTGTACAAATGTTCTCTAACCTCTAACCTCCTCCTCGGCCTCGGTCATTGGGCCTCGGTAGAGAAGCTTGTATGAATTGTAGGTCTAGGTCAGGGGTCGGAAACTAAATTGTATATAGGGCCACTTGCCAGTTCTGCGTAATGTAAATGGGGCCACAGGTCCGGGCCACTTCTGGTGCGAGAAATTACACCCCTGTTCTTGGGCTAATTTCTTAAAAGTTGGGCTCGCGTCTTGTAAGATATGCTTTGGAATGTCATGCAAGTGGTTATCGGTGATTATTTAATCTAAGTTTTTACCTGATATTGTTCAAATGTACGTAGATCCCATCATAACGCACATGTGGATCGCAACTTTACGTAACTCTGGATATTTCTGTTTTGAATCTTTTGATACACATTTTGCTTAAACACGTGTGGGTGTGTCTAACGGCAGACTACAGTGGCGAGCAGCAAATCATAATTATCGAAGAATTGTCTCAACTCTCATTATTCGGTATTGTAGAGACAAGAGCGCTATTATAAAATTGGTTAATTTGATCAACATTTCCATACATAGGTCTATACTTATATGTCTAATCACGGTAATGGTTGAAGTTTAGAATATTAACTTGAATTTTTCTAGTAGTGGTGGAAACTAGGAAAAATTATTGCAGTTTCCTTATAAATAGATAAATTAGTGGAGGCCCACAAAAATTAGCCCCACGGGCCGAACATGGCCCGCGGGCCACCTGTTGCCGACCCCTGGTCTAGGGCATGTCTAGGGCTTTAAGCCTTTTGGGTCTTTCTTTAAAAGCTTAAAACCCGACGACGGGGTGGTGCCGTTTACATCGATGTAATCTGAAAAAAATCAACTTTTTCTCGTTTTCGACAAACACTTTTGTCTTATAAAGCTTCCTGTATCCGACTCGTATAAGTTAAAGAATGTTTGACAACTTATTTCGAAAGCTTGATTCAATAATAAATATTCGAGCTCTTAAATCACTTAAACAGCTCAACCTGCACTTTTGATACACGCCCGTGTTACACGATGCGTATTGGATAAATTGCCCAATGTTGTAGCATAGTATATAGAGTTCAAGAGTCAAGTGTTATAAGGGTCCGCGATTTGAGCCCCACAATTTTCAAGTTTCTTTCTAAACACTAGTATCTTCGACAGTTTTACATGATATATGTTCTTTTTGTTCTTAAAAAAAAAAACATTTCACATGAAATTGTTTTTTTCATGAAAATCTCTTTTTTATATGACTTTGCCAAGCAAATGACTTTTCCCACCTGCCTGACATCTCACGTAAGTTAGGTAGGTTAGGGGGTCGTGTTGATGTTTGTTGCCTGCACTGCATACACGCCCGTGTTACACGATGTAAACTGCAAAACAATTTTTCTTTTACATGAAAATTTTCATTTTTAAATTTTTTTTTCAAACGACTTTTCCTACCTGCCTGACATCCCACTAAAGTAAGGTAGGTAAGGGGGTCCTGTTGATGTTGTTGCTTAAAAGGATCCGTGATTCGAATACGTCAATTTCAAGTTTCTGTTTTTACTCAAGTATCCACGTAAGTTTTACATGAATGTTTGTACTTTTGTACTTTTTTTTTGTACTTTAAATTTTTTTTTTACTTTCTTTAGTGACCCACAATTTGAAACTTTTATACACGCCCGTGTTACACGATGCGTATTGGATAAATTGCTTTCCCACCTACCTGACATCCCACGAAAGTAAGGTAGGTTAGGGGGTCCTGTTTATATTGTTGCTTCAAAGGGTCCGCGATTTGAGTCCCAAAATTTCAAGTAACTTTCTTCACTCAAGTATCCACGGCAATTTTACACGATGTATGTACTTTTTGTACTAATTTTTTTTTGTACTTTACATTTTTTTTGAACATTTTTTTTTTAAATATTTTTTTTAAGTTTCCAAATTTCCCCCAAAAAAATAAGGTAAAGCGGCTAAAGGGCGCGATACGCGGTCTTGTCTGTTAGATATACTCTTTATCTGAACATCTATTACTCTATTACCCCCTGTTACATTCAATGGTATAAAAAAAATCTAGTTCATCTAGATTAATATTCTTGTGCTTTTATATAGTTTCTGCAATACAGTGCAAGTTATGGATACATTCAGGAGGTAAAAACGTTAAAACGATGCCGCATACGTTTTTATAAAAATACAAAGACAAAACTACCAACATGTGAGTAATGTTTAAAACGCATTGGACAATAATATGTATTTAAGAATAAGAATACTTCGTTTTGTACTAAAACATAAAATTATTTTAAAGGGTACGTTTTTAGAGAATCATGGTGTTTGTTTATATTGATCATTTTAATCCTCTATAGTCTATTGGATGGTTGGCTTGATTCATTTTGCCTGTGGCCAGCCTGTGGCTTTATTCCTAGCTCAATCGCCATTTTACACCACCTTCTTACGTACCAGATGTTGCTACATATTATATACATTATACCGCTCAACCTTTGTTTTCTTTATGAACGACATGTTGATGTTGCATTTCGTGTTAACACTATTGAATAAGAAACCGAAACTTAGTTCCATTTCCATTCAGTTTTCGGACATATGTCTATATAAGATACATATCGTATTTGTTGTCTAAAGTTGGAACATTTCCTCACAATTATGTCGTTACAATGACAGCAGCGACATCTGCCTAAACAATAACAAATAAAACTAGCAGAAGATTAAGGTCGATACGTATCGCCAGTATAGGGTCCGAAAGCTACAATTAATTGAAAATTAGTAATACTAGGACTAGTTGGGCATTAAAATTGATTTAGACCTGGACCTAGATTTTGGACCTAGACGAAAAATATCTTTCGGACACGTCCTACGTAGTTTTTTATATACCCAACATAAAACGACGAAGATTTATTGAATATTTCCACAATGTGTCTTATTGTGATGCTTAGTTCTAATTCAGTTGTTAATCCACGACCTTTTGGAGTGCGATTTCGTCATTTCTGGCTAGGAAACATTTAAAAAAAGCTTTAAACAGAGCTAACTATAGAAAATATACACAATTTAATAATAAAATGTAAGAATTTACAATAATTGTATTTAAATTGTTTTAATACAAGAATATATACAACTAAAAACACACATCGACAGCTAAAAATAATTCAAAATGGAATGGCAAAGTAAAATTAGGTTTGAAGACTATTGCGAGTGGCTGCTTCCGTCTCCACTTGTTTGATAATATTGAGCATCTCTTTCTCTGGTATCTGACTGGCCAGTTCCTTCTTGCGTCTTATGTAGTTGTGCAAGAACGGAGGGAACAAGGCTACGTCCATGTCAGCCGGGTCGCGAGGCTCGGTAAAGAAGCTGACTATCAGGCCGACGATGATGACGAGGAAGGCGCCGATCACGGTGAAGTAATAGAACGCAATGCGGTACAAGACGAACGGGGGTTCCGGAGATCTGGAAAAAACAAGAAGACACTGTAACTGTTGTTAAATATGCTTTAAACGTTCAACCTTAACCAGAGTTTAGGTCATTTATGTTACTAATGCGGTCACAATATTCTGTATGTGCCACTCAGGGCTAATATTACGATTACCAATATACTTTTTGTTCGTCTAATGATTACGGAAAGAGATAATTCAACAGCTTTTGATGAATGAATGAATGTCCGTGTCCGGCTCAGATGCATGCACCCCTAAAAACAGCGGCATGTGTTGCTTTCTCATTTGCTAATGTAAATGCGAGTGATGTGAATAATTAACAGCTGTTGTCTGTGTATCGTAATACAAGCCGTAAGACAAGAGATAACCTCTTTCTTACTCTGTAGGTGTGGGTGTCGTTGGTATTGTGATGTTGAAGCCACACCCCTCAACGCTCGAGGGGAGGTGCTTAGAGACGATGGAACCGTTCTTCATGGCCAACTGCGCCCCCGTCACCAGCCACCCCACAACCAGTAGACTGACGATGCTGCCCGATATTGCCCCCTGAAAACATAACTCTTAAAACATATTTTGCTACTTTCTTGCCTCATCATATTTGATGGTATACAAGATTTTATCGTTTTCCGACATAAGTCCACGTTTAAATTGTAGCTTAAATGCAAAATATGACACAACAATATGCTTAATTTAAAAAAAATTAAACATCGTAATTCAAGATATACCTTGTTTCTAAGTTAGTACTTAAAAGTTACCAATATGACAGAATCGTACCTTTGAGTTTGCCCATGGAAAGAATATTCCGAGGCAAAACAGCCCCAGTGAAGCTCCTTGCGTAATCGCACCTAAACTGAACGCTAACTGTGAACAGAATACACGGAACATTTTTATCATTGTAAGTCTACAAATACAAGGTTGATTGTTAACATTTTTATCTTGGATGATAGGAATTCAAGTCAATACGGCTGCAAATACATACTTTCTTGAACGTAATTTCTCCTTTAAAAGACAAGTTTATCAGGAATAATACTACAGAGTCAACGAGTCACATAATGTGTTAACCATTACGTTTAGTAGTGTTCTCTGGGCTAATTTACCTCCAAGACCGAACCGAGCCGTTCGACTATGAACACCATCAGCACCCAGATTATCCCGACTATGACGACGATCGACCTCATAACTAGGTTACTCCGCTCCTCGGCCACCTTCCCGCTCATCAATAGGGGACGGATGAAGTCCTCAAAGATCGTCCCGGCCAGAGAGTTGAGACAGCTGGACATCGTGCTGGAAGTTGACACAAACATTCTGGAGTCGGTCTTGTAATTGGAAGTTTATTTTGTTATTATGATTGATGTCTCATATTTGTGCAACAATGGCTAATCGAGACGATGAGCGGGTGATAGTGAAGGTGAGGAAGATGATGATGAATAAAAAAAGCCACATCAGAATCAGAGCCACGGCGCGTGGGTCGTCATACGGGAGTCCGGCAAGGGAGGACAGGGCCAAGTGGGTGGAGCTTCCTACAGGGGACAGGAGGGGGGGAGAGGCAAGGTCTCCTTTCGTCGCCTCTTACGACTAGTAGAGTCACTCTGGGCATTTTCTTCCCGGGGCCCAGATTATATATTTGGATTGTTATGACTGAACAGCTAGGTCCTCTGGCATCGGCCGAATGAGATCCGCCGCACGTCGTTGGAGTCGTCATAAAAGAAGTATAGTTAAGGGATTGGAGTGTATAGAGGCTTCGTTGGCGTTTTGGTCGTAATAGGGCATTCATGACGAGATTATGAAGGAAGATGTTAGAAAAAATGTTGATTTGAGCAAAGTAATAATGAGTGAGCAAAAGGAGGATTAATAATATGCAAAAGAACCCAGTTTGAGTTTGTTATACAAAATAGATCTCAACACTTATCTCTTAAATTATTATTTATTTGGTGTGATTAAGGCTTGTATTATGATTATAGTTATTCTTTATTGGTTAATTTTTATTATTCTTGTGTTATTTACTAAAGTGTATGTGTATAACTGTGGTCTGGAACGAAATATTTAATAATAATAATAATAATAATAATAATAATAATAATAATAAAAATAATAATAATAAAAATAATAATAATAATAATAATAATAATAATAATAATAATAATAATAATAATAATAATAATAATAATTATAATTATAACGATAATTATAATAATAATAATAATAATAATGATAATAATGATAATAATGATAAAAACGACGATAATAATAAAAATAATAATAAAAATAATATTAATAATAATAATAATAATTATTATTATTATTATTATTCTTATTATTATTATTATAAAAATAATAATAATAATATTAATAATGATAGTAATAATAATCATAATAATAATAATAATAATAATAACAATGATGATAGTAATAATAAATTACCTGAGCGCAGCACTGAACACTCCTGCAATGAAGATGCCCGGTAGCCCTGGTATGCTGGTCGCGGTATCCATGACGTAGTAGGGTAACAGCTGATCCGCTCGCTTGATGGCCTGAAACACAAAAGCATCAATCTATATTTTAATTCCGTATGCATTGTGTCCTTATCTAAGGGGTTTTTCGCCCAACCCCACGCTAAGCGTAATTACAACCAGTTAAAGTGCTCTCAATTGCTTCAAAGTTATCACATAGAAATCATAACTACGTAATTCTTAGAAAATAAAATGCTTTATTTTATAGTGTAGATAAGTTTGAATGATAATTTTTGTTTTTATAATTTATTTATTAAACAAAAAACAATTGTTTTGAATTAACAAATGTTTTTATTGAATCTAAGCATAATTAGTTATAAAGAGCTATAAATTCCCCGGAGATTGACTCTGTTTACATATTTTTGTTGTGACAATTTTGAAGCAATGTAATGCAATTATTGTAAACTGAGAAATCAATCTATGCACGATTTAGGACGACACAGAGCCTTGGCAGCGCAAAATACCTTTCCACGTTTTATCATGTCAGTGAACAAATGCAATTTAAAAAAACAAAGAGCGGAAAATGAGCTTTGCGTCAGTTAACACGCGTATGTTGTTATGTAAAATAAGCCTTTTGTCACGTAAATTACAAAACAGGATAGGCACATTGGCCTGACTGTGTATATTCGTTTAAACTATTACTAAAGAATTCTGTACGAAGTTCAATGCTGCTAACCAACTTCTGGAACTTGAGATCAAAGCGAGCTAGACATTGTATACTGATCCATGTTATTGTCTGCTGCAAATTGAATTCATCTTACAATGCTATTCTATCATAGAATTTCAACACTGAGCGTCTAAACTAATGTATTATGTACTACTCCACATTGGGATGGGCTTTTGTGTTTACCCACTCTTTTTTTCAATTCGGAACGAAATAAACCAATCGCCATCTATCAGTATATGATCAGTGACATTAGCATTTGTGCGTTTTGTTATTTTTTTGAGGTGAATGGTATAGTAATTAAAGTGTAGTATAAAAGTATAATAGTATAATAATTAGAGTAATTATTCCCATTGGTTTAAAACAAACAAATTGTGCATATTGGATCATTTTGTGAAACTTTGGCAAGTACGATCAACATTAAAGGCAAACACACAAATTTAACCGCAATCAATCATAGTTCCATGAAATAATCGCCATGGAATTTAGTTAATTGAGTTATTGAAATCATTTACATAATAAACGTGTTATGTATACTTTTATTACGTATAGTAATATGACAATAGTAAGCATAAAGAGATTTTATATATCGTTTTCCAATATATCCTAGAGCACATTTAATTTCATGTGATGTAAAAAGTATATTGTGCAGCAGTAAAATAACTCGTAAAGAAATTGTTTCACGTCAACATAGCGAAAGAATTTCGTCAAAAGGATCGTCTAAAAGAGCAATATTTGTATTCTACTTTGCACGTAATGATAAATCATAAATTATATTATTATATTCTTAAATGTAATAAACTTTGTGAACACGTTAAACATTTTAAGTGTTACCTACAAAGTTAGGATTGTATCATTTTTTTTCAATATCATAATGTTTTACAATTGTATGAACAGAAAACGTAATAGTTCCTTTTCACTGAGCCACTGATCCTAGTCAATACTACTTTTCAGACTTAAAACATTACTTCTAGAATAAAAGTCGCAGTCTTACCTTTGTATCTAAAGGATCACAATCATAATATGTGGCATAGATGAGTAACCCCGTTAGAGTCGTGATGGTCTGCATAAGAATTATTCCAAGTACGAGAAACAACAGTGCACTAAAAAGAAAGATATACACATTAAACCTTAACACACCGTACATAATGGTATACTATTGTTTAGTGATGGATTTTCTATTGTACTACTGTATAGTGCAGTAGTTCCAGTTAACTGTTCATGTTCCTTATTTCTCACGTTGTTGATGAAGGTTAAATATATTCCCTAGCCCAGACACCATACATAATATTTATGTGTCATGATATATCACGAAATTTCCTGCTGTTTAGTATAATAACATATCATGAACACACTATATACAATACCCGTCATATAATGCGTAGTTTGTAAAACATGTAAGCTTTCAAGAGAAAGCTGCCTATCTGCGCAAGTGAAAAAAGAATAGTCGATGTATGAATAATAATAATAATATCTTTTCGTTAGAAAACCTTTCTAAATGGACTGTGTGTGGTTGACTGGTTTACCACAAAAATTTGTGGCTCGTTGGTCCAGTGGTTAGCATCCCTGCTTCCAATGCAGAAGGGGACCTTCTGCAGTTTTCTTCTGCGGGTTCAAATCCCGCTTCAGGCAGAAGTTTTTTTAACTTCTTATGTGGATTCAATTCCACCACTTCTTGGCTTAGGAATAAGTAAACGGTGACTTTGGAGCCGTCCTGGCAACGAAGCACTCAATAAATTCAAAGTTGTTCTGAATCGGCCTTGTTGATTGTCCGCAGGTGTTCGCACTGTCCAATCATTGATTCATATGTTCCATATTTAACATATCGATCTTTGATTGGTTATCGCTCACTCCGACGTGGTGTTTAAAGCCTACAGGGTTGGTTTAGTCACTTTAAACTAAAGTCCCCCACTGCATATCAGTTTAGTTACTGAATGGGTAGACTCTAAATGTGAATTTATTATTTATTTATTTATTTTTAACTACAGTGTTATTTTGGTATGTCGTTTTGTGAGATATTCGTTTTCAACCTCACACTTGTTATCAGACAATTCATGAACACATTTCATGCCACGAGAGATTAATTTGTTAGTAAAATAATAATGACTTTAAAACATAGTGCATTGACGGTAGTATTCTCCTAACATAAGCAGAAGCTGACCACAATCTGCTTTTGTGTTACATTTATACATTATACATTGAGCGTTTGTGATGGAAGAGTAAACGGGAATTGTAAAACATTTTACCTTCTAGCTTTTGTCAAACTGGGCAGTGATAAATATTTAACGACGAATCCTTGAGATAAGCCAACTCCAGACAGCCACACGAATCCTGTTCCAATCACAACTGTCCATATCGTGTCGCGGTTCAACGGACTTGGGTCGAATCTGTAAATAATCGAGCACAACTATTAGGAGGATTAACTTCACATGTAAATGCACAAAACCACATGTTACAATGGAATGGTAAATCGTGTAGCTTTAAACCACTACATGACATCAATACACTAACAAGAGTTCGTAACTTGAAATCAAAACTACGCTTAACTCTAGCTGCATCGCATTTAATTGACTGTACGATTAAGGTTTTATGCATTATTTATCAAATGGGGTTTCATCAAAATAAGTTGCTATGGTTTTAGAGAAACATTTATAACAAAACAAACTACGTACGCTACCGTCCACACATGCAACATTTCAGTGCCCTTGAAAGTACAAGTTTGCATTACTTTTACGGAAAAAACACAGAAGTCAAATGTATGTTTTTAAATCAACCATGCTATTCGTTGGCTGACATTCAATAGAATCTCCTAAACTAGTAAAATATAATCCAGAGTTAGTATTTATTGACAGGATTATTAATCTCCTGGGAAGTAATGGTTATACGTTGACTCACGAGGGTTGTTGAATGCGCTGGCCCATCACCCCCCTCTCCCAGACGACCCCGAAGCCTCCCACCTTGATGAGGCCTAGGATAATGACGACGATACAGGAACCAAGGATCAGGAATCCTTGGATGAAGTCTGTCCAAATCACAGCTTTTAAGCCGCCCTGTATGAGAAGAAACAAAAGCAAATTAAAAACATTGTACGTAATGACATTATGCATTACTTGTGACTTGGATTAGCGTATAAAATATTAATCGTTAAGACGTTATGTATCAAAATGTCAAAACAAATTAAACATGAAATCACCAAATTTTCTGCCGTTTGTAAACCTTCAAATTACTATTGTTGATATAATAATATCTGAGAAAGATTATTCGTATCAAAAAATATTTGTGTCTAAATGTCTTCGTTAACATAATTTGAACGTTCTTTCGGTTTGGTTTGGCTGTAAAGTTGACTTGTTTTTCTGTGCTTGAATTATAAAGAAGTATTACCAGCATTGTGTAGAAGATGCAGACGATGCACACAATAGGGCTGATGAGGTGGACACTTAGACCGGACACTGTAATTTTAGAACAAGAATACAAGTTTTAGTCGTTGTTAGGCGAGTTTTTATGACAAAATCCTAGCTTTACAAATTAGTATGAAGAGATAGCAATAATAAAAAAAGTTTTAAAGAAAAAAATATGAGTCTGATAACAGCAATAATAATATGAATACGGTGAAAAATATACTAACCAGAACTGAACGCTAATGCTGGTACATAAATCACGATGGGTATGTACAAGAACAGACTGATTGTACTTAGTATGGAAGCCATCATCCGAGTACTTTGATTGAATCGTCTTTCCAAATACTAGAACAAAACACATCACTTTGTATTTAAAATAATTCACAGGATCAGGCCAAGGTCAAGATCAACTTTGGTTTAATGTGGCACTAATATATGGTATCGATAAAATGATGAACATCCCGCATAAATACCATACATTCCCTTTGCCAGGAGGGAGGGCAATTTTTATACTTTCTTGTTTTCAATAAAATATTTCCACCTAACAAAGTGTTATTCTAATAATATATTACTGAATTCTTCTTAAGATAAGATCATTTAGATTGCTTACCTCGTACATGGAATTGCATTGCAGGCCGAAGAATACTGGCAGGAAGACATAGTTTATGACGAGCCCTATTAAGACAGCCGCAATCACAGACCACCAGTACATAGTACCATGGATGTAGACCTCTGAGGGAACGCCCATCATTGTGATACCGGATATGAAACTGTCAATCATAACACAATATGCTCACAATACGTAAAAAAAAAAAAATTGTAGCTCTATTGAACTATTGAGAAAATTTTATTCTATTTTGCGAGAAATGAATAAAGGATTGACTCTAAATTATTTTCAGTTCGATGTACACTTAATATTTGTGATGATTCTTTAAGTATGTTCTTATCTGTGTGGTACGTTAACATTGTTATCAACAAAATATTTAAAACTGTTTCCATTTACTTTATAAACAAGACCTTTTTCACGGTTTCTTTCCCTAATTTTCTCGATAATAGCAGAGGAATTATTGCACTCTTTTTCACAGACCAGTTCTTTATAGGTTATTTCCCTTCCATGAGGACAAATATCTTTTTAAGGAGCCGCTGCTATTACCTTCTTAATTCAAAAGGCTACCAAAATTATAGTATTACACACGAATATTCATAAATAATACAAAACATTCAATTGAATATAGACATTGGTTTGATCATTTACGCTATTTATTACATGTACATTTAAATCCCTTATGAATAATAAAATACTTATCTCTTGATGTTTTAATGCAAGTCAAATATTTCGACATGGGCTTGGTTCATATTCCCTCCGCGTAAATTAAATATAAAACGTTGCATTCTGACTCACCTGGCCACGAGAGACACGCCCACTGGGAACACGGACATGGTTTTACCCCCTAACAGGTAGTCCACCGTCTTCTTCTGTTTGTTGCCGAAGCAGCCGAAGAAGATACCGATGGCCGTTGATACAGCCAACAATATGGTGAACACGACATAGTCGAACCAGTGGAAATATCTCTGTATCATCTCCTGATCCACAACAATAGCTTCCTCTGTATCGTTCGCCATCACCTTGCTGGAAATAATGTTGCTGATAAAATTATACTTGAAATGAAATAAAATAATGTTATGTATAAATGTAGTTTAGGTTACCAAAAGTCTTTGATTAAGTCACATGTAGGTACAGAAAATTATATATTTGAAGTAAAGAGGCATAATTTCAACCGTGTCAAAGTGTCAAACTGGTACTGCAAACTGAACGTGTGTTACAAATACATTTTATATTAAATGTCTAATGACTTACATTTGTTAACAGAACACTATTCAAATTTTATTTGTAGGTAAATTGAATTTTGAATTTAACTCATATTTTTATATACTCTAGAGTATAGATCACCGTAACATCTATGAGGGTAGTGCTTGTAGGCACAAACTCGTTATCGTACAACCAAAACGAATTACAAGATGAATTACGTATGCATAGCCAAACATGCTATATTTACAAAAGCATATTTTGTGTAGAAAATCTAAAGTGGTTTGGTTTTTACCAAAGCTTTGTCAATAAACCCTCGCTGTTGGATGTTTATTTATTACGAACTATTATAAATGCTGAACAGCTTTAAAAAAACAACGTTCGGTTTCAATCACGATAGCAGTTATTAAAAATATTACACTGCATTCAACATAACAATTTCCGATATCAAGCCGAATTTGTTTCAGGATCAAAAATCCAAAGTTACAGAATAATAAGAGACAATAATAGGAGACAATAATAGGAGGATACAGAATAGGGGCCTTGGAGTTCTGTGAAATTTTGACAGTGAAGGTTTTAACTTTTATCCATCTAAATATTTTAAGTTTCCGATCAAATAATTTATCTCTATTTTTGTTAGTATTTCTGCGCTAAAATCAAGATATCTATAACTAATCAAAGTCTTCTGCACTCACCTCTTGCCGAATGGAACCTCCTTAATTAATATTCGCTTTTGCAATACTTAATTTGGTACCCGTATTCATTAAAGCAGTATAAGTGCCTACAATTATATTTAAATATTTAAGTTATAAACTATAACGTTTACGTGGACTTATATCTAAAAGACAAGCTACCGTTCGTAAGAAAGCACCACTCGAAACTAAACTAGACATAGATTAGCAGCTAATACTTCTTATATTGGTCTTTCTTCATCTGGATATGTTGAAAACATCTCATTTATCACAGCTCTTTCCATCACAATGACCCAATTAAATGGTCATAAGAAACCCACATTGCATCATCTTTCAAGCGTTTATCTTACCTTTTGTAACCGTCCACTTTAAAATAAAATACTAGAACTGTGTTTGTTTAACATTTTGAAGAAACCTACTTGCACTCTGCTAAAATCGATTGTCAAGAAAACTGTTTTACCAGCGTCTAGGTAACGTTAACTTATCATTGTAATAAGTAAAATATCGGCATTTTTATTCCAAGACTAGCTTTACCGTAGACGTAGTAACACGCAAACAAAAATACAAAAGCTCATACCCTGAATCCGTCTCGCTATAGTGTTTTATTATACAATCACTCAGTCACTTCCAAGCAATGTGAGTCCCAACAAGTAACAGATTGGTAAAGACATATTGTAAATTTCGGTTAGCAATCCTTCACCTCGCGGAGTCGAACGCACTGGGCGCCGTAGCATCTATGTCATTAAATTATTGTAAGTAAGCTGATATCAAGGAGAGAAAAACAATCTTTTTAGATATATGCAGATTTGATTTAATATAGTATAGTTTAAATTAAATATAAGAACGAAAAATTAAAATTTGTATTTTTGTTTAAGCTTACCTGAAGTTTTTTCAAACCCTTTTCATAAGGATTTGATTACTTGAGTGATAAGGTGTCTTTGAGCAGTTTTAAATATATATATATTTGTGCGAATACCAATATGTGAACTGAAAGAAATTAGCGAAGCGGAACAATTGGTAATGTCAGCCCACATTCAATTGAAGCTGAGCTACTTAATATGTAATATTTGTTCCCACAATCTGGTAGTGATAAGGGAATGAAGTGTAAAGCCTTGCAAGTCTTGAGTCAAGCTCATGAGTATAAATATACACGCGCCATTCATGTTCTCGAGTTATATATATCAGGGTATTACTCAGTGCGGAAATTAACTACAAACAAGGTCACTAAACTCTTCTGCGCAACAACGACAAAGCGCCAATACATAATTTTAATATATTTCGTTTATTTTTATTTTTTTACAAATAGAGTTGTTGGCTACACTTATGAATCGTGACTATAAGTAGAATCGTTTAGTCCATAGATTTGCAGCTTACACGCATATATGGATAACAAAAATCTTGTATTTGCAAAATATTGCGTAGCATGTATATGGTTATATAATTAGCTGCTTTATTGTGTCTTGTATGAGCCCTAGATTTTTTATACTTTTTATTTTTTCATTTTTCTATCGGAATTGTATTCCTTAATGCTATAAAACTGGTTAAATACCAGCTAATTTTTAACCTTTTTTCATTCTATATAGTTTTAGATGTGTTTACGTTGTGTGTATATAATGGTCTGTATTTGTTGCGACATTGTATGATAAATATCTAAATAAAGGTTGGTTTCAACTATTTTCAGAACATGGTAATTCAAGCGTGGAATGTTATTGGGAATAGATAAACCACTAATTGAGAGTTTATGATATGGCTACAGGAGAGATCAATGCAGGACTTCAAGTGTGATGATCGGTCTGCTGTTTTGTTGTCAACTTGTGTGATTAAACATCAGAATGTAATGAGCGTTTGTGAAACAAAGTTATACCTTCTTTACATAATACTCTATCGCTATTATAACCTTTATCACATTCAATCACATAATGATAAGAACTCCACTTAAACTTAATTCATAGTCTGAACTTTTAAATAGTTTATACAATAAGTGAAATGATAGATACGTTACAAACGTTTAGGATTTAGAAACGATTCTACATACAATATGTTTATAAACATAAAAAGACGAAATTATCAACATGATCCAAATAATGTACTTTGTACGAAACCACGAAAGGTTTTCAAAACGCACTGACTGAACAAAATGTATTAAATTAAAGGAATACATCGTTTTTACGGAAAGATTTACATAAATACGCATAGAACTAAGTGTTCATAGAGTCACGTTGTAATATTTTCATCCTGTTTATTCATGCTGATCATTTCTTGCTCCATAGGATGGTTGACTTCGTTCTTTTTGCGTCGAATATAGTTCCGTACGAATGGTGCAAATAATGTGACGTCCATATCCGCGGGATCTCTAGCACCGGTCAAGAAGCTGACTGCCAAACCGACGATGATAACGATTAGCCCCCCAATTATAGTAAAATAATAAAACGCAATTCTGTACAAGACGAAAACTGGCTCTGGCGACCTGAAAAACACAATATCACTAGAAATACGTTCAAACCATGAGTGTGAGATCTAGATTAATATTCCTACTTTATAACCGATATTTCAGAAAATGTATGCTGCAACACTACGATTCGAAATCATTCAAATTAAGTAGGGGAGCGGGGGGACGGTTGAAACAGAAGGACGGTTGGAACACGTCTGAATTTAGGTGCTACCTAGTAGACAAATTATGAACTACGTGAAACTATTATGTGTAGTCGGTAGCTCTACCGCTAATCAAAAGTTCCATTGAAAAAACGATGTTTTAAAAGAAGAAGAAGAGTAAAACTGTTTTGCGCTGTCAGAAGTAAGTAGATCCAAGCTTGTTATATTTTAGTTTTAGACTTTGATAATCAAGTTAGAACTCTGATTCTATTTTTATTATAGAGTGTAGTCTTTTTCACTTCACATATGCGTAATGAGAAACGATTTAATTCTCAGCATCATTATAATAAACAATTGTTTACCATTTGGTGTGTAATGGGGACGGTTGGAACACCATGTACGTGTCAAACATAACCTACATTCTTTGACATTTTCAATACCTAGCTTTCTCGACAATACTAATGTAGGCTAGCTTACGGAACTAAGGCATTTAATTACAAAATACTTAGGGGCTAGGCCTAATTGTTTTTATTATTTCAGTATGCCACGGATACGAATTCGTAAAACGGACAGGGGCAAAACGTCAATAGAGACGTTCGAAAAAGCGGCCGAAGATGTTATAAAAAATAACATGAAGAATCGTGCCTCAGCTAAGAAGTGGGGAATTCCCCACGTGACTTTGGCGAGGTACATTAATAAAAAGAAGGCTGGCGGCACTAATGTGGTAGGGCACACACCACAGATGGGGTATTGGACACCAAGAAGAGTGTTCACAGAACCAATGGGGCGGGAGTTGGTGGCATATTTGTTATCTATCGATTATTGATCAATTGTATATGCTAGCACTAATTTTTAATTGATTAAACGATATTAAGCATTAACCCTAAACTGTACATGTACCAAAAAGCAAACATGCAGATGAGTTTGTTCTATTATAACGTGTTCTTCACTTCCGTTCCAACTGTCCTTTATCCTGTTCCAACCGTCCTTCCATGAAGGACGGTTGGAACGTTTACAAATATTGTTTAAGATTTAATTCAATCCGATTAGAAAACTGATATTGCTTAATTACCATATACAATAGTTACATAACATGTTTAGCTACCTTCCTTCAAAATTTTGTTTTTATCCTTCCATAAATTAAAATTTTATAGCACTTTTCCAAAAACTGTTCCAACTGTCCCCATGCTCCCCTAAACCAATGCGCAGCCTAAAGATAATTTATTTTACATTTGAGAATTGTTGTAGCAAGGTATACACATACTTTTTTTATATGTTAACCACATGATTTCTTAATTTATTTATTCTCGCCCAACCCAGTATATGTGCCGTTATTTTCATAACACTGGAATACTAACTAAATAACAATTTATCTTACAGATTGATATGCATATGCAATCATGCATCTTTTATTTGAATTAATACATTTTTAATTTAAAGTATAAGAAAATAGCGTCTAGTTTTAAATGAATTATTACTCACACTGTGGGTGTTTGAGTGGGGGGTAGGGTGACGTTGAAGCCACACCCCTTTACAGACGAGGGTAGTTGCTTAGAGGTGATCGAACCATTCTTCATGGCCAACTGAGCTCCGGTCACCAACCATCCCATCACCAGTAGGCTCGTGATGCTGCCCACTATAGCTCCCTAAACACACATTTGTATATTGAACTGTGCAAAACCAACATATTTTTGTATAGTAACTGCAACCCGCAAGTTTACATAAGAAACAGCTACAGCTATCAACCAACGGATATCACAAAACCAAAGTCGGGTTGGTTTAATCGCTTTAAATTAGTTAAAGTCCCTCACTGAAAATCAGTCTTGTTACTGAGTGGGTAGACTCTATAAATACGAGTTTATTTATCTATTGTATTTATTTTCATAATAATGTGAAAAGAAAATATCACGGAGTTGTGATTTTCTTATTCATTTTATCTGATGTTCAAATAATAAAGTGAAAAACTTGATATTGGTTGAAAAATTGGAGCTTATCTTCTGGTTATAATCGAACGCTCAGATAAATGCAAGTGGCGTAGTTGGTTCAAAAGATGCTCACCTTGGAATTAGCCCAGGGAAAGAGGACGCCAAGAGTAAAGAGACCCAGCAAAGCTCCTTGAGATATCGCGCCCACACTCAATGTTAGCTGGAAAAGATCAACTGTGCATTTAAACCATGATTCAATACTTATTGTAAAAACAAGTATTACTTTTTGCGATACGTTTTTGGGTCCACCCCTTTTTTGTATGCTATGCTAATAAAATAACAATTCAAACATAACTTATAACATAATTGAAGCAATACTATTGTTAGTTTGGAGCGAAATCAAGACTGTTAATACAAAACGCAATATTTTAAAACATACAATACTTTTGCATTCCGTAACCGAGGTCGAGAAAGATGTTTTTTCTTTTCAAGTTAACCATTCCCAACAATACAGTATCTATACTCTCACTATAAGCTCAACATGGATCAAACAAATAGTTCTATGACAAGCGTCCGTAGTGGCTCAAGCGGTTGGTGTCAAGTCCTAAGCACATGAGATCTAGCCACGTGGCTTAAAATCCCGCATAAGGGGTGGTTTTTAACTGTCCTCATCTTCATCCACCCCTCATTGTCTAGAATAGGATGATAGTAATAATAGAAGATGTGAAAAACAAGAAGTGTGGGCACAAGTGCAAAAATTACCTCGAGTACGGATCCAAGCTGTTCTACTATGAACACCATCAGCACACAAACCACACCGACGATCACTACGATGGATCGCATGACGAGGTTCGCTCGCTCTTCGGGTACCTTCCCGCTCATCAAGAGGGGTCGGATAAAGTCTTCGTAGATGGTCCCAGCCAAGGAGTTGAGACCACTAGACATGGTGCTGTGAACACACGGACATAGATGAACCAGCTGACACAGAGTCGCATGACGAGGTTCGCTCGCTCTTCGGGTACCTTCCCGCTCATCAAGAGGGGTCGGATAAAGTCTTCGTAGATGGTCCCAGCCAAGGAGTTGAGACCACTAGACATGGTGCTGTGAACACATAGGCATAGATGAACCAGCTGACACAGAGTCGCATGACGAGGTTCGCTCGCTCTTCGGGTACCTTCCCGCTCATCAAGAGGGGTCGGATAAAGTCTTCGTAGATGGTCCCAGCCAAGGAGTTGAGACCACTGGACATGGTGCTGTGAACACACGGGCATAGATGAACCAGCTGACACAGAGTCGCATGACGAGGTTCGCTCGCTCTTCGGGTACCTTCCCGCTCATCAAGAGGGGTCGGATAAAGTCTTCGTAGATGGTCCCAGCCAAGGAGTTGAGACCACTGGACATGGTGCTGTGAACACACGGGCATAGATGAACCAGCTGACACAGAGTCGCATGACGAGGTTCGCTCGCTCTTCGGGTACCTTCCCGCTCATCAAGAGGGGTCGGATAAAGTCTTCGTAGATGGTCCCAGCCAAGGAGTTGAGACCACTAGACATGGTGCTGTGAACACATAGGCATAGATGAACCAGCTGACACAGAGTCGCATGACGAGGTTCGCTCGCTCTTCGGGTACCTTCCCGCTCATCAAGAGGGGTCGGATAAAGTCTTCGTAGATGGTCCCAGCCAAGGAGTTGAGACCACTAGACATGGTGCTGTGAACACATAGGCATAGATGAACCAGCTGACACAGAGTCGCATGACGAGGTTCGCTCGCTCTTCGGGTACCTTCCCGCTCATCAAGAGGGGTCGGATAAAGTCTTCGTAGATGGTCCCAGCCAAGGAGTTGAGACCACTAGACATGGTGCTGTGAACACATAGGCATAGATGAACCAGCTGACACAGAGTCGCATGACGAGGTTCGCTCGCTCTTCGGGTACCTTCCCGCTCATCAAGAGGGGTCGGATAAAGTCTTCGTAGATGGTCCCAGCCAAGGAGTTGAGACCACTAGACATGGTGCTGTGAACACATAGGCATAGATGAACCAGCTGACACAGAGTCGCATGACGAGGTTCGCTCGCTCTTCGGGTACCTTCCCGCTCATCAAGAGGGGTCGGATAAAGTCTTCGTAGATGGTCCCAGCCAAGGAGTTGAGACCACTGGACATGGTGCTGTGAACACATGGACATAGATGAACCAGCTGACACAGAGTCGCATGACGAGGTTCGCTCGCTCTTCGGGTACCTTCCCGCTCATCAAGAGGGGACGGATAAAGTCTTCGTAGATGGTCCCAGCCAAAGAGTTGAGACCACTGGACATGGTGCTGTGAGAAAAAATAAACCAAACAGACAAAATAATTACAGTTAAAATGTGTTTTTATTTGGACAATGTCAACAGTATAGTTTTTTAAACATTTTTCAAACTATTTCATCAAAATGGACACATCTGAACTGTTAGTTAAACATATTTTAATTACAATCATGCCGATGCCAATAACAACCATAGATATGTCAAGTTCTTCCCGTAGAAAAAGTTTTACCCATATTTGTAGCGTTACAAAAACATATTTGTGTAAAGTAAAATGAGGCCCCATACAAACGAATCCATAGCTGAGGTTCTCAAACGTGATGCCTAGTCTATGTCCAACCGTAACTAGAGACTGGGCATAGTTTCGTCCATGTTCGCATACCCTTACTACTCTCCTTTTGTCACCAAATGCATGAATACGTGTCTTCCGATAACCCGCGTTCGCCCTACATTTTATAACATAACACAACTATGTACTACTATATACTAAAATGCACTTTATACTGTATAATAAGGATAAAATAAAAAAAAGTTATAAGTAAAAAGCTATATTCTATTATATTCTATGCTTTGTGTTAGTTTTCGGAATTTTCGGAAATCAATTAGGACCAACAATCTGTAAAAGTGATTCCTTCTCATGCCAGATTTACGAGCGCAATTGTGGATGAACATCTTCCACGGTCTTCGGTCCAAGAGGTTTACAATTGTGCTGAAAATGTGTAATATTTACCAAAACCTAGGTTGGATACCTGAGAGCGGCGCTGAACACCCCCGCGATGAAGATACCCGGCAGACCCGGCACGCTGGCCGCTGTGTCCATGACGTAGAACGGTAACAGCTGATCCGCCCTCGTTATTGCCTGGAAACATCACACATCGATATTAAAATAGCTCGAAATTAACGTGGTTTACAATATCTTTAGAACGCTGAAAAGATGATAGGCTATCATGATGTGGTTTTAAAGTTTTAAAATATTTGTAAAGTTACGGGTAGTATAGCCTGATGGTGTAATGATTATCCCTATCTACTCATGAGCAAGAACAGAATCACAAAATAGTTTCAAGAATATGTTAACTAAGTAGGCTACCATAGTATTGAGTGATGAAGATAGATTTTTTAAAACTTCTATTACGCTAATACAGGACTTAATAGCAAAACATAAAATGGCGATATTGGGAAGAAATATTATTGAATTCTTACAACGTCTTTGCACAGTGTGTAATGAAATGATTTACATACACAGTTACCACGATTAAAACAAAAATGAATAAGATGCTTACCTTTGTTTGGACTGGATCGCAACGATAGTACGTGGCGTATATGAGGAAACCCGTGAAGGAAGATATTGTCATCATAATGATGATCCCAATCACAAGAAACAGCAGTGCACTAAAACACATTGTATACATACAGTACATTAATTAATAGATCATCTGAAATATGTATTATTAATAATAAGTAATAATAATTCTTTATTAGAATACCCGTTATAACTAGGGTGCACAACAAACTTTACCTGACATGCCCCTCTTCAGGGACCTAATTCCAATACTAAGATGCAACCGGGTACAACTTTCAACCGCCCAAAACTGTTTTGGAATGAGAGCCCAAGCGACTACCTATGTGTGTTCTTGTGTTGGGATAGTTGGGAGGGGTGTCAATAGGCTGTTTTAGGACACAATCCTAGCATTTACATGACTGAGTAAACACTTCAGTCAGGATTACCGGTGGCCGCATTCGAACCGGTGACCTCTCGAATTAGAGTGTCGGGTGTTACAGCTGGGCTATCTGTATCGGTGTAAAGTTGCGTCGAATGCATCACTTCAGCTGTCGTCAAACCGTGAGTGAGTTATTTAGAGCTCGGCGTTTAGTCGGCTAGTTGATTACGTCACTCTGTACCATCTCGGCTCTATTTTCATTGAGCTAGCGACGGCTACATAACCGAGTAACGCTTTGAAGGTGTGGGTATATTGTTTTAGTGTGTGGTGTGGACATTGTATTTAATAAAATAAGATTGTGTTTATTTAGCTTCACCTGCTATTATTGTCGTACATACACTTACAACTTATTCTTAATATCAATTAAACAGACATATAGACTAGTAACTTACAATTTATTTTTAATATCACGTATTATTTCTTACTGAATACTTTTATGTCGAGGCAATT